>JAWWMU010000106.1:123265956-123303576 GCA_035048155.1 Cinnycerthia olivascens
AAAGAAAATGTTTTAGATAAGAGAGAATAAACAACCTTGAACACGAGACAAGAAGAGTTTTTGCCTTCTCTTTCTCTCGCTGGGCAAAAAGAACTTTTACGGCACCAAGAAAAACAAGAGAAATAGCATAAAATCTGACACATCTTCTGCACAAGAATCAAGGGGAACAAATTACAGGCCCTGTTCCTGGGGAGTGGCATGTGCTTTGCATGGCTGGATCACCAGATACACACAGGTGTGCTTCCCAGGGAATGGACTTCACTGACCCCTGTTTCCCTTCATCTGTGGAATGAGTGGGCTCCTTGGAAGCTCCACTGCCTGTCACTGCCTGCCACAGTTCCCAGGATGGTGCCCTGAGGGCTGGCACATATCCTGATGCAGGGTGGTGGGCCTGTATACTTCCCTCCCATGGCAATGTCAGTAAATCACCTGTAACTTTTCCAGGGACTGGAGTCCTTATGCTTGTCTGCCTTGTCTTGCCTTGCTCTGGATCTTCGCTTTCAGGTTCAGTGGTGGCCTCGCTGTGCTTTTAGCAGCCTGTAATGTTGATAGGTGGTTTTAGTCACCTAATCGTATGTTATGCTAGAAAGTAACTGCTTGGATTGTGGTCTTTGACATTCAGCGCATTTTCTGGAAGGTTTTGAATAGTCTTCTCTCTTCTTTTTTTTCTCCTATTAACCTTTGAATGCTAGTAGCTGAATCCTGTCTTTATTCAGAGAAACATGGTTGCACATATCAGAAACACTTGTGAGTTTACCTTGCTGTAACGAAAGCTGAGGGCAGAATCCAAATGGAGAGATTAGAGCTAATCCTTGGAAGTAAAATGAAGTTCAGAAATTGTTTATTTGACAATTTAGTTTATTTGTCTATCTGTTGCCACCCTGTATAGTCCACCTGTTCCGTCTTGATAAAGTGATCATTAATCGTTCAGAAACATGCCTCATTTGTTTTCTGTGCTGGTGCACACAACTAATGCATGTCATTAATGCCATCCAGAGGGAGCAGTTTAGAAGATGAGAGGATAATTTACTCACCATGTGCATTTAGTCCTTGGCCTCCTTGCTGAGATACGCCTGCTGGTTTGGAGTCTGTTTTCTGTGTATAATCCTGCCCTACCTGTGATAACCAGAAATGTAGTGAGCCTACTAGTTTAATTTAAGGATAGGATGGTACAAATTCTAGTTTCAGTCTTTGGAAATCAGAAAGCTCTGTTCTGTTTTAATCTGCAGACAGATGCCTAGTTCTGGCATTGCTATCTCAGTAGGTACATTGGGAAAGACTGTGAGATAATTACAATCACTAAAATATGAATAGACTTTATATTAGAGAAACCAAACACTTTGTACAACAAGTAGATAATAGAAATGTTCAATAAACATTATCCAAATATATAAGTGAAAAAAAAGCTTAAAATCAGTCGATGTACAGTGCTTGCATCACATTAGTGTACTCTGGTCTGTGCAGTAGCGGTCTATAGGGAATCTGAGCATGTTTCAGTAAACATTTAGGATGAGGGGTAAAGCCCTCCTCCTTCATCATCTCTGGAGACACTGTCTAGAGGATGAGGCTCACCTGGGACCCCACAGCTGTCCTTACTGGTCTCCAGGGAGTTTTTCCTCCCCCTCTCTACATTTTCCTCTCTCCTGTTCTCTTTTCTCTGCCCTTCTCTGCTTTTGTTTTTGTTTTTTTCTCTCAAGATTACTTTGTCTATTAGAGTTGATGTATGTCATCAGCAGCAGATCCTGCTAATAAATCTTTGTGCGCATTACCCTGCCTCAGCATCCTTTGTGCAGCAGGGAAATTGATGATCAAGGAAATGATGATGGAGGAAATCAAAGGAATTGATGATGAAGGAAAAAGCTGTAAGAGAAAGTGAAGGGTGGTAATTCAGACAGGTGAAAGCTGAAGACGAAAGAGAGGTCAAGGTGCAGACTTCAGGCCAGACATAGTGCTGATATGGATGTGCTGGTGTAGTTGTGCTGATCTCTGCTATCAGAGTGCTCTTGCTGAGGGTATGGTTTGTAACAGGAAAATTATGGGATGCTTTCAGCATTCTCTGCAAAATTGCAGCTTTTCTGGAATAAACGCACCTGGGCAAGGACACTGGTACGTCAGGCACAAGGACTCTTAGTGCCAGCAAATGTTTGTAGGGGATCAGAAGTGTGCATGTTGAAGAAAGTGGGATGCACACAGAGACACAGGCTTGCATCTTCAGCACATTCTAGCATGTTTCCTCTGACAAAATGGGATGCAGAATGTGTCAAAGTTCTTCTTCAGCCCCAGAACCACTCTGGCCTTTCTAGTTTGCTTAAGTGTCTGTTAAATTGTTTTTCCTCCTTCCTGATACAGAGGGTTATGGACATTGTGTTATCACAGAATCGTAGAATTGTTAAGGTTGGGAAAGACCTCCATGAGCATCAAATCCACCATTAACACGTGCAGTGAGGTGAGCATCCCAGTCAGTGAGTGCTCCTGAGGCTGTGCTAGCCCAAAGGCTGGCTCATGTGCAGGTTCTGCAGGGCTGAGATCCCCACTGTGGGCTGGGCTGGGCATGGCATCACTCCAGCAGTCTGCCTAGAGCTCCCTGCACCCATCAGAATCCTCTGCAGATCTGTAATGCCAGGAAGCTCTGTAAAATGACCTATTTCTACCTTTGCTACTCTTTTTGCTTAGAAAAGCAGACTTAGCTTGATCCTTATTTTTAGTTTTGTTTCTCTTGTATGTGTGCTTAATTGTATATTCCATGGAAAAGTATAACTGGGTGACATTGACAAAGAGATAGAATATCAAATGTAATGTTATTTTTTCCTATTCATAAGTATTTGACAGAAAACAGCAGGTGTTATATTTTATCTTGGAGCAGATAACATTTAAGGAAGAAGAAAAGAAAACCTCTCCTTTTCCCATGGGTATGGGACTGATAAATTATTCCAATGACAGATAAGGGTAAAATTCACCCAGGTAACAAAGCTTTGGGAAAGAAAATTGCATAACAGTAATAGTGATAGTAATAATAGCAATAATAAAAGATAAATGCATTCTTTCACTGCTAAAGCCTTGTTTGGATGCAGAGTTCCAAAGCTTTGCATGTTATTCATTCTAAAAGAAAACTTTTTATTGCTCTTAAATTAAAAGAAGCATCAAAGCAAATCTACTGTACAAATGGAGTGGATTTGAGACTTTGACTGACAGTAGATGTCCCAAAGTCTTTCATTTTTACTTGCTTTTCTGCATTCATGTGCGGCACAAAGTTGAAACCCCAGTATATAAGAGGAATTTGTAACTCCAGCTCTCTTTGCATCTATCAAATAAGGAGAAAAAATATCTAAATGTTTCTAAGACCCAAGAAAATTCTCAGAGGAGGAAGCTGAAATAAGAGAAAAGGAGCCACATGCCTTTCCCTTTTGTTTCCACTGGCTTGCTCTTGATCATGAGGAATATTCTTTCAGCATGTGTCTCCCACTGCTCTTGAGCTACTCTTATTATCTAAAAAATCCATCATATACCCAATGAGTTGTTGAGATTCATTCAAGGTTCCTGGTCTATTACACAACATCTCTAAGCACATTCTCAGAGTGCCTGCCTTGAGAACAGCATCACAGTTTCCACCCCATTTTTTGGTCACTCTGAACCCTCCTTTTTTATTTGATGCTCCTCAGTCCATTCCTGGTGACTTGCTGGCTGCCCTTGCCAGAGTTTGCTCTGCCTGAAGCTGTGTGCCAGGTCTGGCTCTGCCATGCCATCTGCTGTCCTGGGATCTGCTGTATTCTTGGGGCTGCTCTCATGGGCTGGAGAATTGTGACAAAAATCCATGTGAAGAGTTTCACCAGTGAAATCCACACCTAGTCCCTAGCCAAGACAAAATTTACCAGATGGTCTGGGTGTTAGCTAGAGTCTGTCATTGGAATAATTCTGTCAAGAACAGTAAAAAAAAATAAAAATCACTGATTTTTATGGACTAGATCATGGGCTCTGTGCACAGACTTAGACTATTTAAAATGTTTTGTCTTGTTCACTCCACCCAATTAATCAATATGAGAAAAAGAAATGATTGAAAGTTGTTTGTAATGAAATACAAGAGAATTAACTCACAAAATGGGTCCACATTCTTATATATTCATGCAATCCCTTGCTGATTATATCTTTTTTTGAAATCCATCTGAATTGGTGATGAATTTCTTCTATGTATTCTTCAGTCCTTACCTACCTCAGGTATACTTGGATAACTAGCTGGCTGTGCTGCTGTAGAATTGTTTTTAAATTAATGCTGGATAGTAGAATAATTGCTTGTGGTACATAATAATACATGGAAGCAGCTCTGATGTCTGCTCAAGAGCATTTTAGAGATCATTGTTTAATCAGACCTTGAGGAATTGGACACAAATCTGTGCAAGTCAGTGGAATTGCTTATGCAGAGCTGAGTGTGGTACAGTGAGCTGTGAGCTGGGTTTGCAAAGCTTCTGAGTGCACAAAACACCATCTGAAATAAGCCTTTCTTGTTGATCTTGGTTGAGCATAGGGAAAACTTTAGATACTTGGAAATTTGCTAGAAAATAATGAATGCAAAGGTGAAAACCTGCTATAATGGAACAGAAACTATTCAGGTATTTAGGACACTGAAAGTACATAATGGTAAATAAAAGTCTGAATTTCTGCTTTCCTTGGCCTGAAACAAAGACTTAAACATAGTTGTCTCTCTTTTCTGAGGTCAACAGAACATAATTTGCCATTTGGCTTATCTGTTAGGTCATTCTTCATCTGTCCTCTGACATGGCAAACAAATCTAAGACATACTTCCAACACAAAAGTACAAATATTTCATTCTGGAAATCTTTGCTTGTAATGAAGTTTTGTTAGAAATTAGGTTAAGCTTGACATTTTCTTACCTAGCTCCTAATAGCTGAATTTTATGTTAGGCATCAACTGACTCTTTGGAGGTAAAAACAAGTGATAACTTGTGATTTTAAAAGCTGGAAGTTTTAATATGGATGTTGACATAGATGTTTAGACTTGATGATATATTATGTTGCAGCTCATTGCAGCTTCATCTTTGTTATTTTACAAACTCCATTGTATTTACCCTGGGAAAGTGATGCCTTTCTGCTAATGTCTGTATATTAAAAACAAGGATGGGTTTATTTTGAGTTTAGCAAAAGAACTCAGGATCTACTCTCTTTCTTGGACTGTTGGATTGTAAATAGGCTCAGAACTGAATCAGGGATTTTATGTTGCGTTACCATTCATTAAGTAGACTGAAGTAAAAAGAAAGGGCTAAAGGTCTGACTTGCTTGGCAGGCAGCAAGGAAGAAATCCTGAGCTTGCAACTCTGCCATTCAGTTTAAAAATGTTGAATGCATCTGACAAAATGGAACATTATTCCTGCCTGGTTTAATTCTCTCTAAAACTTTTGTAGTCTGACTTTCCCCACAAAATGTGTAGGTTTCTCTACTTATTTGGACATGTCCTGGAAGATACTTGTTCCCAGCTGCCTTTGAACTAACTAAGCTGCAGTTCAGTTAACAAGACTCAGTTTTGTCAGTTGTATAATTTGAACTGGTCAAGCAGGTGAGAAGAGAAATTAAAGTAACTGAGGCAGATTTATGTTTTTGTGGCAAAATTTGACATCAAGAAAATGCTCTTTTTTGGGTTCTAGCTGAAGGGGAAGATGTATTTTACAAATGCAAATGAATTTTTGTTGAACCATTCTTGTCCATTTTTCTTCAAGTGAAAGGAGGGAGCCAAGTTCTGAAGCAATTTATTTTAAAGTAAAAAAACTGACCAACAGGTTGCAATTAATAAAAAAATAATAAAATATGTCTGTGGACTAATTTGTGTACTTGCAGGGTTTTGTCAATTATTTCCTTTGATGTGGTCCTCTGTTTACCTGAGATACTACACAGATAAGAATGTTTACTTTCTTGACACACAATAATACAAATGTTCAATATAATACTTCAGAATTTTTTAAATAGTAATTTTTTAGTAATATTTTGCATACCCTAATGATGATTTTGAATTCTTACAGTCTTGGTCTGTTGATAGCTTTTTTTTCTATCTGATCAGTGGACCAAACATTATAAAATGGGTATGTTATAGTAAAACATTTACATTGGCTTTCACATTTTTTCAGTGATGGAGGCATGCTTTCTTCTTGTTAGTGTATTGCATTTCACCTTATTGCCTATTCTTCTATCCAGTTGTATGCTAAAATTACTCTTCTAATACATAAAATGTTTTGATGTTAAAATTATTAAACTTACTAACAGTAAGACTAGTGCTAGTATCAAGCTCTACCACAGACATTTTGACAGGTCCTGAGCCTCCTTCCCCATCTGTTAAAAGGAAGGAGGGATGTTGATTGTTCTTTCTTTCATTCTTCTTCTAGAAGAAACTTATTTTGCAGAGTGTTTAAACATAACTTATATCACAATATCAGAAGTTTGTGTTTCCAGCTTTGCTTAAAAGAGCATAGATATATGCCATTAAATCCTTTCCTGGACCAGGACCTTGGACTGAAGGTTATTCAAGGCAAGAAGCACCCTGAGAATGTGCCTGTGCTTTAACCCTATGCAGGGGGACCTTCAAAGAAAGAAAGTTAAGAAGGCTTGAGTGGTACAAATGGCTGTGAAGGGTGTTTAGTACAAGGCCACTTGGATAATTCCCACACGGCAAGAACATTTTATTTTGTCTTGGGCTACCTTTGGAGAAAGGACTTCTCTTCGTGTCTGCACAAGCACTTTCACACATTGGTGTCAGTCTTCAGGCTGCTCCTGATGCTCTGAACCTGCATCAGTTCTGCTACCACAGTGTGTCTGGAGGTTGGGCTGAGGCTTCTATTTATCACTGAAGGATTCTTTTGTGGTCTGTTTCTTTGATTTCATGATTCTTCCAGGGTTGCATGTGAAACTACTCTGCAATCCTATTAAATTGGGAATGACTTTGTCCCACTGTCTGCAAAGGAGGATTCAGCAGCTACTGTCAGAAACTACTGAGAAATTGAGACAGTGGCTTCTTCCCTGTTCCTGCCTTGCTGAACCAGTGGGAAGCCGAACAGCCCAGCTGGGAGTCAGGTCTGGTCTCTTTGCCAGTCAATGCTGACTGGGAATACAGTATAAATAACAACCCAATAACAGTCCTGGCAAACATTGGCTTTATTGGCAATCAGTGTGAAAGGAATATACTTGTTTCTTTGCAGAATTGGGCTGCTTATGATTGGAGTTGTTGAAAAAGAAGTTAGACTGTAATTTTACTTACTTAATCCCATGCTTGAACATTAATTTAAAACTTATTTTTTCTTCCCTGAGGAGAAGATTGTCTGTTTGGCTTAACGTTCAGTGGCGTTTACATTATGTCTGGATGGCTCACATAATTTTATTTTAAAGTTGGAAACTAATTTTTCATTTTTAATCTCCTTTTCCCCCCAATAGTCAGAAGGGAGCTGGATTGTTTTAGCTGTCTCACCACCTATGGGCAATTGTATTATGTTTAGTTTTAACCAAGTTGTGTATAAACAAAATGCTTGCTCTTAGGCATTTCTCCTGAACATTGAAGAGCTAGGATTCATATTATTCTGTAGGAAATATGAATTGATAAGCACATGTTTTTCCTCAATACATGATTAGTAGGAGCCATATGAGGGTAGTGAGGACCAGAACTACCCAAACAGCAAAACAATTAAAATTAAAAATCTGCTAATATTTTAGTTATACGGGGAAGAGACTATAACAAACTCTGTATCCCTTCTCAAAAAAATCTGATTTTAGTTTAAAAAATCTGAGTTACAGTTGGTACAGCTGAGTGTTTCCTTCAGGGCCTGTGTATGTTGAATCTGATTTGGACAACTCTCTGTGTGGAGCACGGTGTCCTTCTGGAAGACAGTAAACACTCCTACATTTATCTTTCTCATGGGGTGTCACCCCCCACCCCAAACTGCTTAGAATGGTACTGATGCTTCATTTTACTTCTTTTTAGTTACAGCATTTTAAACCCATGTTCCTTGGTGTTTATTTTCCAATATTAACTATGCGTGATTGATACTGTGGGGTGACTAAAATTTAAAGCATGATGTAACTAACTCTAATTGCACTTTCATTTGTAGCTCAAGCTGTTATCTCCTTATGTCTCATGAGATCAAGATCTGTCATCAACTCTGAAGCCAATTTCCATCAGACATTTTAAGCAAGTCAGAGAGTAATGTGCGCAAATCTTTAAATTAAAAGCAACAAAAAAAGAGTTCCTCTCAGAGTTGTAATTAATTTCTTATTTTTTCCCCCGTCTCATGTACCATGGCAAAAATGTTTCATTCTAGATGAGTGGGTATGTGAAAGGGTATGTTGTCCCTTCAGACAACTTGGTTCAGTTTTGAGTGTAGATGAAATCATGTCTGACATTTATTTCCAAGACTCTATTAGCAGACAGGGCTACTCTATTCAGTGAGTGAGTTTTGTTCGTGCTGAGAGTCAAAGCATGCTGATATACCTCAAAACCTTTTCTTACAGGTCCTAAATAAATTGCACTTGGATTTCATTGGCATAGTATATCAGGCTTCAGCAAGGAAAATTTTGTTATAGACTTCTGCATATTCAGTAGTGGATGTCAGTGGGTGGTCTGGTATATTTATTATGATGGTGAAAATGGAAGCTTTCAGGATATGTTGTGGAATTACTGTGCTCAGAAACCCATGGAACAATACTGGCTCTTTTTCATATCACACCAAATCATCTTTTTTATACAGAATCCAAAGGTAGGTTGTTTTATTGCAGTTACATAATGAAAAGCCCACATCTACCTCTAGCAAATTTTGTTATTGTTCCTAATGGACAAAGGATCAAATCTTTCTGGGGTGGATTATCCTCTGCTGTCTGGAAACGGAAAAAAATTAGGATTGCTTAGCTGTTGTTATTGGTGGTGGGGCAATATGCAGCTTGAAGCTGAGTGTTTTATAAGTTTGCAATATCTTCTATACTAGCTGGATTATCTAGCTGCAATATCTTCTATATCAGATGGAAATATTGTGATCCTGTCAGTCCTCATCACTGTTTTTTAGGACTTTTTGTAAAGGTGATGCTGAGGGTCTTTTTCTTCTGAGAGCTCTCTGTACCTGGGGGATTATGAGAAGGAGGTATGTACAGCTCATTTCTGCACACCATGAACATGATTGTGGAAGTAGAGCATTTGGCTTTATGTGCTGTAGATGTATTAAGCTGCTCCTTGCCCTCAGAAACGGAGAAATTAAATATACGAAAGTTAAGTTCTATGTCATTTTGATGTCTGCTCATGAATACTGTGAAAATGCCATGGTTTAACCCCAGCCAGCAATAAATCCCCACACAGGCTCTTGGCTCACTCACCCCTGGTGGCGTGGGGGCAGGAATCAAAAGGGCACAAGTGAGAAAACCTGTGGGTTGAGGTAAAGACAGCATGACAGGTAATGCAAAAGCTGTGCACACAAGAAAGGCAAACCAAGGAATTAATTCACTGCTACCCATAGGCAGGCAGCTGTTCAGTCATCTCCAGGGAAGCAGGGCTCCATGGAACATAGCATTGACTTGGGAAGACAAGCACCGCAACTCTGAATGGTCCCCCTACCCCTTTCCTTCTTCTTTCCCCCAGCTTTTTATGCTGAGCATGATATCATTTAGTATCAGATATCCCTTTGGTTAACTGGAGTCAGCAGTCCTGGCTATTTTCCCTCCCAACTGCTCTTGCACAACCAGCCTGCTCACTGCTGGGGCAGTGGGAGAGGCATAAAAAGCCTTGGCATTGATCAGCAATGACAAAAACATCCCTGAATTATCAACACTGTTAACAAAACCCCACACTGTGAAGAAATTTAACTCTACCCCAGCTAAAACCAGCAAAAAATGTCATTGCACTGTTAACTTCCAGTGTATTGTGAAACAGAAGCCTTTCCCAAAAAATACGCAGGCTAAACCCAAGAAAAGAAAGAGATGATGTGTGGGAAAGACATACTGCATATATACCTTCACTGTGCACTGAATTCTCTGATTGTCAGATGAGGCCCTAGGTAATTTTAATATTTATACCAGTTTTTGGATGAAATAAAGCTGTGCAGGGTGGGAGTGGTTTTGGTGACTGAGCCCATGCCTTAGCTATCCCAGACCTAAGTGTGGAGCTCTTCCCAGCAGTGTCTCTTTCATTGCTGGAGATAGCAAAGGGACCATTCTCTCCAAACCTCTTAACTGAAATATAGATCAAAATGGAAAAACTTTTGCATAATACCTGGTTGTAACACGTGATTGAAATTTTTAGAATTCAAAATTTTTGAAGGAATAGAAAGAGACATTTATTTTCCACTTCTACTTTATAAGCTTATCTGAACCTATAAGCACTGGGAACAGGTTGACCTTGGAGTCAAGGAGGTTCCTGAATATGGAAATATCTCTTTCTGATGTTTTGGTAGTCTGTCTCTAGCCCTGTCATTCAGGGCTTGTCCTTGTACTGGTCTCCTCCCTTATCTTCCCAGAGCCTGAACTATGCTCCAGAAAATAAATTTTCATGTGGGGAAAATGTGTTTCCAATCCTTTAGTTGCAGGAGCACCTTTAAAAGTATAAGCGAGTTAAATCTGTGTGAGCTCCCAGGCATTCTGGCTAAATCTAAAATGAAGATATAACCAAGCTGTCTTTGAACTGTGTAGAGCCCGTATAACAAGGATAGTGTGCTGAATTAAAGTTGCTAATTAGCTGTGATGAAAAGCTGATACACAGGGCTGGGTCAAGGCAGCTGCCTTGCTTCTGGACTGGCTTGTTCCGAGGAGCCTCGGGGCTCTCTCTGCAGCACTGCAGCACACTGAGCAGGCACACCTCCAGCAGAGAAAGGTTGTACAGCTGTAAGCTGCCATGGCTAATCTTATTGAGGGGCTGTCAGAGGCTGTCATCCTGGCTCCTGGTCAGGCTGTGACCCTGGAGCACACAAGGCTGCTTCCTCCTTTCATCTCGTTGCTCTGATTTCTGCAGAAGGAAAAACCAAACAAAGTCCAGGAGGATCTCAGATCAGCAATCAAAATCCTGGAGTATGCCCTGTTTTTTTCTTGGTAATTACGTACAACCTCAGGCAGTCAGGGTGGGAGTCATCTCACTTAATTGAAGGTGTTGGAGGGTTAGCTATCAGTTCTGGACCGGCTGTTGCCTCAAAAGGAGAGAGGCAGGTACTTCCAGTGAATGCTTTATCTCTCCTGGAACAGAAGAGATGAATCATGTTCTGGAGGTGTCTGCCTTTCTCAACTGACTGCAGAGAAGAAGCCTCAGTGGTAACATTGAACTTGACATTGGTCTTTACGACAGCGGGAGTTTGGTGAGGTGCATCTTTTGGTATTTGAAGTGTCACCTCAGCCACGTGCTGGAACATTTGGGGTTCAGGGTACTGTAAAAGAAGAGGCATATTCCCAGTCTGAAGAACTGTGCTTCCTAGTATAAATAACTGCTTGTGTATTGAAATGATGAGAAGGTGATATGTGGGAATAAACCATCTGAGACCATTTAAGATTAAAACGAACTCAAAAATCCTACAAAGCCTAGGAGTTCAGGCAAATCAGTCGATGAATCTAGCTGAAGCAATTGCACAAGTAACTAAAACTATTTTCTTATTACATCAAGTCATCAAAGCACATATTATGGAATATTATGGGTAGTACTGTAGGGAGAATGTTGCTTTATTTTCCTTCGTTTGACTCTTATTCTAGACATATATAAACCAAATGCTTTTCTATTTAATTTCCAGTAGATAGCAGCAGTTCACAGAGTATTTTTTCTTTTTTTTTTTTTTCTTTTTTTTCTTCTTTTTCAGTGAAGGTGTATGTGATTCAATGGGGACCTTAAAAAATGTTTCCTTTCCACTCAGAAAGCTCAGTAGCACTTTAATACGGGCAATACATGCTGTTTTTTTTTCTCCACAGCTAATTTCTGAGGAGTATTGTTGAACTGTTGAATTTATCTTGAGACTGAGTCAGATAGAAGAAGCCCTTTTATTCACAACACCATGGAATAAAAGAAAAAGAAGATTAAAACAGGGCTTTTCTTAGTCAATTCTTGTAGGTTAATGTTCCATTAAGTTCATTAGTTGATAGAGGGTGTTTTCCTCAGAAACTTGATCAAATTCAAAATTTATTTTAGGAGCAAGCAATATCAGTGATTTGAAATGTCCCGAAAAACCAACTTGTTGAACCAAATTCTTCAGAGTTCCTGAGCTTGGTGCACCCTGGCTGTGACAGAGGGATAGTTTCAGGATGCTAAGTTGGAGTGGCTATGTCATCATGCACCTTGATTGTACAGACCAGGTGGGTGCACAGAGGTGTGCTCTCACAGGAGTTGGTTCTGTTTCACTTCAGCCACCAAACAGACCCTTTTAAAACTTTTTTCTGAGTAGATCTCGAGCTGATTTTGGGGAAATGATGAGAAAAATTACATTAATAGATGAGATCTGTAATCAGATCCCTAGAAGGTAGGAAAAATTGTGAAAAAGGAAAGGGAGTCACTATCATTCTTGTGTCATGCTGTACATTTATTCCACATAAACTTCTAATTATACTTAACACACTTTGATTTGAATAATTTCTTTAGGCTTGCCATTTGTACAGGAAATTTTATCTGCTCTAGGTTTCTCAATATGTTCAGAATTAAAACCGCTACTGACTTGTAATTGTCTGAAATTCCTGCATAGAGTTTTTCCTCTGTAAAAAATTGGTTGCAGCTGGGTTTGGCAGAAGCAGCATGCTGTGAACAAGCACCTTCACTTCCAATAACCAAAGGCAGCTGCATAGAAGTCGGTTTTCTTTCATACCTTCAGAACAATTTTGGGAATCTTAATCCGAGTCTGAGTTTTGAAAGTATGCAAGATCTTTATTCAGCAGCATAGTACAAGATGAAAAGATGTAACATGAAGGTCAATTCCTTAGCTTTTTTTTTTTTTTTTTAGTAGTACATTTAGCTATTGAAATTGTTATGTATTTATTGCAGTGGTGAGTTGAAAGCTGAGATGTTATATTCATGGAATAACTATTCATGTTTTTTTATCTTCAGACTCTACATGAGATGTGAGGAGAAAGATGGTTGAGTCCTTTACTGGGCAAGCAGTTTCTCTGACATAAAGGATGACAAAATCTGACTGAGTGAAAATAAGATTGAGTTATTTTTGAATTGTTGAAGTTCAATTGATGAAGTTCAATACAAGAGATTGATAAATGACTGAAATCTGCATTTTTGGTACATGGCCTAAAAATGTCTGAAGGCCAAAGCAAACAGCTTAATTTGCAGCATGCTTAGGACTGAGCCTGAACTGAGATTTGCTTTATGAACATCTGACCTATCTCTCTGGCCTGCTATTATTCCAGTTGCCAAGAAAATGGTTTAATTATTTGGGCTTAGTTTTTTTTGATGCTTTTGAAAACACTGAATACATGACTTAGCTTATTGGCATTAAACAGCTATATTAAAATTTTAGGAATACGTGAACTTTCTTGTACAGTAGACAAACTGATTTCTCATTGACGCTTGGTTGGAGAGCTACCACTGAGCTCTGCCTCAACCACTTCCTGGGCAGGCAGGGACCCCACCATCTTTGAACTAGTGTATAAAGCTGTAGTTTTAAGTGAAGAAGCCTTGTTGTTCCTGTTTCTGAAAACAATGAAGCAGTTAAGCCCACATATAAACAGTGAATAAAATACACGAAAAAGCTTAAATATAGTAGCTTGGAGGATTCTTCCACATAGTACACCTGTGTGATTTGTTTATTTTCAATAAAAACATTTTTGGTATAAATTGATTTATTCTCAAGCTCCACAGGTACACTAATAAGCAGATCTTTGTGTGGCACAAAGCGTACATTTAGGTGACAGCAGCAGTTCATTTTAAGTGATTACTGTTATTTAAAGTAGATTTAATTACAAGAACACATTAATACATAAATAGTATCAAGCTAGATTGGAAAATAGAGACTGGTAAAAATCCAGCCTAGTGGTTGCATTTTGACATTGTGGAGTAAATTGATTAAAAGGAGAAAGTTAAAAATAATGTGAAGCTAGAGAAAAAGTGAAATGAAATTTTACATTAAAATAGTAAATTTTATGTTTGGAATGGCTTCTGGCTGTCAATTCAAAATCCAATCCATATGGAACAGGAGACTCTTAGACTTTAGAAGATTATAAATCCTCACCAGAGATTTCTTTTCACATTTTCATCAGCCCTGTCCCTGAAGATTGCTAAATGCTTCTTATGAAAGCAAGAGACTTAAGCCATAAGTATTCACTGAGCATTTATACTTGCATGTAATATTGACCAGTGATTTTTAGAATTTGTATGCACCCCTCTTAGAATGGAATATAAATCTCTGTCATTAGTAGAGGCAGCTTCGATGTATTTAAATATCTGTAGTTCCTCTCAGATAAGCTTATCATGATAATTTTGGTGAGCAGCAGCCACCACATTTAGTGAGATAGCTCAGTGATATGGATAATTCAGCACTTATTCACCAAAAGGGGAAAAATAAAACTCCTCAGCATAATGGATAATGAATGTGTGTTACTCCAGTAACTACAAGGGGCGGATGGTGAATCATCTTCCTGCAAGACTGAATATAGCTTTTTTCCCCCAATACTTTCTGACATCTTTCATACAAGAGAATACATAAATCTGTCTTTTTTTTTGTGCAGCTTGACTTTAACAGCACAAAGGAAGTTATACTGAACAAATCAGTCTTACTTGATGTCTGTTGTTAAAGAGTGTATTATTCTTTCAGATTATCATGCAAGCTATTAATTGTTACAATTCCAAATGCACAGTTTTGTCTATATGCACAGTTTTCTATATTCACTTAGGCAGTTATTTTGCATTGTTTTAAGGAAGTGATTGATTCTAAAAGACACAATATATCAGGCCTTTGATATTACTTTGAAAGCTACAGAGTTTTCCCTTCATATTTCAGAATGGAGGCACATAACTTCTCTCCTAGCAGCTTCAGAATTCTTCCTGTGTACACAGAGATAATTTCTTCTGTTGCTGACTGCTGGTTTTGCTTTCCATGTCCAGATGAGTTGATCTATCTTGCAGCAGAATACAATATGTTTACTTACACCAGGCAATCTTGTATCAAAAACATACCTTTGAGTTCTGACAAACTTATTAGGATTTGTCGTACAGTCAAACACTATCTTGGTCTATGTTCTTCCTCTCTCCCAATCTTGCCCTCTCCCTGTCTTGAGAAGATTCCTTTTTCAATCTCCTTCTCTGTACTTCCAGCACTCTCCAACTTAGTTCTTAGTGGTGTAGGTCCGTGATTGCCTCTGCTGTTGGACAATGTGACTGGCACTGTGCTGCTGGGTCTGGGCAGGACTGCAGGGTGGACTGTGTCACACATCCAGTGACAGCATTTATAAAGTGTTTTCTTCTACTATAATGTAAAATCTAGTGTAATTGTTTCAGTCTCACTGTTTGGCTCAGACAGTTGCATACTTGGCATTTTTATTTATTACTTTTATCTGGGATAGTATTTTTAGTCTAATAAATGGTAGTCCCTGATGAGGTCCCACAAGACAGCATAAGGTTTTAAAAGCAAAGGGAATTAGACCTTATTTTTCCCTCTCACAACGCTTCTGTTTTTCAGTGCCAAATACTGTCAACCTGCCAAAAATAAGCATATATATATTACATTTATTCATGTGCTCATCTTGATTATCTCAAAAGGCATGTCAGTCTCGAGCTCTGAGCTGGAATTTTACCTGCTGACAAGCTGATGTGAAAGCCACCTGAGTTAAGAAGAGAACAGATAAGGTCTTGATGTATCAGCTCAGTAAAGGCCTGGGGTAGGAGCTCATGGGAGCCATCCAAGCTGCTGGATCTAACTGGCCATGTAGCCTTTATTACCACTTAAATCCCTTCAATGCCAGTCCTACCTGTAATTTGTAGGTGAGACATTTCTTGACTTTGAAAGTGTTCCTGAAGGACACAGCTCTCACCAAAATGCAGTCTAATAGCTCTGCTTTGGGAGAAAAAGGAGTTGTCAACTTGGTGAGAAATTGCTTAAAGACAGAGAATTTTTCTTAAAGAAAAATTATATTTATTGATCATTCCTTTGACAGGAGGAAAATGCTCTGTGTAGAGTCTTCACAAAAGGCCCTTCAACATGGGACCAGGTGAAGCAGCTTTGTTCTTCTCTGAACCGCTGACTATATTTTTTCTTCTTTATCTGAAACCAATTTTTCTCCATGTGATTTCATTTTCAAGGTCAGGGCTTAATGGGAATTCGTGGCTGAGATTTACTCTGCTTCTTGGTTCTAGAAATAAACTATATTATTGTGATTGTACAATGAATTGGTCAATTAATAAGCTCTTTAGCAGTTACTAAAAGTGTAAATGAAAACCTTATAGGACTTACTAAAGCACATTAAAAGACCTGATTTAAAGAAAAGATTGTTTTCTTTATCATTAAAGTTTCAAAATCCAGATTCATGCTTGATGGCACATCTGAGTGCTCAGAGAATGACAAAAATTGTTTATGCCAGTGTTTGCTGAGTTTTTCTTTTTAGCTAAGGAAAAACTAAATATCGTGAAGGGTAATATAAATTAGAATTAGCCCAGAAAAGACATCAGGATTTTGTTAATTTGGGATTGAGTGTGAAACAAATAGGAACAGAGTATTCAGTCCTTCTTCTCTGACCTCCTTCACAATTCTGTGTTCAGAATCACTCATGAACAAAAGCTTCTAAACCAAAATCTTATTGCAACCAATTATATGGACTAAAACCTTGAACAAACGGAATTATAGATCCAGAAGGCTGGAGTAATATGGAGACTTGATCTTACATTAGGAAGATCTTGGCTGATAACCTTCTAAACATCTCAGAGTCCTAGCTGTGATTACAACAAGGCATTTTATGTGTTGTAATGGTGCTGAGTCAGCCGCAGTCCATGGAGATTACAGACCTATTATCATCTGCAGAAAGTTAATCTAGCAGTGCTCAAAGCTGTAGGAGTCTAGCTTCTTTCTTGTCACCCTAAAATACTGATCTGGGAAAGACCCATTTGGTCTTTGTCCTTGACAATGCAGCTGACAATTTTACCTAACCACTTGAAAATGTAGACCAAAGCATTCTATGCACTGATATAAGCTGTGATGAGATCACTGGACATATTACTAGTGGTTTTATAATTTTTGCATAATCTTTTCTGCTGATTTATATTATGAGAAATGATTATTTGGAGTGTTTGAATTTGAAGAATGAATCTTTTTTTTCCCTGTCCTCCTTCTGCTACCCAGGACATGATTGGTTTATCTTTGATTCTTTCTTGGCACTCACACTCATATTATTCCACTTCCCTTAGTGTTGATACATGCTTTTTGTTTCTTTTTGACCTTCAGAAAAACTCTTTTAAGATGATTGAACTTAAGGCAAACCAACTTGTCTTGAATGAATGCTGCCCAAGGGAGTGGGGAGGGGCAAGGCAGCCTAGCAGAGACATTCAGTGTATTCCTTGATTATCTTTTCAGAAATTGTTTTTAAAATTGTTCAAAAGAACTTTGGGCAGAGAGCACAGCTTTATTAATTTTCCTTTTTTTTTTTTTTTTTTAACTTTTCTCTTGAATGACCTGTATGGGTTATTTCTGTGGCTGTGTTTATGCAACATTTTCTCCTTGAAATCTTAAAGATAATTTCTTTACGTAAAGAACATAATGAATTCACAGTGTATTTTTAGACATTTGGTCCTATAACCAGACATGCCTGCAGCAAAATAGCATTGGTGCTGGCAAAAACAAGGTAGTTAAACAGGTAGGCGGTAAATATCTACAGTCATTGCTTGAAAGCTATCAATTATTTGTATTCCCAAGTTTAACTGTTAAACTGAATATTTATCCTGCAAACTGAGAAATGGCAGCCAATCTACACAAGCCCTTTGCTTTTCAGTATTAATTTTGCTTCTTGTGCAAATGTTTCCTCATGCATCATTGTGACGGTGCCATACATTTGAAATGTCAAATTATGCAGTGTCTGGTGTCATAAGAATAATACCAGCAGCAGGGAGAGACAAAAAAATACCATGCAGAGAATAAATACTTGTTTTCAGTATCTGCCTTGCCTGGTGTTGCAGTGCTATGGACAGAGAAATCTAAGGGTTGTTTGGATGTATAGAAAATATGTCCTTTGAGCATTTTAGCCGCCCCTTGAGGAGCCTTTTTCTTGTACTGAAAACGAATGGTTTGTGCAGTTCAGCTGCAGTATTTCTACCTTTCCCTACACTCTTGCATCTGAAGTGAGCATACCAGAAAGGGCAGAAGAATGTTACTCTTTTTAGTACTTATTTTCCAGTTATTGTTAATTCGCTAGCCTTTTGTGAGATAATACCGTACTAAAGCAAAGCAAGAGTTGTGCTTTCAGATGACAACTTTTACATGCAGCACTTTATTCTGCTCTCCTGCCACCCATTTACCATCAGATTTATACCACACTTGCACAGCAACTGAAGATTAAACAGAGATTAACCTTTTTGGTCATCCACAATTTCTCACACTATTTGTAGAATTAATATAATTTACCACTGCATTATTATTGTCCTGGTGGAGTAATGCTTCTAATACTTCTATGGAGGTTAGAGAAGTCAGGGCTGTGTAACAGTCTATTTATAATAATAAGAAAAAAGTCATCACATTATTATTCTCAAGAGGCTTCACAGGAGGAGGGCCATGTTATGTTGTGTTTTGTCATTCATACTGTGTATTTCTATCCAAAGTAAGTGATTCTGTGCTGTCTGTCCCTGGAGCCTAACAATGCCGACTTGCTTCCACCATCCCTGACCCCTTTCCATGCCTCTTCCCACTCCATCAGAAGATTTAAGATGGAGGTATAGAGCTATTTCTGCCAGCATTTTCTCTTTTGGTTTGAACATTTCAGGCTGGTGAATAAGTTGAAAGGGCTGAAATCCAAATTTAGTGTCCTTGGGCTTGATTAATTTGCTTGTGCTTGAACATCCAGTGGTATCTGAGCTTTTGAGAGCATCCAGCAGCCTCTAAAGCAAATGGGTCTCACAGAGGTCTTGTGAAATATGTACCAGCTCTCCAGGGATTTGTCAGATACTCTGGTGGGTCTCAAGTGACACTAAGGCATTCAAGTATGCATCACCACACCAGACCCTAAATGATCAGTTTGCAAATTGGAAATGTTTCTTCCATTTTCTGAATATCCAGTTCTGTAGGGAAGCAGGGAAGAGCCTGTGATGCTCCTGAAGGGAAAGCAATTGCCTAGCAAGATGTCTAAATGCCCCACACTATTGGTCAGGTCCAGGAAACAAACACACAGGAAATTTTAGGCATCTCAACCAACTGCTTGTGCAGGCACAGGGATGAAGTGGAACTGAATCTCTGTCATCGTGGTGCTTCTGTAGCTTTATACATCTTATACAACCTTGTAGGTAAGCTCAGGAAATGTGGGTTGGATTGATGTGAATTGAAAACTGTCTGACACATTAGAATATGATGTGCATTGAGAAATGACTGAATGGCACAGCTCAGAGGATGGTGATTAATAGTGTAGAGTCTGACTGGGGACCTGTGTCTAGAGATGTCCTCCAGGGATCAGGGCTGAATCCAGTCATGTTCAGCCTGGAGGAAAGGACAGAGAGAACCCTCAGCAAGTTCACTGATGCTACAAAACAGGGAGAGTGGCTGATACCCCAGAGTGCTGTGCTGCTATTCAGTGAGACCTGGACAAGCTGGAGAGTTGGGTGGAGGGTAACATGGGGAAGTTCAACAAAGGCAAATGCAGGATCCTACTCCTGGAGAAAATAACCTCATGGATAAACACAGGCTGGGGGCTGAGCTGCAGGAAAGCAGCTCTGTGGAGAAGGACCTGGGGGTCCTGGTGGACAACAAGCTATCCATGAGCCAGCAGTGTGTCCTTGTGGCCAAGAAGGTCAGTGGTATCCTGGGGTGTATTAGGAAGAGAATTTCCAGAAAGCAGAGGGAGGTGATCCTGCCCCTCTGCCAGTCCTGGTGAGGCCTCATCTGGAGTGTTGTGTCCTGTTCTGGGCTCCTCAGTACAAGACAAACAGGTGAAGAAGGGCTGGCAGAAGATGATGAAGATGATAAGGTGACTGGAGTGTCTCTCTTATGAGGAAAGGCTGAGGGCTGTTCAGATTCAAGAACAGACAGCCCAGAGGGGGTCTCACTGGTGCATACAAAAGTCTTTAGGACATCGGGAGGGTGTCAAGATGATGGGCCAAGATCCTTTTCAGGTGTGCCCAGTGACAAGAGAAGGGGCAACAGGCACAGCTGAAACACAGGACGTTTCATCTGAATGTGAGGGAAATCTTTATGTTGAGGGTGCCTGAGCACTGGAACAGACTGCCAAGGGAGGCTGTGGAATGTCCTTGACTGTAGACATTCACACCCCACTTGGATGTGTGATCCTGTGCAACCTGCTGCAGCTAAACCTGCTTTAGCAGGAGGGTTGGACTGGATGATCTCCAGAGGTCCCTTCCAATCCCAACTGTTCTGTGATTCTCTTCATGTCCACATAATTTCAAATATATTTTCAATATGCTGAAGCCCAGTGTCTGAGTTTTCCAAATAGCACAAAGCGCTGGATTTCATTATTTAAACATGTGGCACATCTGTTTTCTACAATCATATGAAACTTAAGGCCTGCAATGCAGAAGACATCTGTGAGCTGCTGTACACAATTCAGAATGAATACTAATGTGTTAGGTCTCTATTTTTGGTACCTTCACTGGCTCCTAGTGTTTCATCTTGTGATAAATCTTTTATTTCCTATAAAGTAGTATATTTCAAGCAATATGATCGTATTACATTGTATATATCTATTTCTCTGGATGTCTTTGAGAATTTATAAAAGCACATTATAGTGTTACTCAGGTTTGAAATATACAGATGTAAAAATGTTACACATACTGAACAAAGTATATGTCTTTGTTTAATGTATGTTTACCTATTGGAAAAAGAAAGATAGTTGAGCCTTTCATGTTGTTTATCTTTAATATTTGTTTTGTGGTTGTTCTCTCAGTGTTAAAAATTATGAGTTAAACTGGAAGTTGTGGAAATGAAAGTTTGAAAACTGAAAGTTTGACCTCATGAAGTGTGAAAAAGAAATAACATGCATTATTCATATGTGTGTCACATATGTGTGACACATTTGTATGTGTCATATTATAGTTGCAACATGGTAATGGTTTTTTAATCTGCCCATGACTAAAAAGATTTTGATAAGAAAGAATCAAGAGAAATCTGGAATATCACTGCATCTCTTGAACTGACACTGTAAGAAGAGGTCCAAGTGGAAGGAGCCCAAATAGTGCTGCATTTTTTCTTAAAAATCTCTGAACACAAGAATTTCTTAACTTCCCCAGCTGCTTCAGAACTTAACTCTCCTTATAAACAGATTTTTCCTATACCTTACAGAAATCTTCTTTGCCAACACTGCTGTCTCCTTGTATAGATGATACACAGAAAACAATTAATCACTGACGTGTTTGACAGTATTTCCTATAATCTCATTATGCCTCTCCTCTGTTTGAAACTAAGTCAATCCTATTGCCCTATACTCTCTCCTCATATACTCTGTTTATCAGTCTTGTTGACTTCTGCTGAACCTTATTTCCTGAATTGTCACCTCTGTGTCTAATGAAGCACATCCACATGTCCCAGATTTGCATTTGCCTTTTTGTGTCAGCATTGTACGAGTGCTCCAGTGCAGTTTATAGCATCTCAGTCCACTTCTGCTAAAGGGTTTGGGTTTTTTTTCAAATTCTTGATGATTATGGTGGATGTGAGGTGTCTCAAGAAAGATCAAGAACAGGACCCAGCCATGTGAAGTGTTCCATGAGCACAGCTCATCAGACAGCTCTGCCTCCAGGCAGACCCCATTGCCTTCTTGCACACCTCAGTGCTGTTCTTCCTAGGAAAGTGAGAAATTTCTTTGCTATGCACTGCTTGTTGTAGGTCAGCTGACACTCAGTCTCGTATCTACTACTTGAAGTGTATTTGAATGGATTGATTGCATAAAACCTCCTTCTGTTTCCAGTAGTTAGTAAGTGCTGAAAGGACCAATTCTCTGGAGAATGTGTAGAGATAATTTTTCTTTGTAGCACCTACACTGCTGCTGTTTTTAATCCAGCATGTCCTCAGACAGCAGCACCTTTAAGCCTGTGTACAGCATCAAACTGTTGGAGTTTCTTTTTGTAAAATTCATTTTTGCCCTTGACATTTATAAAGCCTCAACTAGGAAAAATCTCACATAGTCATTATATCCAAACTGTGGATATAGCAGGATAGTCATATGGATTGGTGAAAGCTTTGTCTTGGCGATCAGGATGGCCAAGCATCCACATGGCATAGCATAAAGTACATTTTTGTATTCCTTGATTCTCCTTCCCCCTACCTTAAAGAAGCACTGAAAAGATATCCAGTGTCTTCATCTGACATGCAGCTGGTTGGCAGAGTTAGTTAAATCATCCTGGGGAATTAGACTCTTTGAAAGCCAAGTAATACAGTATTTCCTCTAAATCCTGTATTTCCTGTATCCATCTTTAATTACAAATATCTCTTCTTCCTCTCTCCCCTGTCACAGTCATTAAATGAAAGGGAGAATGTTAATTTCTAAAGCGGTTTATGTGCCTGGCGTTGCCTGGGACCTGCCAACATCACAGGCAGGGAGATTTATTGAATGTGAACGTTTACCCTCTGTGGCTGGTTCTGCTGGGATGTAACAGTCCTGCCTCTTCTCAGCAGTGTAGATACAGTTTTATCATAGAATCATGAGGATTGGAAGGCACTTTAAAGATTATCCAGTCCCAACCCGCCCTGCCATGGGCAGGGTCACCTGGCACTAGATCAGGTTCTTCAAGGCCCCATCCAATCTGGCTTTGATCACTTCCAGAGCTGGGGTATCCACAACCTCCCTGGGGAGCTTATTTCCAGTATCTCACCACCCTCACAGTAAAGAAATTCTTCCCAATATCTAGCCTAGATTTTCCCTTTTTCAGTTTGTACTCATTACTTCTTGTTTTATCACTACAGCTCCTGAGAAAAAAATCCCTCTCCAGCGTCTCTGTAGGCCCTTTTCAGATACTGGAAGTTTGCTTTGTGGTCTCCACACAACCTTCTCCTCTCCAGGCTGAACAGTCCGAACTTTCTCAGCCTTTTTTCTTAAGTGAAGTGCTCCAGCCCTCTTACCAACTTCATGGCCCACCTCTGGGCTTGCTCCAGCAGTTCTATGTCCTTCTCATGTTGGAGGCATAAGAAGTGCACCAGCACTGTGCACAGCATTCCAGCTGGGGTCCACAAGGGCAGGGCAGAGGAGAAGGATCCCCTCTCTTGACCTGCTTTGGATGCCTCCCAGGACATTGTTGGCTTTCTGGGCTGTGAGCACACTGACTGCCGATTGCTTTTCATCAAACATCCCCCCCGGGTCCCTCTCCGCAGAGTTTGTGGCCACGGAAAGTTACGTGCCCCTGGCTTCTGTGTTTGAGCTGGCGCGGAGCAGCCGCGGCGGGGAGCGCTGGCGGAGCGTCCCGCAGGTGGCGGTGCGCGGCCGGAGACGGTGACAGCAACAGCGACACGTCCGTCGAAAGCACTGGGCACGTTCTGCTGCCTTGTTACCATAGTATTTGATATTTGGATGTCCTTCACCATTGACTTGGGGCTTGCACTTATGTTTTCAGTACATTTAGAGCATTCTGCAATGCATTTTCTTTGTAAAACGTAAGCATCTTCAGCTTTAAACACTGTCAATTTTTTCTTTACAGAAAATTTCTTTTCCTAATTAAGCTACTTTTGCAGCTAATAGTGACATTTACCAAAGAGAAACTCAAGAAGCTGAAGCAGACCACTCACTGAAATCTAGCAATCATTATTATAGACTTCATTATTCTTCATGTAATTTTATTCTCTTGTTTGATTTGATTAGAATTGTGAAACAGGTTGAAATATTTGAAGTGCTTGATCTTGTTTAAGCCTTCTTCAGTGCTTAAGGAAATATAGAAAAGCCTAGGATTTTGTTTTAGCCTGTATTGTTTTCTGCTGGATTTTGTCTGTAGATTTTAGAGACCTTTGTAAGGCAAGCAGCAGCTGTGAGTATGAAACATGGCAATGGATACACGTGGCTCTGGTCGTGCAAAGCCTCTAACATGTGCTTGTGCAGTACCATTTCTGTACACAAATGCAAAGTCCATAGGGTTATTATTTCCAAAGAGAAACAAATGCAAACAAGGGAGATTTGCTACTATAAATGTTGTAATTTGCTTGTCTGGATGAAAAGCTAGGAGTTTGACTTAAATTTTGCAGATATAAGTAGAAGGTTCAAATGCCTTCAATGCCTTGGGTTTTAGCTTTTATATTTTTTAGATTCTGTGCTGTTTTAGTGGCTAGTTTTAAGTTTCCTATTAACTGCTACTGAGTTCTCTTCACAGAATGGATAGACAGAACAATTCCTTCTCTAACTCGATACCAAGGACAACTTTCAGGCCTAAGAACGAAAACAGTGATGAAGTGAGAGGAAAAAACAAGGAGGATGGAACTTCATAACCTAAAGCTATGATTGGACAATTAATTCTAATATGCTAATGGACCAGAACTTACAAAAGTGTGGGACCTCGTGATCAGGCATCCATTTTGTGACCATTTTGGGGCATCTTGGGTGTGATCCAGCTGGGCTCTTGTGCGGCCCAAGAGACCTTTTAATAAATCCCTTCTTTATACCCAAGGCATCACTTTCTGATGTCATTGCCAACATTTCTGATTTATTGATTTTTATTTTTGATTTATTAGTTTTTAATTTTCCCCAAATGAATGTTCCAATATTGACTGTAAAGTATCTAAGACAGGCTACAATGTAAATCGTAGTGAGTTATCTTTAACAGAGTTTTCCATTGTACTATACATAGGATAGTGAATCCTAGCTTTTGAGGTAAAGTACATGGTGTTTGTTTAATTCTATGTCTTTCCCTTTATTTCTTTATGTAAAACTTCATTTGTTGACTTTTGCTTTTGCAAGGTCATATATTTTATCCAGTGTCAACTTCCTTTGCCACATTTGCATTTGATTTCTGCTTTTTTTCCAAGATCATATGGGGTGATTAATGAATTGACTAAACTATGTATCTCTTTTCCATGTTTGCTTTTAAAGTAGTGGAAAGAAGTTCAAATTAATCATCAGTAGTCTATAAAGAATTTAACCAAGTAACACTTCATCCTGCAGTGTGTTTTTATCACCTGTATCAAAATGTATTTATGGTGTCCTTCTCAAATGTGTGTTCTTCTGCCCTCTTAATGAAATTTATTAGTCTGACAAATATGATGAACGTTCATGGCAGCATTGAGGAAGGGCATTCAGCAAGGTTCACTCAATCTCCCTGATTTTACAACAGCAAAGTTCTGCAGGAGAGCTGCATCTTTGGTGATTTATTATATTGTAACACTGATTCTGTGACCCATTTTTACTGTTGTGATCTGTCTCGGGTTCCCAGGCATTGCAGGGCACACCTTTTTGCAGTTCTGCCAGTGGAAAAAGAGAGGTGTAAAGATGAGCAACTTGCCCTGAGTTTCATGGGTCTGCCCTGGGGCAAGGCACTGGATGAGGAGGTTACTGCATTTCAAGCAGTGGAGCATTTCTCATTCTTGAGTGGCACCCAAGCAGCCAATAGTGTTTTGGGAAGGCAGAAAAGAGCTGAGAAATTCAGGAGACCCATTTGATTCAGTGCTGAGTGGAAATCCAGAAACAGCATAATGTGGCACCAAACTGATGGCATCTAGCTACTCTCAGAGATGGTGGTGATGCAAAGAAGACTGCTTTTTTCTAGTGGCATCCATTAGAGTGCAATAGCCCCAGACAGCAATTTAGGCATATTTCCCCCCTAATTTATTATTGTAACTATAATTATATTGTTTTAATTTTAATTTTAATTTTTATGCCAGATTGCCTTTGAAATTTTGTCTATGTTTCTCACTCCCCTTGCTAAATTAAGCTATATTTGAAACTCTTCTAGTGGAGTATTTCTACCATCTGTTCTCTGTAGCAATTATTCATATTATTTGCAACCCTCTGTTCCAGCAGGGGTGAATCTAGCACAGATTTCCTGACTAACATATTTTTGCCCTGCAATATGCCCCAGCTGGTACAGATCTGTAATTCTGTGTGGTTGAGTGGGGGTGGAGGGTTATGCTTACAGTTCCAATTATTGCAGTGACTCTGTCTCACATGAAATCATCATCTCAGATTTTACAGAATGAATTAAGAGAAAGAGTGGTTTTGAAGGTTCTCCTTCCTTGATAATCTCAGCCTGTGCTAGAATCCTACAGATCCTGGATACTCTAAATTGTTCACAGCTCTGAACAAAACTCATCACCTGCCTGCACTGGCTATTTCTTCTGTTACTGAGAAGACATGCCTCTCTTTGTTTTGCTGTGATTAAGGTGCTGCAGTAGTCTGCCCTGCCTCTGGTGATATTCACCCGATACAACAAGAAAAATGATTTTCCTGCTTCTCGCCCTGTGTCACTTTTTCTTTGTAAATCAGGATTTTTGAAATGCAAACACAAGATACTCAAAGTATCAACGGATATGCATAAACGCTTCATAGTTTAATTTTTGTGAAAAATTAAAAGGAAGTCGGGAGGAGTAATGTGCATATTACTGTGAAAAGAGGACCCTTAAACTGCATTAGAAAGTGCCATAATACTATAAAGAGATAACTAAACACCCTCCATGCTGATGGCCATACATGTCAGCTGAGAGATAAGGACAGTTCTGGTCTATTTGTGGCCTCCTCAGTTAGGGAGACTTTAAGAACAATATCAAAGTAACTTCACATCCAGCAGAAATCTTTTTAGCTTTCAGCAAGTGTTTATTCATTTTATAGACAGACTTACTTTCAAAACAACATGAGAGCACTGTGCAGCCTCCACCCAGCCCCAAGTTTCTAAAGCTATGTGGGGTCCACTAACACAATGTCCAGGCCCCACTGATGGAGAAAATTATGAAATATTTTAAATACAGAAATACAGTTCATAGTATATACTATGAGAAGGGCTGTGGATCACCACTGTTGCTCTTCCTTTTCTTAGGGCTATTATTTGTTATAGATTTATAGCAATTTTTTTTTTTTTTTACTATTACTAGGAGCCTGGCTTTGTTTATCTTACAGAATTTTGACCTCTTTGCATGTTGTGCAGTATATATATATGTGTACACATGAAATATCTGTCATAACTGCCAGGAGAGCACAACTGACACCACTGCTGCTTTGACAGAGATTCCAGCTGCCCAGAAGTTTTATTTCACTCACTGTCCTGATAACCTCCAAGCCTGCATATTGCCTCACTTGTGTGGAACCCAGCTGTTTTTTGGACATTTGGACTTCCATAGAGTTAAAAATCTATTTAGATGGCATCATCCAAGAGTTACAAGACTAAGACAGGTGGAGGATGGCCTCCTATAAGGGTCTTAACCCCCAGAACACAAAGCCAGCCTGAAGATACGTGGAAGTAGTGAAAGCTCTTTCTTTTTAGAACAAGATCAACTTAAGAAAAGATGTTACATGGATGAGTCAAAAAACCAGGTAATTTTCATTTGCGTGGTGGTAACCCATTGCAAATCTCCTTCTGGGCAGACCATGTGCTACCTGGAGAAGGAGTATGAGCCCTGGCTCCATCTTCAAATGGGCTAGAGGCTGAGGCTGGGCCTAAGGCTTCCAGTTACTGCCCATCATGAGGCCACTAACAAACTTAGGATATTCAAATGTAGTTCTAAAAGTAATAAAAAGTGATTCAACCCAGAGAAAAAAGAAGGAGAGTGGTGAAGTTAAAGCTCAGCATAACTGGAAGAGAATCGATGGGTTATCTAAATATTTAGATTAGATGATCTAATAAATTTTATGAATTTTTACATAAAATACTTCCTTAAGTTTATTGCTGTATGAAATTATCTATAGTTATATAATGAAGTGAAAAATTTTCCACTTCAAAATGTTTCCACTTGAGAATATTGGTAAAAATCATTGTCTTTGCAGCCCTTACAAAAACATTTAGAACAAGGTCACTTCCCACTGGAGTTTTTCTTAGTGGAGCACTAAACTCAGTATGTGTAAATGCAGTTGGTCTCAGGGCTCAGCTTCAACCAGTGTGAATTTTTTTATCACACAAAATTTTCTGAGTTGGTCTTAGAATATTTTCCACATCACATCAGGGTGAGTCAGAAGCTTTTCAAGGTGGTGGAGGGGAAAAAAAATTCTGCAGTTTAATAAAGATCTTGTTGATTAGGAGAGTTATGTGAGAGACCAAAGATTAAGTTCCCATCATGATTTGTAATAGCAGTTAATTCTGGATTTCAGACAGCCCAAAGGAGTCTTTGGTTATTTGTGGTTGAAAAGTTCACTGTCTTATTTTTAGCAAAAATTTAGTACAGGAGCAGAGAAGCCTTCTTTGTTTTTTTTTTTTTGTTTTTTTTTTAAATTTCCTACGGTTACTATATTCTTGCCTAAATCTTTGCTTTGGTCTAACAACAAATGCACATCTCTACATCTCTACCTTTTTTTCTTATGGTGTCCATTTACAGTATAATTTTTCTCTTTCCATTTGTCCTGTTTCTTACACCTCCTCCGTTATACTTTTCGGGTGTCTCCTTCCATGATCTGCGAGTGCTGCTGAATAAAGATGAGCCAATAGTTAGTCCAAGCCCAGACAGTCTTTTGTTCGGGTAATTGCTCGGAACCAAGCAGCTCTTAAGTGCCCTCACTTCCCTGACTGAGATTGACTGATGGAAAGATTAAGTAAGGCAGAGATTTATAGCCAGCCTGGTAAAAAGAAAGCAAAAATGTAGACTCATTTAAATAAGGTGTTTTTGTTGGTTTTTTTTTTTTTTCTCTCTCTCCTCTCACCGTATTGAGGACACATCCTGAATGTTATCCGAGGTCATATAGATCAGAGCCAAGCTCCTTTGGCTGGAGAGGTGAGCACCCTTCCAGCCACTCCTGAGTGGTGCTGGAGCTGTGCTGGCAATGCCCCCACAGCTGACATAACATCCTGCAGGAGAGCGAACTTAAAGAAGAAATTTTACCAAGTCCCTCAGAGAACATGATGTAATTATTACAAAAAAGCCAGTAACTTAGATTTATACTTGATTTATTTGCCTTGGTTTCTCACTTGCTAAAGATATTTTCTAGTATATATCAGGTGATACAATACATTTAAAACAAATGAAATTGGCCCTGAAACCTTTGTCCCCATCTTATCAGGATGACCACAGCCGATTCTGGGTAATTAATAGTAAAATTTTGCATAAAAATCCCACCATAATCTCATTTATATATGGAAAGACTCGTTCTAATCTTTGCTAAAAAAATATTTAATAATTAATATTTATATTTATCAGTCAATATCTAAGAGATATATTAATGAGAAAATACATGAAAAATATATTCATAAATATGAAACAATGTCCTAGGGCTCAACAGTGAATCTGAGTAAATGTATTTGCAATATTGCCAGCAGGTTAGTTTACTTAAAATCTTTTTAATGAAACACTGAATAATGGAGAAACAATTCTATGTGTTTTTTAAAAGACTTTTAAAAATATTAGAATCTATAAAATGATGGACATTTTTACATAGTTTGGAATCATAGTTAGATTGTTTGATATAAATTGCAATACCATAGTGTCTCCTGAGTCACAGTCAGTGTTGCAGCTGTACAGCTCCTGGGCCAAACACAGTTTAGATGACTACCCCTGGTGCAGACCAGCAGCAGAGCTCTTTTCCTCTCATCCTACACATCATTTACATTAATTTATGCTTGGGAGGTGGGGCCAAAGCACCCCCCTTTTTTTCCTTTGGACATTACATGTGTGAGCAACAGAGAGGGGAGAACCACACTTAGAGGTGCTGGCTTTCTCTCATGGCTTCCACAGGGATCGTGGGGGAAGCAGCCTGCAAAATTCACCACACCTAGAATCCATAGTGTGGGACATACAGGTTGTGCCTTTGCTAACCTGGCTGTTCACGGGATAGAAGAAACACTTTGTGCTGGCAGTCCAGAGACATTTTGGCTTAAGAAGTCAAAGGGAAAAACCAAAAAAGTAGTATTTTACAATACACAGCTTTTCATGTCTCTGTTATAAGGTGCTAATCTTCAGGGTCTGATGTGAATGAGATTTGCCCTCATATTTTTTGAAACTGTGCATTATAATTTAATCTCTGGTCCTCGGACTACTAATGTCTGTGAAGGATATTCCCCTAATAAGCTGTTTGGTAATGATCTTGATGTACAAACCCAAATATTCTGAATTAAATATTGAAGAGATGGAAAGATAATGCAGAAAACATCAAAGTTTTTCTTTTCTAAGATAGAACTTAAATAGTTCTATTATCTGTTTCAAGAGCTATCTAGTATGATATATAATTTCTATTAAAAATAACAAAGCACTCTCTGGACTGTATCTAAGCCGGTGAATATCCCTCCATCTCTGTTTTATGTCATTCTAAGAAAAAGAGTGTGTGTTTGCCCACACACTTCACCTTCTAGTTTTCACTGAAAGCACAGCTTTAGCTACAATAACAAAGAGGAAATCAATCTTTCTTGCATCCCTAATTTCCCATGGAATTAAATGCCTCTTTCTCTTGAGAGAAATGTTTCAGCTTGCGGGTTGGGTAATCTCTTCATTTTTCACTCTTTAACTGTTTAAAAAAAAACAAAAATGCATACAATACTAATCTTCATTCCCTTCTACGACATTGTCCTCTAAGCTCTGTGTAAAACACATCTATTCCCTAAGAGTAACTCACAGTAAGATTTTTACTTAAGCAAATGTGGGGTAAGAACCAGCTTTGTTGAGATTCATATCTGGGAAACAACATATCTAAACTTAAACTTTAAGAATTAATTCACTGACAACCTACTAACTGTTGCACATAAATAATATATATAGTAAAGTAAAAATAAATTCTTTGTCACTGACCATATTTAAAAAAAATAAATTTATCAGATATTCTCTGGGAACAATAGAATGAATTCCAAGGGCTAATCCAACAAGATAGAATATTACCTTACTCTCTGAAGAAACCTCAAATAGAACTAAATATGAAGTATCTTTGCTTCCAAAAACTGGGGAGATTAATGTTCAAGAATGAATGATACTAATTTTTATACTTGGTCCAAGATATCAATTATTAAAAAAAATTCATTTATTGGGATATGAGAATGTTTCCCAGTCTCTGCTTTGACATCTAAATATTTCAGATGTCTCCATAATTGTTTTTGCTCCTTCTTTAAACCATATAAAGTGTTAAAGGCCACATGGAAAAACTTAATTTGAAGGAAAATTTGGGGTTTAAAAATCGGTTTGGTTCTATAAGGAAGGGTCAGGCAGGGCCCTGTTTTATGAACGCGTTCTCAGTTCTGTCTGTACATGTAGAAATCTAGAGAGAAATTTGAGGGTAGTCACTCAGGTACTGAGTTCCAGTAGTCTGCTGGAATGTCATTAAATTAATTTTGTGGTGAATCTACCCTGGCCTCAGTAAAGAAAAATATCTACCAGACTCAAATTGCTAATGGAAAAAAAAAGAAAAAAAGTGGAAATGGAGGAGTAGTATTTTTTACTCATGTGATGTGTTCTTTGAAGGAATGAAACAGGATTTATAGTCTTATAGTGCTATTTAAAGCTGAAAGCCTGTTTTTCCAAGCAGACGTGTGTATCTGCATGTGCAGCATGCCACTGGCAAGGTAAATGGGATCAGCAGTAAGCTGAAACTGGAAGCTGCAGCTGGCTGACAGTTGCAATTTTACAAAACTCCTTTTTTCCCCTTCAGAGTCTATGCAGATATGAGTTTCAGCAATACTTGCCTCCAGCCTCTTTTAACTTTCTTTTTAATTAAAAAGCTTAATTGGGAGTAATAAAAATTCCAATTAAGCTTTTTAAATAAAACCCAAAAGCTCAAAGTGGCTGTGGTTGCAGATAACTGCTACTGCAACCCGTGACTAGCACTGCTATTTGAACAAGGCATTTGTTCCACCATAATTAATATTGTGCTTTATGATTGTACCTCCACATCTTTCAAGAGTACTGTACCTTTAAGCCTCACAGAGTTATTGTTTGCCTGTGAAATATGGGCATCCTTGTGAGTTTGGCTATGTGCAGCACAGGGACTCAAGTCTCTGTGGGTTGCTCTGCATATATTCCCCTCAGCATCATGCTACATGTCATATCTGTAAGCAGAAATAGAAATGGCAGCAAGTCCTCATCAGCCAATTTCCCAGTGAATCCATGTGGTCTTGCAGTCTGTCTAAAATTCCAAGTACTGTTTCCTGCTTCCCCTACAGTTTTATAGTTGTTTATTGTTATTATTATTATTATTATTTTCCCCTCTTTATTATTGACTTATTCCTAGCTGTTGTTTTGAAAGCCATCTTATGTTGGCTCCAGGTACCACTGGCATTAGGTTCACAGGCTTTTCTCATCAGCTTGATGGACCCAGGTGGCCTTGTCTTTCACTGCTGTTTTTGCTTTCATTTTCTCAGCCATCTGTTTCTGACAAGAATGAATTACAGCCCCATTTTCCAAGAAGCACATTGATAGTTCTAGCTCAAATGATTACAGTAAAAAAAACCCGGGATGGCTTGAAAAGCAAAATATTCATATATAAAACATAAATGCATGCTAACACTCCACGAACTTTAAAGAAAATAAAAATGTTAATCTTCTGCTCAGCTGGTATTTAATTTATTAATAATGTTGAACATATTGAGTTAAATGATGAATAGGGTTGGTTACAAGAATGGCTACATTAAAACACAAAATGTACCTTTTTTCCCAAAATTAAAATCTTAGTATAGAAATTTAAACCAAGGTTTTCTACTTACTTTTTTCCCCTATATTTTGAAAAATATAAGTATTTCCTCCAAAAAGCCCCTTGGCTATCATTAGAAGGGATCATTCTTCTACCTACCCCAGCCTGTGGCACTGGAAAATATTCCCTCAACCCAATGCTCTTATAACGTGGTACATAAACTGAATGATGTGCTTTGGACAGACATAATGCCCTGGGTCAGCAAGCTACATCTCTGCCCAGGAAAGGTACCTTTTCCATAGGTTACTGGAATTGAGAGAGAGACCTACTGTACATTGGACTTACTTGACTCAGCCTCACTTCCTCTCAGTCAGAGTTTCATCTGCTGGATCTGGGCTCTGACTAACAGCTTTATCCAGGAAAAATTGGCAGCTTGAATTACAGGAAGATAGGAGAGATTATGTTTCAAAAATAGAATTTTTTTCCCCCCCGATCCTTCTTTGAAAGCGTTTTCTGGAATAAATCACAATATCTAATAAGCCAATGAATCTTTTAAAGTGGAGTTTTAAGAGTGTACCAAGGTCTTATTGAATCATGTTATCTAACATTTCAAATCCTCTTGAAGTTAGTTACAAAGAATAATAGCTATATGTTCAGTCTGAAGAGTTCTAAGATTTTAGTGACTTTGGATTAACAGAAAGATTTCAAACTATCAGTGTTTAAGCTTCACCTTTCTGTCAGTCATTCCTGACAAGGCCAGAATAAGGTAGTAACTGCAGTAACTTCAGAGAGGGAGGTTTTTCATTAGTTTAAGCAGAATGTCAATTAAAAAGGAATTGAGATAAAGAACCAGCAACTAGATTAAGTTTACACTTCTTCAAGGATGATAAGAAAAATCCATTTACAGGTTCCATTTCAGACTGAATATACTTTCTAAGGTAAAGGCCCCCTTATATTACAGCTTCAAAAGTCTACTGGTAATTTCTGAAAAGATTTAATAACTATTGTGTCTGAAATGTTGAAGAATTTTTTAACTGCTAGAAATAAGTATTTCTTAACTGAAATGAATATACTAAAATTAATTTAAATTTAATTTCACACGTTTTATGACAGAATGTTATCATCTTCCTTCATTTCTTCTCCTTCTGTTTGACTACTATTCGCATTCTCTAAGAAATGACAAAGCCTATTTAAAATGGGAAGAGACATTTATCTTTCTGTGATCTCTGAATGTGGCTGATTTGCAGCTAAGGAGTATGTGACACAATGGAAGCCTACATATACTAATTTTTTTACTTTTTCTGTGATCTTTTTGCAAGATTTTGAGCAACTTAGGAGAAGTTATGAACTCAGAATTTAGAAGACTACATGGGAATGAGGCAACATTAGCCTTTGTCCAGGTTTAAGGCAAAAGAGTCTCCTACAGGGAATCACCCTTCCATATATCTTCGTTACTCCTTGTGACAGCGCTGGACTTTAGGATTCACCTGAAAATTATTGTTTTGGGCAGGATCACATAGGTATATATCACTCTTGACTCACATATTCAATTTTTTTTTTTGCCTTCTTGCAGGCTTGAAATATTTTCTCTAAAGTAAATTGAAATTGTCATTTGTTACTGTGTTCAGAGCTGGGTTAGTCATGGTTTTCTACTTTGCCCAGAAATGCAGATTAATCCAGAAGGGAAAAGTATTTTGAGGGATACTTCTCAGTGAGAAGTACAGTATGTGCATGACAAAGAATAGGAAGGGACTTTCAAACAGAGACTGTTGAGCACAATCAGCAGATCTTGTAAACACCATAGGCAGATCTATAATCCACTTCTGCATGCTTTACAAAATCAGCTTTTCTATCTTTTAATTGTAATCTGAATAGATTGCTGTTTCAGAGCAAATAACACATACAAACTTGCATATATGCCTGACATTGGGTAAATCATTAATTCCTAGTATTATATGAAGGGTTTAATCCTCTTTGCTGTTCCTGTGACTAGATCCTTAGCAGAAAAGTGAGGTGTGGGGTTTTTCAGTAGTGAAACAGCTTTCCATTTTGATCTCTTTGCCATGAAATAGTAAAATATTGGTTGAAAGAACCAAAACTTTCTATCATTAACTAAATAACAGATAGTTTTTCTTAAAGATAATCAAGTTTTCTCTTATAGGTAACTAAAGAACAGGAAGCAGGAAACCCACCCCACCTGGATGGGGAAGAGAACTACCCTTCAGAGGTGCCCAAAGCCAGAAGAGATGCTGACAAACTCTGATTCTCCTACACTATTTACATTGCCTGACAGAATGAGTCACATTATGCTACTTTTTAATAGCTTCCTCACCTTCCTGAAATGAATTACATGCTTGCAGAACAGTGATGGTAAACTAGGAGTCATAGCCATCATTATTAGCTTTGCAGCATCCTTAGCATTCAGTACTCATGAATCAGCTGTAATATATTGTGATAAATAATCTGTCCAGAGGGACATCAGCATTGCATCTGAAGTACAGCCCAGGCTAATACTGTGAAATCAGCTTTGATACAGTCTGTAAAGTTCGGTCGTTGAATCAGGGCATGATTCAGCTGCTTCCTCTTGATAAAGAAAATATTGAGCAGCTTTTTCAGATGTACTTCAATGTTTTGGTGTCATTATTTTAAAACTGATGTGTTTCCCACTGTTTCTATTCACTACATACACATCATTGTATTAAAACCTTACCTAAAGCATGGCCGTGATGGAGGGTATTCTTTTGGACCCAGTGTTCCAAGATTTCTTCATGGTTTTGAAGGTTTCAGCTGAATCAATTTTTTGTCACCAAGTTATGCAATAGATTTTGTTTCCACTACAAAAGCTGTGGCATTAGAATGCCATGGAATGATGTGAGGAGCTTATGGCAGCATTAAGCTGAATGTGTAAGGTAACAGCCTTACACAACACTTGCAGATTACAGAAAATAGCCCCAGAAGGGGCTTGGAGAAGTCATCTACATTGTGCACATGCTGAAGATCAGTTACCACTCTGATACCATTCTGAGAAATGATCATTTAACCTCCTCTTACAAACTTCCCATAACACTGGAGAAAGGTATAGATTAACAGCTTTCACCTACCAGTGTAAACCAAAAGTGGTAAAGGCCAGAAATTATGGTGCTGGCCAAACAGCAGGTGTTTTTAGCTGTATTTTTTTGTGCTGTTGGATGGATCTTCCAATCTATATAGAAGGGAGCCAAATTTAATGTGCATAAGAAATCCTTACCTTTCATTTAATAATGGCAGAGCAGTTGTCTTTCAATTGCACAGAGATTTGAGAGTCCTCTAAAAACCTCATATGGAAACCTCATATGACTATCTGGTTAGTGCAACCTTTTTCCAACCAAACCTCTATAGTTCACCTAGCAATGAAGAAAGAAGGCTTATAGCTTGTCAAACACTAGATTCACAAAGCAGCTTTTATATTTAAAGTTCATTAATGTTTCTTGCTGTAGTAGTACAAATTGTGATGATGTGATTTAATGGGCTGTTAGCACAATAATGCTCTGTGCCTTAAAATTGACACAAATTTCTATCCTTTATTTGGAAGTCATCAATGCCATTACAGGTAATGGGATGTGTTCTTCAATTATGTATTTGGCTATTGTCTGATGGTAAACTTAGGATTTTATGGATTTCAAATATATTTTTTTCTGACAGCTTTAATTGTTGTCTTCTTTTAGCCAGCACCTGATAAATTTATACCAGTGGCTGATACAGACATCTTGAACAGTTGAAAGTGGCATTCAGCATTTTGTGGCAAACAGGCATGTGTTCAGAACTTGAACTTTCTTTAACAGGCAATATCACACTGATAAGTGTGTCTTTCACACATGGACCACTACAAGGGTCAAAGTATGAAAACCGAATCTCTGTACATTGGCACTAAAGAGTGAGGGGTAAGTGTAAGGTGTGGGAACATCTGGTTGAATAGAGATGAGGTGTTATCATTGTGAAATCACATAGACTTTGAAGAAGTTTAAAACAAAGCTTTGTGGTTTGGTTTAAAATAGAGTTTCTTTACAGGGGGAGGCAGATCTCCTAACATGCAGGGAGAAGTTTCTCTCTCTCTGCAGTATTATGAACAGATTAACTTATTTTATCTATATTTTATTTTGGAGTCCGATCAATATACAAATCCATTTAGTGCCCTGCATGTATTGTGTGCCTTCTCCTCAGGAGTTAGGTGCAGCTTTGGGAGAGGCATGTTGGAGCTGCTTGTGCACGTCCTGAGCTCTGTATCTCCTGTTGGATGTGAGGTGCTCATACACCTCAGGGAAGAGGACTTCAGAAACCCATTTCTCCTGTGCCAGAGGAGACCCAGCTGTGCTGTCTGACCATGAAGTCTGGTTGGGGTGGCTAAACCAGGACAGTTCAGGTATTGCTCAGAAGAATGAGATCAAGATATTTAAGACAGTAACTTTGAAGTAGGATCAGGAGACAGGTCTCTACCTGGAAAATACTGCATCAGCCCCTTTCTGTGGGTTTGGGCATGTCGGGTTCTCTGCTACTTTGCAGAAATTCACCGAACTAGCAAAGTCCTTTTCCACTCCCGAGGTGTAAGAAAAGAGCAGAAACTCTTCAGGTCTCTTGTTCAAGGTTGTTTATTGTCTCTTATTTAAAACATTTTCTTTCTGCCCAGCCAAGCTCCTTCCAGCAAGACAGTCGAAGGCCTTCTCCCCCCTCAGAGGCAGCATTTGTCTTTTATACTAAAAGTTACGTACAGTCTATTTATTAATTATCTCCAATACCTATTCTCTATATTAGACAGTCAGATTCTACTCTAAACCAATCAGTCATGTCC
>JAWWMU010000106.1:123309698-123331202 GCA_035048155.1 Cinnycerthia olivascens
AGGACATTGAGACACTGGAGCACGTCCAGAGGAGGCAACAAGGCTGGAGAGGGGCTGGGAACACAAACCCTGTGAGGCACGACTGAGGGAGCTGGGGGTGTTCAGCCTGGAGAAAAGGAGACTCAGGGGTGACCTTGTCACTCTCTACAACTCCCTGAGAAGTGGCTGTAGGCAGGTGAGGGTTGGTCTCTTTCACCAAGCAGCAGCTGACAGAACCAGAGGACACAGTCTCAACCTCTGCCAAGGGAAATATAGGTTGGATATCAGGAAAAAGTTTTTCATGAAAAGAATAGTCTTCCTGGGGAAGTGGTAGAGTCACTGTCCCTGGATGTGTATAAAAAGATTGGATGTGGCACTTGGTGTCATGGTCTAGTTGAGGTGTTACGGCATGGGTTGGACGTGATGATCTTGAAGGTCTCTTCCAACCTAGTCATTCTGTGAATTCTGTGATTCTGTGATTCTGTGTGATTCTCATGTTTTTTGGTTACCTAGCCGAGCAAAACCCCAATCTTGACTAGGTTCTGCCATGATCCATCTGGCCAATATAAAATCCTGTTTAAAGGTTATTGAGTTACTGATTTTGCAAACTCTATTCACAATATGGTTTGTTAAATAGCTCTAAAAACAAAACCACAATCTGCTGCACCAGATTGGGTTTTGTGTCCTTCAGGTCCATTATTCTGCTTCCAGCAGTCGTTTTGTCTAATGCTCCCGCAGAAGGGAAAGGAAAGACATATCATATCTTGCCAACAGTATGAGGGTTTCTATAAGGGGAAAATTCTGTTTTTAATCCTAAGTCATCAGCTCCGGCCCATTGTATACATTTGTCCTATCAGAAAAACTTTTTTTTCCTGAAAATGATCATTTTTTTTCAAAGCCCAATGCAAGACACTGTAATCCTTGCAGAAAAAAGATATCACTGACCATCAGCAAACTGCCTGGAGAAATCTCTCTTCTCCTTGAAAATTAGTTGTATACAATGTTCTACTTCCCATAGATAATGTGTATTTGAGGTTAACACGTTGTGGAAATCTAACCATCCTTTCAGGGTACCATTGTAAATCAGAGAGAAGCCAGTTTATCTCTAAGGTTAGCTCAGATTGATTTAGTCTCTTTTACTCTGATTTGGTCCCTGGCTTGCAGACTTTGTTTTAAACTGGTTAATATTCCTCAATGAAATTAGGGTATGAAGTAAAAATAGGCACATTTATGCTTCATTTTCTTGTGACTGTGGAAGATTATTTTCAAACTTGTTCATCCAGGTACTCAACATTGCAGTATTTTAGGATTTGCAGTCCATAAACTTATTTGGTGCACTACCAGAGACAGATCTAATGAGCGAAAAACAGATTTAACATTTGAGAGCTACGATGGTCATTGTAGTCTCACAGCTAGACCTTTAAAGGCTTTGGTCAGTCATTGCCTAACACTCAAAGCATTTATGGGCTCTGGCTGCATTCCTGCCAGCACTGTTCCCTGGCAACCTAAGGCACAAGTTTGTACTCTGGTGGCTCTATATTGGAGTTCACTAATAGTGTATCCACTTTCCTGCAGTGTTGGTGTGATAATTTGATAGTTGCAGTGTGGCATTTCTGTCTAAAGAAGGAAGTCCTTCCTTCACCCCATACATAGCCTTACACTTTGAGAAGCTGCATGGGATGTATTATACAGATAAAATGCTATCTGGTCTGTGGAGACTTGGATCTTCCAACAGCTGGGGTCCTCTGTCACATTCCCGGATGAAAATATTCACAAATTGTGGGCATCAGCCTTTTTCTCCCCATCTTGTAGTCTTCAGGTGCCTTATATGGACCTGTATGTCAAAGCAACTCAGCTGAGAATATTACAAAGCTGAGTTTGTGGCACACAGGTTCCTATGTTTGTTTTGTCTTAAGCAGGAAACTTTTAATGTGGTCACAAAAATTTACACTGAATGTACCTCATCTGACTTAAAAGGTTTACTTAGGTCATAAGACAGCAGTAGGGCAGTATTGGGCCTCAGGACATCATTAATTCTTGCTTGCTTGTCCATCTGAGACTGGAAGACAAGGCAGTTTAAGTTCTTTTTTCTGTGTGACTCAGATTTCCTTTTGGTCCCTGCATATAACGCCAAATTAATTTTTTACATTTTTTCTTGTATATAACCTCTGTATTCTTTACACATGTATTTGTAACTCAATTATTGTATTCTAGCTAGCTCTAGTACTTCCCCTTACCCTACCCAATAGGCAGAAAGACATAACACATTCCAAAATGTTCCAAGCCGGGGATCCAAGGTTCCTACCCTATCTTGGTTTTTCCTGGCAACCAAGGTTGAGACCAGCTCCTCGAGACATATTCTTATAAACAAGGTGTAGTTCTCACCTGAGAGAAGATTTAGAAGGGCTTGAACCAGGGGGGAATTACCTCACCAATTACAATTCTAATCAAATATGCTAATTTGCAGCATCTATAAAAATTGTATACACGTTATGCTGCATGTGTAACCTCCTTTTATCACCCTAACTGTGTCTGGCTGGTAATTTTAGGACCAGCAAAAAAAGCATCACTTCATTTAGGCCAGCAAATCTGTGATTGTTAACAGCATGGTCATAACACCTCAGTTTTGAGATGAGTAGCTTCTGTTATTCACTGAATTCAGCACAGTGTTTTGTAAAATTCCTGATGGAAAGTTTCCAAGGCTGGGTTGATTTTTTAGGAGCTAACACTGGGATTCTGATGTTCTAATACCTTCCTCACTGTATAGTTTTACAAACACTAGAATAGATGGATAAAAAAATTTTTAAAGCTGCAGTTCAAATAAGAAAACTGCAAGTTGTTTCTGCAGTGTTTATATTTTCATTTTTATTTGCCAGTTGTACAGATGCAGTGAAATTAGTGCTTAAAATTTAAAATGTACTTCTCATACTTTATGACATTTTACTGAACTTGTGTGTTAAGAATGCTTTTTTCAGAAAGTATTTAAAACTGCATTTAACAAGTTTAATAGATACTTGTTTTCTGCTAAAATAGCTGTTTTTTATAAAGGCATACATGTACTGGTTTGCTTTCCTAGTCAGTTTATGATTAGAACTGTGCATAGAACAAGCATTAATGTAAGTTTAAATGTTCTTGACAGTGAGAATCTAGATATTTTTATTCTATTATGATGATAAAGCTGTGAAAATATAAAAAATATAGTGAACTATCAAATCAAGAACTATTGAAATAACACCATAAAAGGTGCAATTCAGGTGAAACAGTGTTCATAGTTACCAGATGTTTCTATTCACTGCTGATGCTCACAGAATGGAGTCCACTTGTAAAAGATGGAGGATGTCAGCTTAATTTGTGTAGCTGTGAGGAATAAAGGCTATTACCAATTTTGTCCTGATGACCTTAAAAAGAGATGCTTCAGTATTCCATTACCATTTATTTCCCTGAACCACCTAAATGGAAAAGTTTTAGATTTTCTAATGTATTTTAAAATGATAAATATGAATGAAGACAGTACAATAAAAAAGACAAATAAAATCAGGATCTATTCTGCATCTGACAGGATGAGCTGAATAGCTTCTTGTCTTCAGTACTTAACTAGCTGGAACCATTGTTCAGCTTTTGTGCATGAGACAGTATGTAATTCAAAAGCATTACTTTCAAGACTTAGTGAAAATTGACTTCAGAAGCAGTGAAAACATAATAAAACCACATCAATAAATCTACACATACCTGCTGAACCCAGCCATCTGCCAATTTACATGGAATTCAGGGTATCCTCTCTCCCACAGAGAGGGAGGTTTTGTCTATGTCCATTTCCAAAGACAAAGAAATAGAATAATTATCTGTCAAGGGATAACTCTTTTTATAAAATATTCTATTTCAATATTTTACAGCTCTCCACAAGACTGAATCCAATATTTTTTTCCCAATCCTTCTACTATGATGCATTTTTCCTATCTCCTCCTGTGTTTCTTTTCTTCCCACATGACTTGGGAAGAAGAGAGAGGTTTCCAAAATGACCCATACTCTCTGCCCCAGTGTTGCACTGCAGCAATAGGGTCAGTGTCCTCCTGTGATGCCCTTGGACATTGTTCAGTAAGTGAGGGAGTCACTCAGATTTTATAAAATAATCCTTCAGCAGCTGAGACCTAGAAAGGGTAACTTAAGTTCAGATAATATCTATGTACTTTGCCATCAAAGCAGGTAAGAGCCCTCATCCTTAGAAGAGGAAGTTGCTGTTTGTTTTCAGTAAGTGTGTGCTGTTCGACTAAAAAACAAAGAATCCAATTTTCTCAAAGGTTCAAAAAGTTCAAACCACAAAATGCTTTTGCCCTTGAACATAAAGGTACCTAATAATTTCAGGGTACTCTCAGCACTCAGGTAAAAGAACATTTTGAGACCATACAAACAAAACAAGTGTGGTAATGATAGGTGGTGTAAAATGAGTTATTTTGTGTCTCTAGAGTTATAAACATTAATGGCTTAATATATATTCTATCTCCAGACAGTTAAATTAATCCTCTCAGCAGAAGCAATATAAATTTAGACTATATTTTCCAGATGATTTTGCTTACTTCTGATCTCCTTTATTACATTATGTGCTGTAGCTCTAAGAAAATGAATGCTTACAAGTGTAGATATTTATATGAGTCAGCAAAGCTGGCACAAACTTGATGACACCTTGTATGCCCAAAGAAGCTGACATTCACTGCTTAATGAACAAAGCAAAAATATGATCTTCAGGCTGATTATAATGCTATAGATTAATGTGACAATGAGCCTAATTGAAAACATTATCTTGTGCTTGCGTAGCAATTCATGTAACTCAGATTGCAAGAAAGAATGAATATGAACATTACCCATTAAAGACACAAGTCAAGAATAACCCAACAAAAGTCAAAATACTACTGTTCTGGTTAGTATTAGCTGATCAGCTTTAGTATCTGCTAGGTCTCTTAGGCAGCAGTTTCGTCATGCTGAGCTTGATCTTCAGTTGGATGCTGGTTGCAATTTCTACAATTAGTCTGCAAGGAATGGTCCCATTGTCCTCACAATTTTACTTCATCTTTACAATTTCCAGTTATTATATAGCAACCACAGTCTGTGGCTTCATACCATGCCTGTGTACTGCACCTCTCTGCATTATTTTGCTTTTCTTTCATGTGAGAATTAACAGAACCCAAAGGAGAAATTAAGGCATAGTAATTAACAAGGAAAAAAAAAATCTCCTCATTGCAGAGGCATATTGTTAAGAGGCATATTGTTAAATGTATTCCTTCCATGGTTGTCAGTGGGATTTCAGCATTTTACTTGTGGTGCCGATATTGAGACATGAAACTTTCAAATTAAAGGTATTTATCAAATCAGCCATTATTTTAGCAATGAACCTAATTAAGGAACAGCTCTGGAAACTGCTGTTTTCTGAGTAACTGTCTCAGCATGGTAAAGAGTAAAGATGAATTCTAAACGTTTCTAAGGTAAAAGCAGCAGTAATCAGCAAGTGTGATGGGAGGAATGGGAAAAACTGCCATAGACTCGGGGACAGGGAGATGAATAATATCTAAGCAAACTGTAGACCACTGTGTATTGGGATGACCAATATTTCATATAGTGTTAGCAACAAACACTTGTACTCTTTTCATTCAGTGGATTTTTTCAGGGTAAAAGTCATACTTAGTAATGTCATATTCAGTAAAACTAGCTAAGAAATCCCACCAATATAGAAAATGCATGTGATTGCTTTTAGCAGATGTCTTTAATCTAGAAACATCTAGAATAACGAATGCTTTCTGATTTTCAAGAAAATTGTATTTTTAAATTCCCGAGTAGACAATCTCCTTTTGTTTTGCCTCAATACTTAAACAGTCTTCTAATGATTTACTGAAACCTGTAGAGAGTCTTTTACTCAGTTGCTTTTAGGGGAGAGACTGGGTCAGATTTCGCACTGGATAAGCAGTGTGATGGTGAAGACTGTGATGATGGGGGCTGTGCTCCCACACAGACGAGGCTGTCCTGCCAGGCAACTTGGGTGGCAGGGAATTTTGGAGATTTCCTGAGGCATCGTAGAAAAGTAGTGTAACTGTGAATTCTCTCATAACAGAAAGTGTATATTTAGCTAAATGCTATAAGGAAGTTCAGTTTGGCTTTATTGAAGACTATTGTATTCAGCATGCCAAGGGAAAAAATCTGATTTTGGGCAAAAAAATTAATCCTCAAATAGTAAGTGATGAGGTTTCTAGCTTTTTTAATTTCTTTTTGTTCAGAGGTGCTGTTTTTCTACTGTCAACAGCTCAAAATACCACATTTATTAAAAATGCAAGAGAGATCATAAGCAAAGGCTTAATCTTAGCTGGACTTGATAATTTCCTCTAGCTATGACAGTCTATGGACAAAAGCCAGAGCCAGAATATAGATAGAGATAATTTAGTTTATTTCTAGCTCAGTAACATTTAAAAAGATTTGGGCACACCAATGCTTTCTCAGATCTTCAAAGGAAGGCAGAGAAAGGATGCAAGAGTAATTGGAATTTTGGCACAAAAGAAGGTGTTGACAACAATGAAATTTATGATGGACTATTTTAAAAGGCGAAAGCAGATAAATTTCAAACCTTGTGAAAGTGCTGGTAGTAGGTTTCTCCTGCTGCTGTTGTGCATGGGTAACAGAAAGTGGCTTTTGTCTTCACTTTTTTTGCAAAGACCAGTGAACTTGTGAATCCTCAGCCTTTTTCTGTGTTGCTAAGTAAGAGAGATGGGATGTTACTTCAAGCAATGGTCTGCCTACCATGCAGGCTGCTTATGCCCCATGCATGCATCTCTGAAAGTTTGTTCTGTGATGGATGGCCCTTTCTGGGATGTTTTTTGGGTATGGCTCAGGAGACAGAAGAGATCATGCCCAATATCAGTTTACTACTTTTTTGAGTGTTTTGTGTTCCCTGCCAAAGTAATCTTTTACTTACTTTCTCTTTGCTTGAAAGAAAAAAAATCAGGAATAAACATTTCTATAATCAAGTTTTGAAGAATAATCTAAAAAATAATGGTTTTTTCCCCAGTTATCGTCCTCAGATATGACCACAGATAAACTTATCTTTCAGATTTCAAATGTGAATATATATGTCAGGTATTTACCATTTAACAAGACCTAAAAAACCTGTTATTTAAGTTAGGTAGCTTCCAAAACATACATGGATACAAGCTTGAAAGACCACAATAAGCATCGTACTGTCATCAACAAAAATCCATCTACTCAGCTTTTGTTTAAACCTGGTTCTAAAATGCAAATGGTGTTTATCTTCTTCAAGGGCCTGAGAAACTAGCTTTTTCTAGTCAGATACACAGCTTTGAAAGGCATACAGTACATGGCTAGTCTGTCAAAGGTACAGAGAATTTTAAGTAGTTTGGCATTATCATAACTGTATTAAGCTGTGTTTGGTTTTATCGTGTCGTGTTCTTTGACATTCTGCTTGGTGTGTGCATGATGCCTGTCAGTCAGAGAGTCAGCATGTCAGGAGGGAACCTCACTGAGGGAACGGTGCCACTTGGAGAATTCAGATGAGCTTAAGGAAAGGGAGCAAGGAACGCTTGCCAACCGTGAGGAGAATTTTTGAGGTGAATCTCAGTCTCATTAGGTGTATGGTTAAAATCATGAATCATGATGGCATGGCAGAGAAAAAGGCTCTGATGTACTACAAAATTCTTTGCACTGGAAATGTTTTCTTTTTTAAAACATCTCTACAGTTTTTCACTGGTGAGCAGCTTAGTGAAATGAGTGAGCACCTAAGCACAACAATATCTCCAAAACAAAAACGGTAGTTCCTGAATCATTTAAATTAATCATTTTATTGCATTGTATAACTATGCAATATATACTGAATATGGGGAAAACCAAAACAGGAAAAATTCAACTAAACTTCCTTTTGTGGACAACTTGTGACAAATTTGTCCTGTGCCATGACTAGGCTGTGCACCTGCAACAGCCTAAAGGTTCCAGAGCTTGTTTGCTATTACATTTTGCCACACATTTTATCAAAACATGTGCCTGTCTGCCTTGTTGCCAGTTTGAAATTCTCCCTGCCTTGCTGGATGCTACTATCACTGTATACATATGAGTAAATCAGGTGGTGACAGGGAATGTTCCTGGGGCCTGGAAGCTGACCAGCTACACTGATGACATATCATGGTGGTCCATGGGGTGGTTTGGCCTGGTCAGGTGTCTCTCAGCCCATACTAGGGCCTTGTTCAGGTGTTAGCAAAAAGGAGGGACAAGTCCTAACAAGCAATCTTGATACAGCTAACCTGTTTGAAAAATGGGAGGAATTTAGTTATATGGACATGGACTGGTCCATGGCACTCAGTTTCACTGTCATAGAGTGGTACTGTCATAGTAAATTTACTTTTCTGCAGATATCAAGTTTTTCTACACCTACTGCTAAGCTGCTGCTCCTTCAATTTCTTCTCCTCAGCTTGGGAGATCAGTGTGACTCTTGCTGACATTCAGAGGAACAGAGAAGAGAAATACAAGATACAGGCCACATGTGATAGTTATCTACAGTGCAAGTGATGGTACTTTCTGCTGCACAGTTTCTCTCACAATCTGGAAGATAAGAAGCACTTAAAATGTTCTCAGGATTGAAGTGGACCTTTGGCTTAGTCCTTCCTCTAACTTCACAGTGATCACAGCAATAAGGACATAGCTCTGTCATGGTGTAAATGGTTACTGTAAGTTACTTCTTCTCCAGGGCTCTGAAAAGGGGAGATAGAAATGGGAGTGTGACTGTAAAATATATACTGAGTTATTTTCAAGGTTAACGCTTAGACCCAAGTCCAAATTCTGACACATTTTTTCCAGTAATAGAAAAGAATATGATTTCTCTCCAAAATGATACTAAAGATGGGTGGTAAATTCCTTGATGGAAATTTATTTCTGGGAAAAAAACAAACTCTGGCAAGTTAAAAAACTCTGTGGAAGACACTAGAATACCAGATTTTTGGCTTGAGAAAATTCAAACAAAAAAAAAATACATGCAGTGTTGTAATGTTCTCTCTTCACTCTTAATGAAATTAATTATTTTATTTATTTTTTAAAATTTTGATATGACTTTCATTGCAACTTTTTGATGATTTATAATTATGCAATTAAATATAGTAATTTAAATCAGACAGATTGAAATCTCTAAATTCCTAAATCATCTTCAATATGGCATTATTAAGCTCCAAAGAAAGACTGAAAGATTTGTCTCCTAGTCCTTTCATTTCCCTCATTTTATAGAGATTAAGAACAATGAAGTTTTGCTTGTGAAAAATACTGTTGTTATTTCTTCTGTATCAGGACCCAAGGAATATTGCAAAGACTATCCCTGCTCCTTTTGAAATCCAGATGCAAATAGACAGGTTTTAATTCTCACCTTGGAGCAGACTCAGCTCCTTTCTTGGAAAAACTTGTTGGGTGACATATCTGGGAGCTTTCAGAAAAAGGAAGAGATTTTATTGGTAATCAGAGACAGCTGGATACAGAAGGGTTACTTCAGGAAAGTGAAAATGGAACTGAGCTCAAGAATGATTAATTTTAATCAGACTACCATTGCTTCAGCAAACCATACTAAGTCTTTTCTGGTTTTGTGATATTTAATTAAATTTGGAAGGTTGGAAAGAAAAGGTATGTTCTCCAATTAAACTTTACCTCATCAAAATTTGATTCTGTGTTTTAAAGAGTTCTTGAGAGTACATGCTGTTAAGCACAATCTGGTCATTTTATTTCCTGGTAGAGTTGCTACTTATCAGAACTTAAACCAGGGTATCTTTATTTTAAATTCTTACTTTGAGAATTCATACTGTTCTACATATATTGCCAGTAAGATGTGTCATATTGTATATTTTACATCTGCAGAATAATTATCTGATTGAGTGTGATTTTTCTCTTGATGTAAGGAAGACTTTCCTTTGTATCTTAACAGAAGTTGCAGCAGGGCATAATATGACATACAAAGAGCTAACATTTCAGAAAAGAAGGCTTCTGAAGAACATAGCCACAAAGATCAAACACTAACACTGTTTTTCTTCTGCCTGGGAGAAATCTGGCCCAGAGCTCTGTATTTACCTCTGAGTTCTTGGGTGTGGTTTTCATGAATGTCTGTTGGGTTGAAGCTGCTAAAATTGAAGAGAGAATAGGAGCATGTTTTAATGTAGTTTGAAAATTTTATGGTTTGTGGAGCTTTTTCCAGTAAGTGGAGTTATTTTTTTAAGCTCTTAGCAGAAGTTATATTGACAAAGGCAGATGTCATTTCAATGGAGAGTTATATGTCACCAACAAGATTATGAACTTTGAGCAATGCTGTTTCCCAAACTGCTGCAAATCTGACCAGATTTAGTGTGCTATGGTAACAAAGAAAGAGAAGAACTCGGACCAAGAGATCGAAGAACTGTTAGTGAAGAGCAGAGGCCTATTGGATCTACAGGTCTGGAGGTGGTGAAACAAGTGAAAAGCAAGATAATGCTCCGCAAGATCTATGTGGTTCATCTTTCCAAAATACTGGCGTATTACCTTCTAAAATAACTTAATTCATTCAAATTTTGTTTTGTTTTAGACCAAAATCTTTTGAATACAGATTTGGGAGCTTACTATCTTCTTATGTAGAACCAAATCTGTGCTATAAAATTATTCTGAGTATTATGCTGGAACAAGGAGTAACCATTCACAAATATTTGATTTGGAAAAAAAATTACAAAACAAAGGAACTGGTAGGTTTTGTGCAAGGCCAAGGTAGCCATCTTCATCCTAAGAGAGAGATTTTGGTGATCTTCATCCTTCATCCTAAAATCATCTTCCTGGATTGAGAGGTATAAAAATAACTTGTTTAAATTTACTCATATTCTGAGCATAACTCCTGTTAATGCTGATGAGAAATGTACTGAACTTACTGGGGATGAAGTTACTTAATTCTCCAAAGCAGCTTATATTTCTTTTTCATGGCTGTGATCATTTCCTTCCTCTACCATAATTATATTCCTCACTATATAGATCTCAGCATTTTATCTTGGAGTTATCCTTCAGAATAAAATTCTTAATAATTTCTTTCCAGCAGTATTTCTGTAATCACATCAGAAAGTTTCTATTCATTTCAAACATGAGAAAGAAATAAAAAAAGAAATAAAAAAAAATTAAATTTTTAAACAATTCTATATTTTTTCTTCCCTGTTGATATTATTTATCTATGTGAAAAATTTGAAAAATACAATTTTGCATTGGTAGCTGACTCTGTTATAGTCTCAGTTTGCTATCATACCTAACTTTAACATTTTTTAATAGCATTTCTCAGACAGGAGTTTAATGGTAAGATGTTTTAAACAAAACAGTAGTAAAACCAGGCAATTGCAAAAGATAAACCGCACTTTTATGTTCACTTGAGCCCAAGATACTTAAAGTCAACCTAGTACTGAGTTTCTGGTAACGCAATAAAAAATTTAGCATTACATGTGCCTGATTTTCTTACTGTTTTTATATCCAAGAACCTTTGCAATTTTAATCTGCTTAAAATTATACAAAACTCCATAAAAACATTTATTTACTTTATGCTCCTTGTGACATGTAAGCAATATCTAGGCCCTTTTTTAGCACTTGGGAGTTTATGGAAAACACTGCTGTGTACCTGCCCTTGTGAGAGATGCATAGCTGGGTTTGCAGAGGGCTGGTTGTGCTCCTTGGCACTGGGAAACCTCCTGGCACTGGCTCGTACTGTGAATTGCCTGGTGAGAAAAGAAAGGGAAAAAAAATCCTTGGTTTCTTAAGTTAATTTTCCTTTAGGTTACAGTGTGAAGAGAAACTTCATATTTATCTGGCCTTGGGTTTATTTCCTTGAGCAGCTGTGCTGTAGGCTTGGTGCAGGCGCATAGTTGCCTATTCCTCTGAAACCCCTTTGGGCTGAAAAAAATGTCTCCACTGCAGCAAACCAAATTATTCCAGAAAACTGAGAGCACACCTTGGTTCAAAAATCTTTGCTTTTGAGTCTTTCTTCTCTAGTACTGTAAATGGGTAGAGAAGACATCAGATTTCTACAGAGGAATTTTTCACAGGATCTTTCTTGGGAGGGTCTTGACTGTCCCATAACTGCACTGGCAAAAACACAGTGCAGCCTCTTGTGTTCCAATGCCTCCCTGTATAGAAAACATCACAGAAAAAAAAATATTTCATGCCAGATAAGGTTTAGACATCTTGCTTTTCCTCCTTACTGTTCACCCTGTAACGCTGTTCATATCTTCTACCTTCATGTCCTACTGCAATTTAAATTGTCTGCCATTTTAACTTGGAAATGTACCTCATGGTATCCTGTGATAAGGAAGAAATCAAATTTCTACTAAAGAACTTTGAAATTGGGAAAAAAAAAGAAAAAAATAAAGAAAGACAACAGAACTTTGCATATGTTTAGCCTTTCGAGGTAGAGAAACATGCAAAGATGGCAGCTCCATAGGTTTATAATCCAGTGCACAAATTAACTGAGGCTCAATATGTAGTCTTAAGACCCAGAGGTTATTAAACCAATCATGGAAATGTTTAGAACTCACTATTTCTCTCTGAAAGATCGCTGCTGGAAGTTATTCAAATAACAGGACTGCTATAACAGCATGCAACATAAGAGTTTACCAAGTCTGTTGTGCTCAGAGAGAATGTTTTCTTGATGACTTCCTCAGCCTGAGCCAGCATCCTGGATGTTGCTGAAAGATACAGCAGTGCACAAGAAGCCTAGAAAGAGACTTAGTTCCTAACAAATTTTTGTCAAATAAATCTGGGTAAAGTCTGAGTAGCAAAGCAATGACTCTAGACCATTTCCAGACTCCTAATTAGGATCGACTGCAGCAGCCCAGACAATCTGTGGATGTGTGAGCCCCTACAGCAGATTTCACCATGTTCACCAGGTACAGGGTGCCAAATGCATCCCAAATGGAAAGGGAGCTCTCTTCTCAGAGAGATACGTGCACTGTCAATAGGGAAGATATTCTATAGCTAGGGGTGGACCGAGTTGTTTCAGAGAAAGTTTTTCCTGTGGAGATGGAATTACTGAACTATCCACAAGTATTGTTAGTACTCTCACTGTGTAGTCATCAGGCCAAGAAGAAAAGCTGTGTAGGGATTTCTGCTTCATAAATCCTCTATGCTTGTTGTTTCCCTATAAATCCAGCAAGAACTTTTTTTTTTGTTTGTTTTCTTTAAATGCTGATACTTTTCAATCACATGGGGGCCCTAATTTTGCCTCAAGTCACTGAAAGCTGCAATAATGTAAATGCAGATGTTTTTAGCAGTATTTCTATTCACTAGAGATTAAAAGATAGCTGCAAACCCACATAACATATTGTTTAAAATCAGAATTATGCTAGAGGACTCCAATTTTGTCAAAATCTAGAAAGCACAGAATTGTGTATTTTCTTATATTTGGTAGTCTAATGGGATTCCTTGGATGTTTGAAATTAATTTGGTCTGGGATGATTTCTTAAGTAAACACAGACTTTACCTTGGGATTGAAATTAGTTTTTTGGAAACTATAATACTAGAACTACGGTATTGACACTGACAATTAAGATAAGAGACATCCTTTGCACAGAAATTTAATGAAAAGAATTGCTATCATGTATTTCAAAAATTACAGTATGATCATTTCTTTTCATTCTTATAACCATCACACGGCATATTTTTCCAGAGGTGTCACCTAATTATGTAATTAAATGTGATTCATCAAATAGGACTGAAGACAAAACTGGCAATCAGTGAATCTTTTTCATTCACAGAATCTGTAAAATAGGTGTATCTTGTAATTAGTTTACAGATGTTTACTTTTGAAAAAGTAAATCAAAATTATAACAATTTTCTTCTCATCATCTGGTAGAATATTTTAGCACATATATGCAGCACATAACAATGGCTGTCATGGGTGGGACTACCAGAAATTATCAGCATAGCCACAATAATAATAATTATTCAGAGGACTTCAAATTACAATCTCTTACTGAAGATAATGAATAAGACCATGTTTTAAGTCCAGAGCCAGTGGAAGAAACTTACTTCTGTTTGTGCACACTAACTATAGCTGAAACATCACAGAATAATAGAATGTTTTAGGTTGGAAGGGACTTTAAAGATCATCCAATTCCAGCCCTCCTTCTGTGGCAGGGAACTTTTCTCTAGGCCAGGTTCCTCAGAGCTCCATCCAGCCTTGAAGGTTGCAATTACAATCAAATTTTCTTAAAATATTTTTTTTTAATATCAATTGAGTTCACTTTCTTATGTGAAGTTAATACTATTGGCAAACCACAAGCTGCCTGACCCAGTATATTGATTAAAAGGGCACCTTCTTGGGAGTATTTGTGGGCATCAGTTGTCTTCCTGCTAGAAAGATTTGGCCGTGCTTTTATTTCACTGTCAATAATTATGCAGGATTTTTGTTCCCTGGGCTGCTCAGTTGCAAAAATCTGAACAGATTTAATGCCTGTGTGCTGTATAGGCCAAGCTGTACTTCTGGTCCAATGCTCTGCTCACACACAGAAGGAAGAGGGTCTATCCGTCACTACAGTTTTGGGGGTGTCCCTAGCACGTGGGAGTCTGCCATACACACACTAACATAGTGCTGGTGGGCTCAGGGTCTGCCTGCTCCTCCTACAGGGGCCAAAAAAAGGCAGGATCTGGTGGCAGAATAACTCTTGGGATTAGGGCACCCGTGGAAATAGCTGTCACCTTTCCCTCCCCAAGAAAAGATCAAAGAGGCTGAATGTCATAGCGGTAGCTGGCCCCTGGGCCCTCCCATCCTCAAGGCTGACACCAACTGAAGGCAGGAGAGCCTTCTCAGAGAAAAGAAAAACATAACTTAGAATCTTTTTTTTTTTTTGATTGCTGGAAGTATATTTAGCTTAATCAAGCTTAAAGCAAGTAATGATGAGCCATCTTATTTATTTACTGCTTTCTGCAAGAAAACATATTTGTTTTCTTTCTAAATATAGACCCAAGCCAATCCTATTTCCATCACTCACTATGCTTCCACATATTTATCCTCCCACACAATCTATTTGAAGGTACAACCACCTGTAGGACTCCACTTATCTTCCTAGACTTTGCAAAGGCTGACTGGAGGAAAAAATCCATCTTAAGTAAGCACTGATTAGGGTTTCCTATTTTCCCCTCTTCATTTGTTTAAAGAACATTTCACTGAAATCTAACTTTTTTAGTTTTACAGCTATTTCTGCTCTTTCACTAGTAACAAATCACTCATTTTTGTGACAAATTATTTCCAGGGCAACCTGCTATGATATGACAGAAAATTACAGCTTAAGAGAGGATGAAAGAGAAGGAGCAGAGATGATATCTCACAACCCCACAAACAATCCTGTTGTCATGAAAAGTAGGCCTATTAATAGCTGTGAAGATGAAGGAAAACAGGTGCCATTTACAATTTTAAAAGGATGGTTGCTAAACTGAAGATTTTCCAAGGACTTTGAGCTGCTCTTTGATAGCGATAAGCCACTATCAGCTCTGAAAAATGCCTGGCATGAGGCACTGAATCAGGAGATACATCATAGGCAGACAGGGAACACTCTTGAAGCTTAATCACACGCACATTGGAGATTAAGAGATTACAACTGACTTCAGTGTATGTGAGGAATATGTGTAACGTCGTACTTCATGCATGCCTTCACGTATCTTCAATTTTAATTCCATAAATTAGTGTGAATCATTCAGGATTGGGAAGATAAACCAAAGAAGCTTTGGCTTTGCTGCTGAGATCCACAGAACCATTTACAAAGTTAGGGGTTTTGTTACATACATGTCTGTGTATGCCGGAGGAGTTTAAAATGTATGTCCAAAGATGACTTGCACAGTAGGGTCTAGAAAAGCTTGTAGGATTTTGGGGCCATGTCTGAAGTGAGATTCAGCTGCATCCAGCTGCCCAGGCTGTGATGGCCTGAAACTGATGCTCTTGCTCTGTCTGGGACTGGATGACCTTGCCTTTGCCAAGAACAAACAATCTTTAGTGATGACCAGTGCCTTCCTGATATCTATTCTGAAATCTTTTTAGAGACAGAAAAAAATGTGCATTTGCAAGGAATCGACTTCCTTTATTTCCTTCCTGTATAACAGACACAGCTGGTGATTACTAGTACAACAATAGATTGCATGTGTGCCTGTGGATTGTCCTTTAAAATATTATCTCTGTCATGGATTCACAGGATTACCTGTAACCAGAAAGAACCATAATGATAAATTATATGTTCTACCATTTTGAAAAAAATGCCTGGTTTCTTTGTGCCCTTTCTGCTCATCTGTGACATCATCATAATCAGGGGCAATTTCACCTTAATATTTTTCAAGGTAACTGCTGGAGCTAGTCCAGAGGAGGCCCCAAAGATGATCAGAGGGCTTGAGCACCTATCCTTTGAGGAAAGGCTCTGAGACTTGGGATTGTTCAGCCTGGAGAGGAGATGGGCTCAGGGTGACCTTCTAGCAGCCTTCCAGCACCTCAGGGGGACCAACAAGAAATCTGGAGAGGGACATTTCCCAAGGGCATGTAGTGATCAGAAAAGGGGAGTGGATTCCAACTGAGATAGGGTATGTTTAGGTGAAATATTAGGAAGAAATTCTTTATTGTGTGGGTGATGAGGCACTGGAACAGGTTGCCCAGGGAAGTGGTGGATACCCCATTCCTGGAAGTGTTCAAGGCCAGCGCAAATGGGTTTTTGAGCAATCTGCTCTGGCTGGGGGAGTCCCTGCTCATGGCAGGGGGATTGGAAGTAGGTGATCTTTAGATTCCTTCCAACACAAAACATTCTATGATTCTCTGATTCATATATAGTGAGATGGATTTCTTTCATTTTCTCTTTATGTGCATGTAAAATAATTAGTGGAACATATGTACTTCCTAGTTGTACTAAGACATTAATCCTTAGTGCATAGATCAAAGTCATCCTACTTTGAAATTTTGAGTACATTGACTTTGGCAAGGGCTATAATGCTATAGAGACAAACAGCAGACAGCCTTAGCTTGGATTTATACTTTCTGTGGAACATTGGCCAAATTATTTAACGCTCTCCCCACCATGCTCCACCACGATTTCAATTTATAAAATGAGTTCAGATATTGTTTGTTTCTTTCTTGAATGAGGATGAAAAACACTTTTATGTCATAATAGAGCATATGGGCTTGATTCTTAGCTCAGGGTAATAAAGAATGTGCCATTGTTGATTTGTGTTAATTGAACATCTTTTTCCTGAGGTAGAAAATATTTATCCGTAAAAATACTTTCTTCATAACTGCTAAATGGATTTTTCTACTTCAGTTTTTTCTTCCATTTAAATCATACAAGTTCATTTTTAAAATTTTTATAAATTATTTTCTGCTAGTTCCAGAAATACAAAATTTCTGAATTCAGAAAGAAACATATTGTCATAAATAATTGAAAAGAAGATTAATTTAGGCCAACTGATCATCATTTAGTAGCCAAAGGGAAAGAGTGTTATTTTTACAGTAGCATTTCACACATGCTTATCAGTAAATTGTTTTTAGAATATATGACTAGAACAGGCAGCTGTGTGATCACAAATAAGAGAATTGTAATTATTCTGTCTTTTATACAAAAACGAATACAATGAAGGGATTATGTATGTATTCTTTTATGGCACGAAAAGCCAATAAATTACCAACCACAGGAATCTGTCAGCTGGATGCAGGAAGCAGTATTGCATTTTCATAAACCACCTGTATGCCCACTGCCAGTCAGACATTGAGAGAAATGGAAAACATTTTCCTCAAAGACTTTATTCCTTTGAATGAAATTCTGGGAAAAAGTGTTGTGTGACACCTGTATTAGTAGGGAAGAAAGATAACCCCCTAAAATAACCTACTCACAGACATTATTTACAACCAGAAGCTACTCTAGGAGAAAATTTCTTTTGAAAGCCCAAATGGTATTGTAGCTATTACAATAACCATTTCATTCAGTGTAGAAAAGAATTGCTCAAAAGACATCTTGTAAAATACTCTTCCTTTGCAAAGAAATGAGTGTGCAGAGTTAAATAGACCAGTATTTTCCTCTAATGTTGTAGACAGAAATGGTAAATACATGCAATTATCTTCATATTGGAAGCACAAGTTCAGCATGTGTGAGGAGCTAAAAAACTCAAAAATGATACAGCACTTACATCCCTTTGGAAATGACAGGAACGTTGAGAAGGAGACAGACAGGACCCAGTCCCCTTGCTGTAACCTGACAGAGCTCCACTGAAATAAGTGGAAGTGTTATGATTCAGGCCAGCAAAGGAGCTGGTCAATAAGTGCATTGCTTTGAGACTTGAACTTTTCTAGGATTACAGTAATTGCAAGTGCTGTGGATACTTTATTTTTTCTTCAGGGCTACATAAATTTTTATTTCTTCTACAACCCACTTGGCACTTTATAAAAAATAAGAAAAAAAAATCTGAAAGCTTCTAATCTGTCAGTCCCTTTTTAAGGCAAAACTCTCAGCACTCAGACTTTGGTAAGCTTTCAGCCTCATTACAAACCCACACTGTGTTGCAAGGAGCCATTTACTGTGCATGGAAATGCCTGCTGAACCTGGTCACTGTTGCTAGTGGGCTGGACTCTTCACAATTTTACTTTCATGACTCCAAATTGCACTGCAGTCTGCCTAAAATACCCTATAGCTCACAGACCTGGGAGGTGTGCTTTTACCAACCTGCTGTTCATTAACAGCTTTGGTGCTCCAGGAAGATGTCTAACTGCATGCAATTTTTAAGTATTCCTGTATCTCAGTTGGAAGTACTTGATTTTCTTTTGATCTTGACTCTTTTCAACAAAAAGAGCACAGAAAATTATCTGGGGCCAAAAGGTTTCACACAGAGCCTTATCAATGACAACTATCAATGACAAGACTTAATGGTTCTCTGTGCCAGTATCCTAATATTGTCTCAGTCAAACATATTCCAGTGAAGTGCAAGGCTGTGTTGGGGAAGATTTAAAAAAAAGTTTACACGTGCTGCTTATGTACTATACACACTTCTAAAATTCATAGAGTTTCAAAGAATCAAAATTATTGAAATCCTAAGTAACTCAGATTTTGAACACTCCATCATGGATAATGAACACCGATTAGGCTTTTATGCCTCTGGATGTCACTGTTGTTTTGCAGTGATATAAACAAGGTTATTTGACAAAGCAACAAATGAAAATGGTATAATTGTCACCATCTTATGTTTATTAGAAAGTACAAGGCTGATCACACTGGCTATTTGAGATCTATGATTAATTCAGTGTGAGGGATGAACAATCAAATATGTAAAATAGTGTTTTCTTCAGTTTAATATTTGGTGAAAAGGAAGAAAACCAACTCTATCAACTTCTCCGATGTCCCAAAATACATTTCTTTGGAAGCTCTTAAAATGGAATGTGAACCTCCATTGCCCTGATGGGGTCCTGTCAGGATGTGTCCAAGACAAATACCGGCTTATGCAAGTCAGAACAAATGGTGATATGTGTGAGGAGGAGGTGGATAAATGTCAAGGACCATGCACTACTGTTGCTGCTTGTGGTTGCTTGAGAGGTGTGGAACTTACTTTTACCAAGTAAAGCTGCAATGCATTTGTTACAAAATTGGAAGCAAAAATAAGGGAGGGAAAAATCATACCTTTCTTCTTTTATAGGCTTTTGCAGAGCAAACTGTTCTACTGTATGAAAATATATATAAAGTTAATGGAGATTTAGTGATTAGGAGAGGTATTTTTCAGGTTCATTAATGGTTGCAATTGCTTCAGTTATTTACAATAAAATAGGATGCACTATGTGCGTTCCTTCCTTGGAACAAGGCAGATTCATCAGAAGTTTGTAGGGCAACTGAATTGTGACCGAAATAAATAAAGGACTGTACAATTTTTAAAATGTCTCTGATCTTTAGTTTTGGTTGTCAATTTAATTAATGAGTGTCTGCCTTCTGCTGGGAAGTATCAAATATTAAATAAATATAGAAATAGAGTATTTCCATCAAAAAAAGCGACATATTTCATTTTTTAAGAATCCTTGAATTTCATTTGAACTAAATCTGAATATAAAATTTTGCCTCGAGGAGGTCTAGGACACGGTGATCAGGAAGTGCACTGACATTCTCTGTTTTGAAATCAGTAGCCACTGACTTCAGTTTGGATAGAATTTCTTCCTTACAAAGGGATCCCACAGTATCCCACTCAGTCAGGGCCACACTTCCATGAGCAATTGTGGTTTAACCCTATCTGTCAATGAAGTACAGAGCAGCTGCTTGCTCACTTCCCTCTGCCCTGGCCCCCCTGGTGGGGACAAAATATGGAGCAAAGGCATGGATTGAGGTAAGAACACATTAATAACTGAAAAAAAAGAAATATAATACTGATGTTATTATTAATAATAACAATAATAATACTAATGGAGAGATACAGAAGACTAAACCCCAAGAAACAGAAGTGATGCACATGACAGTTTCTCACCACCCACTGGCTGACCTCCAGCTCATCCTCAGTCTGCAACTGGTGCCCCCCAGCCAGCTCCCCACAGTTTATAAACAGAATGTGACATACTATTTTATGGAATACCCCTTTGGCCAGTTCAGCTCAGCTATCCTGGCTGTGCTCCCTCCCAGCTTCTGGTACCCCCACTCACTGGCAGAGCACGGGAAACTGAAAAGTCCTTGACTTAGAGTAAGCACTGCTCAGCAACAACTGAAACATCAGTGTGTTATCAACACTCTTCTCATCCTAAATTCAAAAGAAAGTACCAGATACTAGGGAGAAAATTAACTCTATCCCAGCCAAAACCAGGACAGCAACGAATTAAACTAAATCCAAAGTACTTTTTGCTATCATACCTCAGCAAGACTAGAGCAAATGTATTAAATCACTCACATACTGTAAAGAAGATGCTATTTTTAGACAGTAAATTCCTTTTCCCAGTAGCAGGGTGTTAATGTCACATAATGCTATGAGAGTGGGTTTTGATGCTTTTATCTTTTTTTAAGCTTGCAAACAAATATCTTACACATTTCTTTTATGGTTTTAAACTGCTACTATTACAAGGCTGATTAATAAGGCTTTATGAGCTAATTAATATGCTTTTATCTATATGAGCTTTTATCTTTATGTGACTGATTGCTACAGCAATTCTATAGCATTACAGGAAGCTATTTATTTTCAAATTAACAATGTCATCATGACCTTTTACCATACAGCTAAGTCAAGGTTCTGGCCTGCCAGGCACACAGAGGGTAGCTCAGACTGTTCAGTGCTGGCTGTAAATTACATGCTGATGAGTGAGAGCGATATCTGTTCCTTAGTGTGAATGCAGCAGTTTATTCTCCCAAACATAAGTGATGATGGAATTCTTGGACACTGAAATGTAGGATGAAGCAGTCAGTTTTTAAAGTAGTGATGTGTCCTGGTTTAGGACAAATTTGGGGAAAAAAACCTCTGGATGGAGTCCCTCTAGAAAACGAATCTGAACCGCCCCTCCCCCCAGCTGGTTCAGGACAGGAAAAA
>JAWWMU010000106.1:123346000-123364930 GCA_035048155.1 Cinnycerthia olivascens
AGTTCATAGAAATTTTCCTAACATCATCATTGATTTCTTGAACCACTTAGATTTCATCAAGGAAAAGAATGCCTTTCTTTGCAAATATTGCAAGATGACACAGGCAAAATGCTTCCTATTCCAGTTTCAGCACCAGGCAATAGGTAGGCTGCTTCTGCTAAAAGCAAATTCAGTTTCTAACCAACAATGACAAGCTATTTTCCCAAGTAACATCACTGTTAATATTTGCTAGAACTTTGATGTATCAGACTTCAGATTTGCTGTTTCTATGATCTGTTACAGAATTTTGAAGATTGGACAAAAACATTTGTCTGAAAATAGGGTTTGAAAAAGTTAATTCTTACATATTATGGAGCTGTATCTTCAGTAGGTATGCTTTACATTGCTGTTTGTTTTGATGGGGTATGACGAAACAGTAAGAGATCAGAATGGCTACCTCCATTTCTAATATCTAAATGTGTATAAATATTTTGACAAGAGGAGTAGAGATATAAAAATGCTAAGCACTACAGCAAAATGGATTAGCCTTTAGTAAGGGGAGCTTCAAATTGCAAGTGCCGGGGGGTTAATGGAAAGCAGTGTGTCATATTTCCTGATTTACCCTTGCACTATCTTGTCCAAAACACCTGGGTAATGTGTTGCTCATAAATTACAATTCAATAAGCATACTTTGATTTTCAATCCTTTTTCTTTTCAAAAGTTTCAAATGAGCTGTGCAGAAATTCTGGCTATGTGGAAAAGTGCTTTGCTTTGCTTAGTGCTGTAGTAATACCCCATGGGCAGAATGAGCATAAGGTAGAATTGATCAGTTCTTTTGATAACTTCGGAGTAGTCAGAGATCTAGAGATACTCTAACATATTCCTAGTGGACTCATAGAATGAAATGTATTAATTTTAAATGACTTTTAAGTATTTATCTCTTTTAGTTTGCTGTTAACACAGAAACATTTTGTGTGAGAGTAAGTTTGAAAAATATGGTAGCTTAATTATTTCTATAAACAGAGTTTACACATATGTGACATAATACCTTGATGATGTACTCTTAACTTGGATTTTACCTTCTTTTCCTGACACTCTCTGACTGCAGTCTTCATCTCTGATAGCAGACAAGCCATGGAAGATGATTGGCTTGCAAAGGATTTGCCATACATTGTTAGCTCTGCAGATGGCTATAGGTGCTGTGTTGCCATGGTTGAAACACCTCAGCACCAGCGGCACGTTTGTGTCTTGTAAAACCAGGATATGATGAGCTGGAATCAAAGGATTAAAAGACTTTTTACATCTTAAGAAATATTTGTGAGCTTCCCCCAACTATTGGCCAGAGGCAAAGTTCTCTGTCCCTGACCAATGTGTCAAATCTCAAGGATTTCTAAGGGCCCCATAATTTATAATGGATAATCAGGTTCTGCTTTGTGTCAGCTAATGATACTACTTTCGTGTCCTGGTTCCAGACAAGACAGGGTTAATTTTTTGCAGTAGCCCAGAAGGTGCATAGCTAGGATGAGAAGGTTATTCTATACCACCTCATGTCATTGCTGGGGACAGGGAAAAGGTCTCTCTTCTGGGGAGAAGGGTTTCCTCCTGGTCAAGAAAACATGGTGGAGGGAGCTGTACAGTGTCTTCTGTTATCAGGGAGTTTTTTTGTGTGAATCATTTATTTTCTTATACCTTTTGTTGTTAATATTGCAACTGTTAATCTCTGCTTTCTATCTCCTTGCTGTTTCCAGCAAATTATTCTTAACTCAACTCATGGTCTTTGGTGCCTCCAATTGCAGGGAGAAGAGGAAGTGGTGCATGGTTTTAGTGGGAGTTCTATATTGGAGAATACAATTCCTAAACCATAACATCTCCCCACCTTTTTCCCCAGGAATTTTTATGCCTCTTCACTCATCCCACTTCCCTCACCATTTCCTAGTGCCCCACTTTGCCACTCAATAGAGTGGTGTTTTCTTTTCAGCTATAACACCAAAGGAGGACTAGGAAATAGAGCAAGGGAATGTTTTGATCTATAGAAGTTCCCAAGATCAGATTCCCAGGAACATTCTTGCCAGAGAGATAGATGGTATTGCTACCACCAAGTGTCTTGTAAATTGTTGAAGAATTACTCTTAGATTTCCTGCATTTCCATCTTCACATACCATGTTACCCATGTACATTAATACAAGGTTTTTATCTGGCTGTTTGGTATTAGATATAGCATACAGAATTAATGCATAATATTTTTAACTGCTTTTTCACCTTCTTGTATTTAGATTGATTTTTACTTTCTGATCTTCTTTTCATTCTGCTCCTTTCTAAAATGAATATTAGGATATTTTTCTTTGATGTTACACTTTCTTCTCTTTCTCAATTTCCTGTACAGGTCTTGTAAGAAAAATAAGAAATCAAATTCTTTTTCTGATGATGAATTCACTAGATTTTGCTCTGTCTTTTCAAAGAGCTTTGTAGTATTGAATGTAACTCAAAAGATATGACAGACAAACAGAGTTTTTTGAAATTAATTTAATAGACACAAAGAATTCCAACAGTCTCAGTCTCAAATTAATGGGATTTTGGTCATTAATTTTCTATAAGGGCACTATTTTGTGTTGGTATAGAAAAGGTTCTGATCCAATAACCATCAGTAGATGAAGTTACATTAATTGTGTTCAAAATGAAACAGCAGTTCAAGGTTTCAGCTGCTGCTCACAAGAACATCTAAATCCAAAGGTTTTGTTTCACCATGAAATTTTTGTTTGAAAATGCTCTTTATTTTTGTATTTTATTTTTATACAAAGACTATGTTGATTATTTTTCCATCAGGTTTTTTTTTCCCAATTATTGGAAACATCATGTTATTAATGCATTCCAATGTGACAGCATCCATATCTATATTATATGCTATATATATAGCATCCATATCACTATGTTAGCTCTTGTGCAGTCTTGCCTTACATTCTGATTCTCCTGCTGTCATGTTTTCTCTGGTACATATCACTTTGAGAACTCTGCAGCTCAGTTATACATAAAGATTGCTAAATTAAGAGAAAAGGATAAAACCTGGGAACATGGCAGCACACACGTTGAAAGGAATCCCTCAGGAGCAGTGCTTTTGAACTGTTATATTTAGTAATTTAAAAGCTGCATAGAATGATAACTTTAATTTATTAAATTTAAATGTGTCTTACCATGACTGGACATTATTCTTCCTCAGTATATTGTAGTGAACTCTTCCCTGAGTATTTATTGCATACCAATTTGGTGGCTATTGGCTGTAAATTTCCACCATATGGTAGAGAATAAGATCTCCCTCATCAAAAAGCTTTCCCTTAAAAATTTTTCTGGTTGAATTGAGAGGTAAATCCTTTATGCTGATGTGGAAAGTGAGAACATATTACCCTATTGACCAACACATGGTGAAGATACATAACTGCACCAGGGAGTCAACCTTGATGATGGGGCAGAAAGCAATATGTGTGCCAGAAAATTAAAGATATCAAGCACAACTAGACCGGATTTTGCATTTTTGTAATTTTAGTAGAGATATAGTTTCTCTGCTATTTAGCTTATAGGAGCTCATAGAAAATAGTCCATCTTAGCCTTTACTCTTTCTGTTATATTTACACTAATGATACTGAAAACTTAGATATTGTTCAAAGCCTTAGGTAATATCATCTGTATTATATATATATAAAATATTTATGAAAATACAGCCTTGGTTTTTTTTCAGGTATTTAGAGCATTTGTTGTAGACCAGTTAGGTCTAGTATATCTGTTTTATTTTCTTTTTAACTTCATTTGCTTTTATTTTTCTTTTGTCTCATATTTTTTTTCTGCCTCTGGAACTGTTCATTACATGAAATTTAAAATGCATGTTACATTTACTTCGTGATGCACACCAGCTTTTATTTGGCTTCTTATACCTTACTGTATTTGTTTTGAGGCTACATAAGAAATCCTTGTTTATTTTTTTTAAAGCACTTTTAAAGATTTTTCTGTCTCACACTTCGTGGGATTTCAAAGGATTTTTAAATTAAAAAAAGTCTCATATTTCACTTTTTTTTTTTTCCCCCACAATTCTGGCTAGCCTGAGGTTACCTTTTAAAGAATGGTGAATAGATTGAGGCTATGATTGAGGAGTTTTCATCCTTACCCTCTGGAGACATACAGAACTTGCCAGACCACTGATCTTTTTCAGAAGTATTGGAGAGAAGTGAATTTTGTAATACAATTTCTGATCCTACAGAGACATACATAATTCAGTACACAGAGGAAATAGGTGGTGACCACAGCTGTTTTTAGAGCTGCTGAAGAACAAGATACCCACCAAGATAACTTTTTGAACTTCAGTCATAAAAGCGAAAGCATCTATTGCATATTATGCTTACATTTTTTAAAAATTTCTTTTCGTTTTTGCTAACTGTACTTCCACATTCTTAGTGAATAGTAGGTCACTGACTAGATGAAAACCCTTTGGTTCCTGAAGCCTCAAGGAATTTGTGGAAAAAGAGGCCAGATAGGACAGGGCTGTGCTCTGTCCTCATCATCTTCCTTGTGTACTTTGCAGCGATCAGGGAGAAAATGAATATTAAAAGAAGTTATGAATTTAAGGCTGAAAGCCAACATTTCATGTAGATATTTTTCATTGTCTAGAATTAGTATGTGCTTTGTTTTACCTATTTTGTTTAGGGCCCTCCAGACCCACTGGGTTGGATATCTGAGGACAGACACTTCCTGAACAGCACAGACATCTGAGGCTGGAATTAATGTCCAACAACAGCCAACCCTAAGCTGATGTAACTGACAGAGATCAGTTGGCTTAAGATAATATGAATAATATTTTTAAGAAAAAGCTGATATTTTCATGAGATCTTGTGAGGTCTGTGCTAGTGTTTAAAGCAAAGAATATTGTGAATAAAGTAAAAAAGAAATAAAAATGGAACTATGGAATGATTTCCATCATGCTCAACAAAGAGAAAATGACAATTTGTGTAAACCACAGAAAATGTTATTATAATTATCTGTCATGATGATGCAAATAGTTTGTGCTGACCACAGTATTCAGACTTGCACAAAGTTATCTTGTTTCTCTCATCCATTTCCCACCATGATGAACATCTACAGTGTAGGCAGAAATTAAGAAAATGAGATGTATATTATAACCCCATGGAGATAAAATTTATCCAGAAAAGTAATCACAGACCAGAACATTATTTATAGGTAGCTTGCCTGAGACCTTAATACAAGAAAATTACACTATAGACAGAACAAAATTTCCTTTAAATTAGAGTTCAAAGATAAGCATGATGTTCCAGTTGTAAATGGAGGAGATGAGAAACTGTTATGATAGTAATTCTGAGGATTTGGATTAAAGACAAATGAAACCAGCACCTCAGGATTTTTACTGAGGCTACTAAATTGCACTCACCAGTGACAAAGATCATCCAGGCCTTGGTGGCTCTGACTGTGACAGTTTTGAGCGGCATTGGGACTGCAGCTATAGCAGCGAAGGACATACAGAAGTGAAGTTCAAAATTGGGATTTTTCATGGTAGTTAAGATGTACAGTATCTATTGAGAGGAGCCACAGTAACAAGGTTTTGTAAGTGCTTTTTTTCCATATGTCACCAAATATTGCTGAGATTAAATGAAAAAAATCCCTCTTTACATACATTCAGCAGCTGATCACTAGCAACATCAGTGCCTGTCAAGACTTTTCTCTTTATAAACACAGGAGAGTCCTGTCATTATTTTGTTAAATACAACATACTGTATCTAGAAATTCATGTAACTACACCTTTACCTCTCAAAATTTCCACCTCTATTGTACAGAATCAAGGCCTCAGTGCACATTTATTCAAAACTCCTCTGAAACCACGCAGCGCTGGCACCTTGATTTGGTAAAAATTTATGTGTGTCAAGGCTTCAGAGCTTCAAGGCATAAGTGTGTGGGTTTAAGGTTAAGTTAGCACTGCTCCTGCTGTTCACATGAAAAACCATCCCAGTGCCATTGGCAAGTGCAAGACATCAATCATCTGCTTCACATGGGGGCACAGGACTAGGCATATGTGTGTAAAGCTCAAACAGCAATTCTTCTGACAGCCCTAGTAAAAGTATAGCTTACATCCAGTTTTAGCATATTTTTCTACAAGGCATGAGCCATTTAGGCAAGTCACAAAATAATGATCAGAGGTCTAAAAATTGTGTATAAAGAAATATTAGATGAAATGAGATTGTTCATTTCAGACAACATGTCAGGAAGGCAGAGCAACCAATTTCCACAGAACACATAGAAGTGAAAAATAGTACTTCCTTCAGGATGCTGGATATATATTAGAAAATTTGAAAAAAACAAAATATAAGTTATAAACTAAAAAATTATAACAACTAAATACTAAAATAAAGGAAATAAGAAGGTTGTGGAATCTTCTGCCATTTAAAGTTTCAAAAGACAAGCTGGATAGATGTCCCCCTGGTGTTTATGTGGGGGAATAATTATGAAATAGAAATTTGCTTTCCAAAAAGACATGTAGGAAGTAGAAGTCAAGTAGAAAAGCTGTGTGATTTTGTGCCAGGCCAAATTTCAGTAAATGCAGCTTTGTCTGGTTGGGTTTTTAAGTGATCCTTAAAATTTTAAGTTTTAAGTGAAGTTATCCTGCTGTCATGCTTGGGGAGAGAGAGGGAGCACAGAGACCATGGTGACCCTAAGGGACAGTAGAGACTGGCAGCGTGGTTCAACAGTGGATGCTGGCTTAAGCTAAGGAAAGAAAACAGCAGCAGTGATTTTTTGGCTACAAAAAATGAGGGATTATTGGACTAAGTTTCATCCCATGGTCACATCTAATTGTATGATGCCTGAACATTTTCCATTAAAAAAGAAAAAGCTTTGGAACTATGTAAATAAAACACTAATATTGTAGTTATTTTCATTTGGAATTGTCTAGAAATACAATTTTATAGAACACTGCTATTTATTACATTTTTCTTTTAAGTTTTTATAGAACACTGTTATTTATTACATTTTTCTTTTAGGTAAATATTTTCAAAGTAAAATACAGGCTGTAAAGCCTGCAAAAAATTACATATTATATTTCTTAGGTTTTGTAGGGTTCCTTTTCATATTATTAGAAAAAAAATTCTACCAAGAGATAGGATTGCATAAACAAGGACTTTTGCAAAAAACGGGTTTGTTTCATTTTTAAATCTAAGATGTTGATACCTATAAATATGCCCACAAATACTAATAGCAAGGACAAGACACATTAAGTATGTTGGAGTAGTTGCCCAAAGAAATGTTGCTGTATTCTGGCCCAAAGCCAAATGGAAATTTATCAAATAGATTAAATGGTAAAACTAATGGCAGCATTTCAGACCTCAGTCTTAAATGGGAAATAAAGGTTCCACAGTAAATTGGAAAGTTCATCTGTAAAGGGTGACTACTTAAATATGCAGTATGCCTACAGCAACCCTTTAATATAGCTATAATTAAGACATATGGAAGAAAATGTATATTCACTCTTTCAGCAATAATCAAATTAATATTCAGTTAACATTTTCAATAAATAGCGTTGGCCAGTGTCAAGGAATAAGCCACAGATAGATTTCTTCAATAAGATGATATACAAAAAGACTGTGAGATCAGATAATTCCCTCTAAATTGTTTTTTTTTACCTCACGTTTTAAGTCACTTCTAATTTCTTGCCATTTCTTTTCGCAAGGATATCAGATATTCCATTTTCGTCTGTTTCTGGTCTGTTCTTCATCATTCTTAGGTGAAGCCATCTGATCAAATTTACTATTTGTTTTGCAGCCATTTCTTTGACCGTGAAAAGTTTCCACCAGAAAGTATTATTCCCTGTAATATGGACATCTTTTGGGAATGATGCACTCAATGAATTACTCCCAGGAATGTCCTATAACCCTTCTTCCCTTCCATATTTGTTCAGACTTGGCTCTGGAGTCCCTACATCCCAAACAGAAGACTCCAGTCCTTGTTGGCCTCATAACATCTCCCCCATGGTCCACTCCCAGGACTAGGTGCAGCTCTTTTGGCAATACCGACAACCACGTCACGTTTCACTCCCACAACTCAGAGAATTAAGCTTAATACTCTGCAGATTCAGGTTTCAAATTTTATCTGCCAACTATCATCTTCATCTTTATAGTTTTCTTTTGCTCTCTGCTTTTTTCTCTCTGTGCCTTTCTGATTCTGTCTTTCTTTATTGGAGCTGTCTTTTTTGACGTCTGATTTCCTTTTATTGCATCCTATTAATATTATGATTTTTCCAGCAAGTCTGGAACAATAAGGTTCTTCACACTGCATCTGATCTTAAAAAAACAGGGAGGAAACAGAAGTGATGAAGACAAATCTGATGGATTGAAACTACTTTAGTATGAGGACAACAGAAATACAATGAACCGGTGAAAAATTCTGAAAAAAAATGCTAAAAATATGACTGAGTGACGATGATATCTATCAGAAATGATCCTTGGAACCAAAAATTATTTTTTCTCCAGTGGCAACTGGAATAGACTGTTTTCAACCTACTACAGAAAATTCATTGGAGCTTTGGTGGAAAACTGTATGTATTATATTGCAATTCTTTCAGAATCTTGATAATACTTATAATACTTTCTTGTTTTATGTTATTCTAGCTGGTTTTGTTTGTTTGTTTGTTTGGTTGGTTGGTTGTTTCCAGTCCTTTGCAGTTTTTAGCAGGGATAGCAAAGGAATTTTCTGAAGCAAAGTCACAGTTGACAATATTTGCATTTGGAAAACTTTATCTTGTGTCTCCTCTACACGTGTGTAGAAAGGTATCTTGAAATGTCTGTGATATATGGATATACACCTGCATTGCCTGCTGACAAATGAACTGCACATGAAATAGTTCTTCTCTATTATAATGGGGCTGATTTTAGAAACTCTAAATACCCCATAAACATTTCTGGTGGTATTATCTTTGAGAGGCTGCTTTATATTTATGTTCTGCCTCATACGAGGCAGAATCTTAGATTTCCTTTGCTCTCTTCTATTTGTATTGTGATATTCTGTTGTGAATGAAGATGTCTGCTACAAAACACCAGTCAGAGTGCAGAGTGTCAATAAAAGAAATTAAATGCAAGTTTGCCATTCAGGGAACAGAATCTCTGAATCAGAGACTTGCTGCTAATTCACAAAGGTAGTGAATTCTGAAGGCAAGTTTTGTGGCAGGTTATATGGAGAAAGTGTGGGTAATTTGGACGTGCTACAAATGCAGACAAATTGTTGCATGGATAGTGCATAAATAAAATAAGAGGATCACTAATTATTTAAATTCTGGAAGATACTTTAATCCATAAAAAAATAAAAATAAAAGAATTGAACCTTCAGCTGCTGTGAAATGCCTTTTCTTTATTATATAATTTGTAAGGGTTTCCTTTGTATAATGTGAAGTTATAGTTCAGAGAGGATTTAGTTTCATTCTTAGGCTTCATGTTGCCATTGTGTACATGCTTGTGGACCAATACTGGAAATTTGAGCATTTGAGAATTAAATAAATGAAAATTGTATTCTCTAAAAGCATTGAACATAAGAAGTGCTGCACCCTATGCGATGAGGTCAATCTCCATGAGAATGTCTTAAATTTCATAAAAGTCCTGGTCATTTTTGGATGAAGTGTGAAGGCATACTGACATATTTAGTAAGGGAGCAGTGACAAATGATCACAAGTGAGGCATTCAGGGGATCTTATCTCAACTGATGTTTGAATACAGCTCCACAATGTTTTGCTGCAAGTTGGTATGGTCTGCCAATGGAAAACATATTCTTGATTATCTTGCAATTAATTTGGCCTAAATAAGGTGATAGAAATAATTTAGATTTAGCTTAGTGCAGATCAAGATGAAGAGTGGGTCAGAAAGAGGTTTAGAAACCCATAGGTTTTTTTCTCAGGGAGAAAGACTTAGAGGGTGTTTTCCTGCCTTTGAGTGAAGCATTGTGCACCTCTAGTGTTTATGGATAAGTACTAATAGGAAGATGAGGAGTTTTGGAGGGTATGTGAAGGGAACATAAATTGCATAGGGAATTGAATACATGCAGAGGATCCAATTACAGTTTTTGATTCCCTAAATATACCATTGCTGTTGCAGAAATACAGAAGAATTGGCAAGGTTAATTGGTTCAGAGATTGAACAAAAGGTTTCTGCTTGAAATACGAATCTTTGGATCAGCTGGGTAGATGGCCAGACTGTAAAGTCATAAATTTTAATTATTCTTGCTCCTTATGGAGTTTGTAGAAGACCTAATCCCAATTTCTTTATGCACCGAAATGTCTAATGACTTCTGTAGAAGTGAGTGTGCAGAGAATGCACAATCAGACCGGGAATGGTTATATAGCATTGGATCTTGCTACTGTTTGCTGTGCTGTGAACTGACTGTTGATTTAGTTTAACCTGGAAAAATTATGTGGCTGAATTGATTAGCTCTGCAATTTTCTGGACTTATACACTGCACTGTCTCCTTTCTGTTTCTTTCAGCCTGAATACTACAATACAGTTTTGTCAAGGTTTCTTTGGGGTGACTTTTCTTGAGGACTAAGTTAATAAGTCATATTAGCAAAAGAAGGGAAGAGTAATTCTGGTTGTTTAATCATTTTTTACATTAATATTATAAGTTTTCCAACCACAATCAAAATATTTTGTGTTAATATGACTGCTTTCATACCTGTTCCTCCTTGGATTGCTTTATCTAGGAGGACAAAAATTGCTTTTTGTCACGTACAGAGAAATTCTGTGCATATTTTAAGACCAGAGCAGATATTGCAGCTAAAACACATAATGGAGAGCTGGAGTTAGTGAGTTGGGCTGATCATCATCACATACAAAAGGGAGATGATGAGGTTTTGCTGGTCATCAGTCAGTTGCAGAGGGGTCCATGCCTACTGCTCCCAGAAATACCTGTGCTTAGTTGACATCTGCAATTCCCTGATTTTTGATTTAGAATTTTTTGCATATTCACATATCTTTTTTACTGCTTTATCCCTTGGGGGTTGTCATGGGGCAGTGAGAGCCAGTGGAGAGAAGGGCACCTCCACAGTTCTTCCTCACAGCTTGGCAGTCTCCTCAGAGATCAGAGCCAAGGTTGCACAGCAGAGCCACACCAGAAGAGGTGCTGGATGACAGAGACATTAACACCCAGCAAAGGGGAAGATTGCCCCCCAAAAACTGGCTGCTGACAGATCTTGTCTTCAATCCTGCCACTTGCCCTTGGAATTTCCTTGTGATAGAAACTATTACTGAAACTGGGGACAGTTTAGGGGGCATTAGCTGGAGATGGATACTGGGTGTCACACTTGGCACCCACGATCTGCAGGCCCCTGTCCATCTGCATTAGAAACATGCTGCAGTCACTGTGCATGGGTTTTTTTCTTTTATACAACTAATACGGTAAAAGTGGTGCTTGTATATTAATGTACAGCAGCTTCCTCTCTGTATTTATATGACATCTTTAGAATTCCTTATTTATCTTTTACATATCTTTTTCCTTTCTTTGTTGGGAGCATTCATATTTCAGGCAAAACTAAGTAGCACTGCCTGTTCCTGAGGTTGCCAAGCAATCTCCTCGATACATACCTTTTTTCAGTTACTTATAACTCAGCCAGACTCTAGCTGTTTGTGATGAATTTTTCCATGCCAATTTCTGCCTCCAGCTGAATCTTTGCATCAAAATCTTTCAAGCTTTTCTGAGAATGATGCTAGGGGAAAATAGGTTGTTTTGTTCATATGATTCAGAAGCTTTGCTCTGAAATACTAAAATATCTTTTGTTTGGAGGAAAGGGAAGAGATGAGGAAGAAGCAGACAGACTGCAAAATATGAGATATGTGTCTTTTTCTTTCCAAAAAGGCTGCTGGACTAAAAGTTAAGCACAGAGACACAGATTTTGAAAGATGAAATCCTGGGAAGGTATATTGGGCAATCAGGAAAATGTCCAAGGAGGGAGTGTGTATGTGAAGTTGGACTCAGGAATCAGTATGGGCGTAATGTGACAGATCAGGGAGGGACCCAGAACAAATTGACCTGTTATCCAAGGGAGTATTTGGAGCCAGGATTCTGGGAGAAGCAGGGTGTTTAGGCAAGGATACTGAGACAGGAACAGCCTCTGGAGTCCTGGGATACCCAGCGTGGGGCAGGGAACATGGCAGCTGGGATTTAACAAAAACATTTTCTTGTGGGATTTCACTGCATGATTACTGACTACTTTTCCATAGCACCCCAGCACTGTGCAGAAGGCATCTCTCCATGCTAGTCGACATTCTGTTAAGTAAAGAAGAGTCTTGTCTGCAGGATGCTAATCTCTTTACTTTATGTGTTTAATTTCATAAGATGGAAAATGTCACAAATGACATAAATATTGTGTAGAATCTTGCAATCCAAATTTTCTGCAGTATAAACAAGTTAATGTAACAAGTAATGAAAACAAACTCTGCCTTCTAATGTTATCCAGAGCCTGAGGTGGTTTTGGACCTGGTGTTCAAAATCAAGGCGATGCTAGAAATCAGTCTAAAGCAACTGCAAGATTCCAATTAAAATTCATTATAAACAAGAACAAAAGGGAAGATTTTTTTTTCCCTTCAAAATTCTCTTTTTGCTTCCTTTGCCTTCTTAGGGACACTTTCCTCTTTCCTGTTTTATTCTATTGCATCTTATTTAAATACAGAGACTGATTTAACTAGCTGAGATTTCATCTTTTGTAGCAATACTGTGACCCGTGACCAGAAGGGCAGCTAACAGCACTGACTTAAAGAACCTGACTCTGGCATCTGCCAGGTCTTGAAGGGGCTGATAAGACTGTGTTATGTGTTTGTCTTTAATAGTGAGTTTGCAAGTAGGAGTCTACAGCTGCGAGTAAAAATATTTTTTCTTTTTCTTTTATCTTCAACGTCCTGTGCAATATTCATGTCTTTCCTTCTAGAAATAACAGAATTATTTTTGTTCCCTAATAAAAAACAGTGTTTTTGTAAATTGATCAAGCAGGAAATTTTCTTTCTAAATACTCTGCACAATAAAAAATAAAGGAATAAGAAATACTATTAAAAAGAAAACCCTTGGTAAACAAGTACTCTAAAGCCTCTGTATTCATTACTTGTGCATTATTCAACAATCTAATGTTGTCCTATCATATGGTCATTTGACACCTTTGACCATTTAGGCCCATTTTGTCCTTCAAAGAAACACAGGAAGAGAAGGAATAGCAGTAAGTTAAATCAATTGAATGGTGGTCTAAAAATTGGGAGTTTTGTTCCTAGCTTTGTCAATTGACCCATTCAATTAATCAAGAGACTTAAAAACCTCCTTTTCATTTACTGCATAGTCTTTGGTTGCTGAATGTTTGGCTCTATATCCCAAGAGTTGATCTGCACAAGAGCTGTATATCCAATGCAATTGAAAGTGATGTAAAATGTGGAGCATTTAAACATCCAATGTAATATTAAATTGCTTTGGAAAATCATGACCTCTTTCACAATTTCATTCTGTTCCTCTGTTCTACATTTTCTCATTTGTAGGAATGAAGCTAATATTATTTCCTCTATCTCAGATTCATTCATCCTGGTAATGGTGGTAACAAAGACAATGATTGTTCAGAGTCAATTGTAATTTTCTGCAGCAGGTGAGATGGATCAGTGGGCCCAGTCTTTTTCTCAGAGGGTATGCCCTTATTTCAATAACAGTCATCAGCATCCCCTTCCTTGATAAACCTGGGCAGGCAAGTGACACATTAAACTGGTCTACAGCAGATATTTTATTTTGTAGATTTGCAGATACCCAAAAATTTTCCAGCGAGAGTACAGATGTGTGGACTGAACCAAAGCCTTTTGAAAAGAGAAACTTTCTTGCCTCTGCTTACCCTTCATGGGTGCTTTTAAAATTGTTGACAGTCTTGCAGAGGTCTCCGGGCTGCAGGTTAAAAGCAACTATATAGGCTCTGAACTTTCTGACTCAGCTCTCTGCAGACATGAGGTTTTCACTGCAGATACCTGCATTGTACAAGTTCTAGAAATAAAAGGAGATTTTTATGGAGAGCTCTTTCTCCTGGACATTCAATCTGCTTTAATATCTTTATTTTAAAACCACATTTGAACTACTTTTATGTTCATTTAACGCATCTTATGTTCATTTAGCTTTCCCACTAGAAACAGAAGCATGTAAAATGAATATTTGGGATTCTACACAGTGTAAAGGATCAACAAGATAAATATAGCTTGATATATATATATAGTGGAACAGCATTTATTCAAATATGGTCCCCAATGACTGTCCTGCTACCTACACCTATCAAAGCATGGACTGGGATAATGACATCCTAATATTATATTATATATATCAATATTATATTAGCTGAAGTGGCAATCTCATTTGGCCATCAATTGCAACCTACCTAGAAAACACAAATGTGCTTTCAATACTGCTAGAAGGGAAATAAAGAGAAATAAAAAAGTTATTGGTGTTACTAATTTGAGAAAGGATTCAAAAGGCTAGTTAAACAGCTCTATTTTGCAGTCTCATTTTAAATTATTCTTTGTGTTGGACCTGCAGGAAGAATGACAAAGCACATGGGATATGGTTTAATTAGCCCAGAACTTTATTAACTTCATTCATCTGGGAGTTATCTGGCAGTAATTTGTGCAGCATAGGTTATCATGCCATTTGCACTCTTTATGACCTTTTTAGAGGAGGTTATCTTCAGCCTCATGCCTGTCTACACCCACTGGTACATGGCTCACTGCAACTGCAAGCAAGTTTAGTGGCCTGTTTATCCACACGTTTCACTTTTGACAATCATCTCACACTTCACACCATCTTAAAAATGAAAAAATCAGTTTCAGACTCTTTATTATGCTCTGGGGAAAGGCACAGGACTCACACTAAAATATGACAGTGTTACACTCCTTAGTGTTATGCTAACCTGTTCTGAAGCCTCAGCCCCACAAGGTACAGGTGTCAGATTGTAAAAATGGAGTGGAGAGTCTCCTGTTCCTCAGCTGGAATTGTTCACCAGAATTTCTTACCTGTATCCAGTCACAATTCCACATGTACCCTTACAATAAGCTCCGGGAGTCTGCAGAGTGTGAGACGATAAAATTGCTCACTCTGTTCCATTCTCTTCCCTAATGTGGAGAGTGAACAAGTTCATGTATGCCCTGTGCATGCTTGTTTTCCTGCTATATACAGTGCAAATTTGCCTTAGTCCTAAACTACACTGTACAAGCAATACTTGAGATTGCTCAGAACTAGAAGTAGCCATAAGGATGAGAAGCCCAGAACTAAAATTAACCACAAGGAATGAGACTCCCATTTTCAGCCTCTTTCAGCAAAATATAATCCCTGAATGCCCCAGCTACTATAAATAAAAATTAATGGAACTGTCTTGTAGTATTTTCTTTACCTTCTCTGCTTCGTATTTGGTACCTCAAAGTCAAAAGACCACTCCACTCCTGCACTTTAAGTCTGCAAACTTCCAGATATTCAATCCTTGCCAAGTCACTTTTTTTTTTTTTCTGTTGTAAATAGTCCACAAATACCACCTGGAATGTGACTGAGTGCAGCGAAAACACATTGTTATTCTGGCATACCTAAACTAACCAGGGACAACAGATGTTCTTTAAAGAATACTAGGATAATTCTTTTGACTTGACTAATTAACTGGCAATTTAAAATGGTTCTGTTTTCCATTTCCATTTCACTGTGCTCATATACATTTCTGATTGAACCTTTGCTTCATTTTCTTCATGAGCAAGTAATTTGAAGGATCTTCTTAGCCTAACATACTTTAACAAATTTTCCCATGAACTTCTGACACAGAATTGTGAAGATTTCTATAGCCCACTGCAAAGCTCCTCTGAATAGTCAATGTTGTCCTGAAGGAGAGTTGAGAAAATTTATATTCACTGAGGAAATGGAAATCACTCAATGAGCAGGGAACCTTAAAGCATTAGGCATCCCAGAAATCTTTTTATTTTTATTCTTAGGTAATAGGTCTCAGATTTCCCTCTGACTCATTGGATTGAAGCTCACAGACAAACCTGGTAAATATGAGGGAACTTGTCTCCCTGACAGCTGTCAGGGAGCTAACCATAAGTTGTTTGGATTTTCTCCAAACAGATATTTGTTATGTATGTGTTATTCTGTGCATGGAATGGAACACTTGAAGTGCTTGGTACTTTATGTTTGATCTCCATGCTTTTTGCTTGAATGTGATGGATTTATCATGAATACTAAGAGTGTTGTTTCTACTCAGCATGTAAACAAGAAAAAAATGTAAACTGAAGAAATGGCTTCTAATGTAATATTTTATGAATTAGTAGATTTTCACTTAGTATAATATAATAGAATAGACTATTTCTGTTGGAATGGACCCACAATGATCATTTCATCCAACTGTGAGGTAAATTCAGGGCTGACCAAATGTTAAAGCATGTTCTTAAGGGTACTGTCTAAACACCTCTTAAACACTGACAGACCTAGGGCATAGACCATCTATCTAGGAAGCCATTTCCAGAATCTCACCACCTCCTTGGTAAAAAAATGCTGCTCACAGCTCAGACTGTGTTGCCTTGGCATAGCTTTGAACCATTTCCATGGGTTCCGTCACTGAATATCAGGGAGAAGAGCTCAGCTCGTCCCTCTCTATGCTCCCTCCTCAGGAAGTTGTGGAGAACAATGAGGTGGCCCATCAGCCTCCCTTTCTACAAACTAGACAAACACTATGTTATATGATATTCCTTATATGATATTCCTTTCAACCCTGTCAGCAGCTTTGTTTACCTCCTCTGGACATGTTCAAGAACCTTAAACTGTGGAGCCCAGAAGTGCACAGGGCACTCTGGGTGAGGCTGCACCAACACTGAACACAGCAGGATGATCTCCCCTTCTCACTGGCTGGGGATGCTGAGTTTGGTGCACTCCAGGATGGAATTTGCTCTCTGGGCTGCCTGGATTCATCCTGCTGACTCCTACTAAGGCTGCTGTCCCTCCAGCCACTCTACCAATTTATATCTGTGCCTGGCATTACTCTATCCTAGACTTAGGATCCAGCTTTTTGCCTTGTTTAATTTCATCCCATTGTTCATTACCCAATTCTCCAACTTTCCTAAACCCCTCTCTACCGTCTCCATTTCCTCCAGAGGGTCAGCAGCACCTTCAAGTTTGGCATCATCAGGTACATGAAGGCAAAAATCTAAGGAGTATCTGCTAGATAATTTAAAGAAAATAAATTTAAAGAAAAAAATCTTGTCACTGTAATAGACCACACAAAAAAGTAGATATATGTCACTTTTGGTGTTTTTGTTTTCTTTTTCCCAAACCAGGAGAATATTAGAAATCTCGAGTATTTGAAGGTGCTTGGATAATTGCAGGTAATATTTTGGTATTGGAGATTCCTTTGAACATCTTGGTTCTAACCACACCAAAAAGCCGTATATATGTATCAAATATGATATTACTACTCAGCAGATGCTCTCAAAGGACTTTCAAATGTTAAAATGCAAAATAAGGCATTGTCTCTATAGAAGTTGGCTTTTAACAAATGAGTACTTTAATGAGATATTGGGAGAATTTAGGGATTTTTGACAGTTTTTTTCTGTAATGAACAGAATCAGTCATCAATGATGCATAGCTGAATTTTGTACTTTTTCTGGGAAATGCATTCTCTTGAGGGATTTGCCTTCAAACGTGTACAATTCCATAAAATCTAAAGTAGTGTCTGACTACCTCTTCCTGAATTACTGAACATAACTGAGATAAGGATGCTACAAAACTAGTGAATACAAAGTGAGAGCAACATTTTACCACCTTTGTGAGCCTTAAGAATTTGCCTTTAGGTATTTCAGTATAATCAGTGTTTATGTAGCCTTTTTTAATACTACCAGATTCGACTCACAGCTTAAATGGACAACAAGTCTATCAAATCTGGCTCCAAAAGGTATTTGTTCCAAGTTTCAAAAAGACTATGGGATGCTGGAAATCTCCAAATATCACTTGGTTACATAACAGAGATGAAGATATGTGATGTCCATGACATCTCTTGGTCTAGAGCAGAAGTGCCTGATGAAAGTACTGCTTATAGAATCCTTAGTGTATAGTAGCCAGAAAAACACTAGGTACTTGACTGTATCAGGAAGAAATATTCTGAGTTAAAAAGACTGACAGACATACCCAAAGAGATATCTTATTTCAAGCATTTGAAAAAAAAAGAGTAAAATAAAAAGGAAGGTTTAGCACTTAGTATTTATGAGTAGACTTGTGCAAATAATAGATATTTTGGTTCAGTGGCCTTTCAGAAAAGTATATTAATAAAATTTCTTGGAGTCTACTGAACATATTCAGTCCCTGTTTTCCTTTTACAATGCACTTACATATATCTGTTTGACAAAACTGAAATGAGATATTTTGTTTTTCAACTTCTAATGCCTCTATTTTCTGCCTGAGACTATTAATCAAATAAAATCAACAGCAGTTTTATTGCTCCAAAACTATTTCTTCGGCTTTTTTTTTCTTCAGAGTACACTTCGAACAGCTCTGCTCATGAATATTTTGTGCATAGGCAAAGAGTGAATATTTAAAACACTGCTTTTATAAGGGAATTTTAAAAAATAATCAATAAAACCTATAGGTCCTGAAAAGGTAAGCAAAGTATATTCAGTCCACACACATACTAAAGCATGTTTCAGTTTTAAGCATTCTCTAGCATGTGTCAAAGCAACATGTCATAAGTTAGGACAGAATCAACAACTTTCCAATGAATTAATAGTGCTTGGCTTTGGAAAGATGTAGGCATATGTCGGTGCCAGCTCGACCCGGCTTCCAAGAGCCTCAACCTGTCCAGGGACTCTCCCAGGCGATCGGTGATGCCTGCAGGCAGAGTCCTTAGAGCAACAGGCTCTGAGAAACGCAGCTTTACCAGCCGACTGGTTCAAG
>JAWWMU010000106.1:123365030-123383200 GCA_035048155.1 Cinnycerthia olivascens
AATATATCAACTGAATATAACAGTGAGACCTTGATATAAAAGTATATAAATAATCATTGAACATACACACCACCACAGGCATAGACTAACTAGGAATCAAAAAGGAGTAAAATATCTTGCAATAGTTGTTATAGGGACTGTAGGAATGCAGGTCTAAGAGGAAAAAGTAGATTTTGTAAGCGATCACTGCAAATTGTTTTTTTTAGGATGCAATTCCCAAGTTATTTAGTAACAATAAAGGATGTTATTTATATCAACTAGTACGAATGTGTAAATTTCTAGCATCTGTAGAATCATAACATTTTTTGGTCTTACTTTAAAAAATGGTCAATACTACCTGCCATATCTATTGTTAAAAAAAAGGCTTGAACTAACAGAAATGCTGGGCAGTAGAAAAATCAGACTAGTATTGATGCCTTAAGTTTTAGCTTTTTTATTTTTCAGATCCTGTACTGGATTTGTACATAACTCTGAACTTCTTATAGAGTGTTAATAAGCTCTCACACAGTTTGGTCAGGCTAAACAATCCTTCTGGGCCTGGGAACCAAAGCCGCACCATTTGCCTCAGGCCCAGGAAAGTATAAACAAAAGTGAATCGGGTGAGAGGCAAACTGGGGGAATGTGACTTCATTACCTGAAGCTATAATTGGACAATTAAGCTCTGATATGCAAAAAGACCAAAATTATGTCTGTCTGAAAAAACTCGTGACCATCGTCCATCTTGAGTGTAGCTTCTGCCAGGCTTTTGCACTGCCCAAAGTGTACCCTTTGAAAGATATTTTTATCAAATACCCACTTTATTCTCTAATTCTGTCTAGCCTCTGTTCTAGGTAGCCTCTCCAGGCATCAGTGCCACTGTTCATGTAGTACAGTGTACAGAGCCTGTTGTCGGCAACAAGTACATATTTGAAATTATTAACTGAAAATATAAAACAATGATGAAAGCCATTATGGCAAAAATATAAGGTATTTGATGCTAAAATGATTCATTCTAAAATTCAGCTTGAATTAATTTGTGGTCTTAGAGGTCTCTTCCAACCTCAATGATTCTACTAGATGTTGGAATCCATAGAGCAGAGAGCTCTCAGAGCATTGGGCCCATGAACCAAAACTTTGAATTGAAAACAAGGTTTAATCTGAGACTCTGAGAAAAACTATCAAAACTAGATATTAGAAGCCAAAATGTAAAGTTTAAGTAAAGTTTAAGTAAAAACATGTTAAGCTAAGCATTAGAAAGTTTAGAGTTTAGAATTTAAGATACAGAAGTAGTTATAAAAATAATAAGAACTTTTAAAGTCTAGAATTATGAGTTTGTGTGTCATTAGATAATTGATTATGAAAGTCCACACTGCAGTAAAAAGTATAAAACATAATAACTGATTATTAGGTTAAAAACATAAATATTATTAGTAGCAGTGTTCTTTTAGTCAATGAATCTTTAAAAGGTCTTGTAACTAGACGTCTTGTGACCTTCTGAACCATGAGATGCAAGCAGAACTCTCCCTATCTGTGTAGAAGATAAGAAGAAAATAAACTTCACCACCTAAAGCAGTTCAAAAGTCCTGTCTCTAATTTCTACTATTCACAAATTCCCCAATAACTAGATATGGAGAGAAATATGAGAGAGATATGCTTGCATAAAGTGAACAAATTCCTCCAAAAAGCTATTTTGTACAGAGTGTATTCATTACCACTGGTGACTCACAAACTAGTATACTGGTATATATTATTTTTCATTGATATGAAAAATAAACAGGTCAAAAAAAATTAAGTTTGGAAGGGACCTTTGGAGCATACATGTCCTCTAGTGCAACCACCTTCTCAAAACAGGGCCAATTTCAGTGGGGGATGAGGTTGCTCAGGGCCCTGTCCAGCTAAATCTTGGATGGACCACTCCAGGTTGTGTCATCTTGTCCCAGATAGGACATAAATCTCCCAAGGATGAGAAAAGGAAGTTATTCAGAAAGAAATGAAATAGAACAGAACAATGAAATTCCCTTCTTATTCTGAGCATGACTCAGCTGAAGAGATTTGGATTCTTTTTTGAAAGGAACTGTATATCAGTGAATACTCTGGGATGGCATGTAAGCAAATATGTCCCAGTGGGGATGCTTCTGAGTGCTGGGATATCTTAGGCTTCATAACACTGCTTGCAGAGCACTAAGAGGAGCTCTCTATAGCTGTTTCATGGAACAGGAGACACTTCCCCTGTTAACTGTTTGCTAACAGCATTGTAGCTCGTGAAAAGTGCATCAAATACTTTGAATTTACTAGCCTGTAATTCTGTGTCTTCACAGTTACAGACATTGGCACAAAATAGGTCATCACTGTAGTTGTAGCTGTTTATTGGACATTGAGATACCTTTCTGGCTAATTTAGTTGTATCTATGAGAGAGTTTTTTGTATAACCAGTATTTAGAAAGTCTGTATTTAATAGTTATATTTTATTTAATATATTTATATAAGACTTATTATAATGCCAGGTATACAGATGGATGAGAGCTCTTATTCTTTCCTCATTTGCTTAATTAATTGTCGTTTTTGGCTTTAATCTGTACTTTATACCAATCCCCATTCATAGTAAGAATAGCTAAAAAACATTGAAGGAGGAATAAGAATATGCAAAGCTCTCAGTGGCCAAAAGTCCAGCATTACAATGAGATATTCACATAACACCTAAGCTTACGTACAGCTATGAGAAAAAAGGTAGAATCCCAAAATCCGTTAAAAATGATTGGTGGAGGTAGATGATATAGAAGGTGAGCCAGAGCTTGTAAGCGAGGTATTAACAGTTGACTCAGAAAGTCTTCAAAAGTGGGTTGTGGGGACACTTTTCCTGAAATGAATGATACATTGATAGACACTGTCACTTCCTTCTTTAGTATTGATTTGTTCCTACACTTCTAACTACTGATATTTACTCAGGTCTTTCATTTTCCCATCTCTTCACTGGATTCTGTGCTCTGTATCATCATTAGTGATACCAGGGTAGCTCAAAGAATAAATGTACTTCTGACTTTAAACCTTATTCATTATTTTTGTATGTGATTGTCTTTGTTTTTTATTTAATGGCAGTCTGAATCCTGTGTTTATCCCCCTTGTGATTAGTACAGAATAAATGGCAAAGACAAGTGACAGCATTTGACTTTGCTTGCTGAAACAGTGACACAGGAATGGATAAACAGCTGTTTGAAATTAGATACTCTGTGTGTGGAAATGGAGATGTGTCAGCCATGGTCAGGTCTCAGACCTCTGCTACCTTTAATGAGACCAACCTGTTTGTGGGCAGAAACTTGAGGAATATTAAGTGGCTCATAGAATAAATAAAAGCTTTTGGAGGACTGCTTTGAAAAATGAGGCTTTGTGGCAAATGAAAATATACCTCAGTTGCATAATACTGCTCTGTCCAGCCAGCTCAAAGCTGCAATAAGGGCAGCAGTGGTATTGTATAAGGGACAGAAAATAAATGAAGTATTGATTTCAGAACCAGCAGAATGCCCCAAAAAGAACATACAATATTTCTATGGGGCCAGATCCTCACTTGCTGTAAGTTGGTATTGTGCCATTGAAGTCAAGCTGATTTATGTCAGCTGTAGTTCTAGGCAGGTGTATTTATAACTGGGAAGCATAAATAAAAGTCATGCCCAGAGTGCTTGGTAGGAGTTGATTTCCCAAAACTGATTGATGAACACACAGGCTTTACGGTTTATCTGTTCTTTCAACTTACTGCAGTAGTCACCTTCAGAAAATTTCTGATCTGTCTTTAGCCTTTCTAAATAGCTCTTCCCCTTGCTTCCTGGAGTCTTGTTTCATCCTGATGTTCTCCAAATTAAGAAATTATTTTCCTGCAGTGGCTTAAAGGCAATTGCTAACCTGTCCTCTGCAAGGTCTCCTTGTTCACACCATTTTTTCCTTTAGCCTCACAAAAAAGTTCATTTCATTGAGATCTTCATTTTGGGGCTCCTTTCTATCTGGTAAAAGGTGCCACCAAAAAGAGAGGGGCCAGTGTTGAAGCAGCATAGGTCAATGTCTGCCAGCATTATAGGATGTATCAGTCTTGTGTGCATGCTGAAAAAAAAAAGTATCTTGGAAATAAATAACTTCCTTCTACAGGTTCTAAGAAGGGTAGCCCTGTGTGAATGCCAACAGTGTGCTAACAGAACAACCCAAAATACACTGCTGCCCCATTGTGACAGAGTACTGTGGGATGCTCATCAGAAACCAATACATTTGTACCTTCAAAAAAACTGAAAAAAAAAAAAGCCAATGCATGGTCTGGTTTGTGTGCAGTGTTTCATGTCTGCAGTGTATGGCTTAGCTGAGACAACCTAGACTGCCTGAGAGTCTGCTTTGGTCTGAGTGACCTAGACAAGAACAGAGACAGCACTCTCATCTTTATCTAAATGAGATGGATTTAGAGGGGATTGTAAAAATTCAAAGGAATACATCTCTTTGAAATATTTCTATTAATTTTCACTGAGAGAAGTTTGGACAATCACTCTGAGGTTTCTTTTTCTAGCAATCATTGAAATGACACAAAAGATACCATTTACATGCAATTTCATTTTGACTATGCTTAATACTTGATTTCCTCTTGATTTACTAATTGTGAGATGAAAATTAAACAGTAGATTACTAAGTATTAAAGTGCATTCATGTCACTGTTCAAAATATTTAGGCATGTTTTACAGAATTCTCCAGGTCATATGTGTGTTATGATCTTAGGCTAGTGATGAAAGGAACAAAAAAACTTTTCTGGTAGACAGAGTTGCTTTAAAATTAATAACTGAAATTCCATGATTTTTTTTTTGTTATAACTATTTGTGTTTAGTCAATTTCTGTTTAGCTACATAACAATTTGAATAACATATGCTTCTTGAATAATGTTAATATGTTTTAGTCAATCTCTTGATTGAAGGCTATTTACACAATTCTTCAAATCAGAGAAGATGAAACAAAATCACGAGCCTTTTTGTCTATGTCTTTTTTAAAAAAATCTGTACTGTTAGTTGACTTTAATGTACAATATAGGGAACCAACAGAGGAAACTACCTAACCCAAACATAAAGATTCTATTACTGTGTAAAGCAGACTCATAAATCTGAAAGCCTATATTGATTAGTTAGCAAATATTTTCCCATAAAAACTGCAAGCCTTTTCAGTTGTTTATAATCCATGTTGGTATAATTTAGCTACAGGGCCCACTAGGGCACACTGAGAAGAGAAAAAAAAACCTCACTCCACTATTTTAGGGTAAAAAAGTCTCTCAACTCAGCTGAATTCAGAACAATATTTTATGATGAACAAGCAGTTACTTGGGATGGGAAACAAACTCTTGGATCAAACATTTTATTTTCTTTTATTTTCTTCTCTATTTCACACATCAAATGGAAATTTGGCCAACTAGATTTCCTGATTTTTCTCTGCTTAACCACATAACCGTTGTGGAGGGCTTTGTTTGTTCTTTTTTTAAAGTGCAAACAACTTAAATCCTCAGAGATAATTTTCATTTTGCTTAAAGTAAATCCTTAAAAAAGTGTGTGATGCAAGATTGAACATGTAAAAGTATTTTCCAGTGTTACTCTAATTCCTTGAACTATGGAAGAAGGCTCTGTACTCATTTGGGCATGATGTATGCTTTCCTGGGGAAAATGGAAAAGTGGATAAATATATACATGACAAGGGGCAGACTGTGAGCATGCGAATAAAATCTCACCTTTAAGGAGAGGGCAGGAAAAATAAACTTGCAGCCATTTACTCCAAATAATACCTTTTAATTTACTGAAGAAGGAGAAATCTTTCTTTTAGGATGAACTGATTTAACAGTAGAGGTTGGGAATTTCCACAGAATAGAGCTGATCACATGCAAGGAAGAAATTGGCTCAGCCGCTTCCAGGCAGAGTCTGTATCTGTCTCTTGGCCAGTGTCCACCGAAACAAAATCCATTAAAAAGAATCCTGAAGTTTGTTGAAAAGACAGTGGAAATAGATATCCCTTAAACAATGAAAACAGTAAAAGCAAACCAAAAAGTTCACTCTTTCACTGAAGAATGGTTACTTTTCCAACTAGATATTTAAAGAAACCCAAACATGTTTATATACGTGGAATAATGAAAAGAATTTGGGGGTAAGGTTTTTGGGTTTTTAAACATTTTTTTCTATTAGAAAAATAGGTCCATCTTTAGGAAGCACATCTCAATACTATGAAACCCAGAAAATTTCAGGTTACTGCTTTTAATCATATTGGTAACTTTCTCAACGTTCTAACTGAAAATTATTTCAAGTAACTTTTTTATTTATTGATTTCTCATACCACTGTGACTAAACAGTACAGAATGGAGGTGTTCCTAATATTTCCTGAAGGAAGCACTTACAGTGATAAAAAATTAAACAGCTTGGTATTTTATAAGCATTTATAACTTTTATGGTATTGAAGATGTCCATAAAGTTTTACAAACATGTGGAAGGATCTGTAGATGCTAACAAAATATTTTAAACAGACACAACAGTGTAAGTGAACAAGTATACAGGCAGAGCTGAGAGAGAAGATGCTTTAATACTAGGTGATGCATGTGACATGAATCCTCAAATCAAAAAGCTTTCATGGCCTATTCCACAGCCAAACAATCATTTCCTGGGCAGCACTGGGAGGTCAGCACTCACCTGGGATATCAGCTTCTGTCATTTACTAGTTACAATTTCAGACAGGCATTTTTCTGCTCTCTCCTATTTTACTTGTTATTTGAAAGAATTCCTTATACAAATTGGTAAGGAAGTTCTATTTTAAATGTCTCTTTAAACATTTGCTGGCAGGGATGTCCTGGAAAACATTGTAAAAAAAATGTGTCTTCTTCTGTGTTGGGACTGTTGCTCACAGTGTTGACAGCAAATGTCTTCCCTTTTTGGCATCCCTGGGTTTTTTTCTTTAAAACTTGCAAAATTTGCAGAAGAAGATAGACTTTTGTTGTATGTTTGCCCAGCATTGTTTTGTTCCATGTCTGGTATTTGTTGACAAGAAAAATAAAAAAATACACACCACCCCCACATACCAAGGAGTTTTAAGGATAGAGTAGAGGAAAATAAAGAGAGAGAAAAAAAAGAACATAAGAAGGGTGAAACAGAGATCAATTTTTGGGTTACTCAGAGTCAGATTATCCAGAAGAAGAGACAGAGGATGTAGAGGTAATAAAGTAAGATAGTCTTTGTAAGAGAAAAAGGGATGACAATGTTGTGATACAAACAACTGTGTTTAACTCAGTTAAATCGCACTGAAGAAAATATATTTTGGTACCACAGAGTTGATAGGTACTGAGTTACCCCTGTGACCTTTGTATTACATTTGCCCCTTTAAAATACCACGTCATAGAAGCAGGCCACTGATAGTCCTAATGTGTGGCTTTCCTTACAAAGTGGCTCAGAATATGCTAATTCCTCTGCTTCTGCTCCTGGGCCCTTGTCAGTGATGTGGAGATCATGGGATAATGAGAGTGGGCAGTGATGAAGCTCAAATAATGAGGCATTTATATTCAGTAAATGAAAAACTTGGAGTAAAATTCTGCTTGTATGTATATGCATAATGCTGAATATTAAAAGTGCTTTCTTTGGTTCTAATGGAAAATCTCTGAATATCCTTATGAAAAATACTTACTGCTGGGTTAGTAGGAGTCTGACTAACTATTATGTCATTGTAAAATGGCTTGAGAAGTTGAGAAACACATCAGTGAGTCACCAGAACAGAAACTGTGGCTGCAGGAAAAGGACTAAAAGAAGAGAAATGGTAATATGTCAATTCTTGAATGTGGTCCTGCCTGCAGCTTGCATCTGACATGCCTAAGGCAGTGCTCCCTGAGAGCAACTGCAGAACTGGCTGTGATGCTTCTGCTTCTGTCAGAAATTTGTGTTCCTTAGTGACAATTACGTGAAAAGCTCATCTATTCTGCTCTATGATCTCGCTGTGCTGCTGTGGCCTTTGGGAAAGGCAGTGGGACAGTGTGAATCCTGACCAATATTTAGTGTAGAGGTTAGCCTAGATTAGGCTAGAACCTTTTCACTTGTGTCACGGGGCTGTCACTGACTGCCAAAGAGTCCAGAAGCATGAGAAACTGCTTCAATGTTTTTCAATTTTCTATAGGAAAACTCATCTTTTCATGTGTCTATTTAAAATTCAGAAAGCATATGTATTTCTATCAGCACAGCTTGGAGTAATATTAATTTTTTTTTCATTTAACTTGCATATTTCTCTCTAATTATTTCTTGTTGATCTGCCAGTACTCAGGGGGTTCTCTTACTCTGGAGTCTACAGCCTTCTGTCATCCTATATACACACAACTTCAATGCCTCAAAAAAAGCGTCTCATTGAGATGATTGCCTGGCAATCATTTACCTACATCTTTGCGGCTTTACTCTCCACTGCTCGCTCTCTCTTTATCATATTGATTTTGTATTTTCAGTCACCCATTGGCCTTGAGTAGGATGAATGATTGTGTGTTGTTTACACTGCAGTAATGTCTCATGGCAATGACAATTCAGTCAGAGCTGGACCCTGTACAAATGTCCAGCTGGATGGACAAACCCTGAAAGAACAGTCTGCCAGAAAAACAACAGTCAAAACAGGTAAATAGGACAAACCATCCTACTCAAATTGCAGGATGAAGTCCCATTGGATTTATTGTAATAAAGAATAAATCAGTGCTGACATAGAGAAGTGGTGAGAGGTTCAGAAGATAATGATTTTAATGAATTTTAAGAGAGAAAATAAGATAGATTTTATCTCATTAAAGGAACACAGAACTACAAGTTCTTTGTCACAGTGTTATGTCCTACTCTAAGTCTTCCTGCTGCTCCAATCAAGTCGACCTTGGCATGTCAATCCCGTCGATTATGTGAGGTGCTTTCTTTTAGTAAGTAAACATGAAGACACTGGAGAGGACTAATTTTTCTTTCTCTACAGGAATGAAAATATCTTCATGGAAGTCCTGCATGTGTACTTTGGCCTCTTCTAAGTTGCATTGTTGATGTGTTCCATGACATGGAAGATGACTCCAAAATTGAAAGTGCGCCTCACAGCTGCCTATGTCAGCTGGGATTTAGGGCACAAGAAGTACATTATATCAGCTGCTCTGCAGCTTCTCTGCTTTCCTTCTCACTTCAAGTTTGTCAGCAAGGAGGAGAGGTCTTTCTGGTTTAGGTCTTATATGAGAAGACACCTTTTTTCCCCTGTGCAATCTGCAGCTGTTGAGATAGCCTGCCAAGGGAGCAATCTCTGGCTTGAACCATCTCAAAACCATCTGATCACGCATCTGATCTTCACCTATGCAAGTGGTTTCCTCTGTTGATTAGGTGTATTCCACATCACATCAGTGTGCCTGAAAGCTGAGGGCTGTACTCAGATTCTGATGCCACAAATTGTGTTGCTGTGTGGATATGATTATGCATGTGCTCACCAATAGAGAAATGTGAGGATATATGTATTTTACTGCCCTGCTTCAGGGTACAGCCAAAGGATGCAGCCTCAGCTGAGCAGAAGGATGAACAAACTGTTGAGCTGTTTCATGGCAATTTTTGTTATTGCCCTCTGCAGCTCCCAGTGAATATGAATAGCAGATAATGCAGGGAATCAGGCTACGGAGTTAATTGAATCATAGAACCATTTAGGCTGGAAAAGACCTCTAAGGTCATTGAGTCCAACTGTTATCCCAGCACTGTCAAGTCCAACATTAAACCATGTCCCTAAGTGCCATATCTGCTTATCTTTTAAATACCTCCAGGGATGTTTACTCAACCAGTTCCCTGGGCGGCTTATTCTAATTCTTTGCTCTTACAGCAAAATTCTTTTCCTTATATTCAATCTAAACCTCCCCTGTCAAGACTAGAGGCTATTTCCTTTTGATTATCACTTGTTACTTGGAAAAAGAAACTGACACCCACTTTGTTACATCCCCATCAGCCAGTTGTAGAGAGCAATAATGTTTCCCTTGAGCCTCCTTTTCTCCAGGCTAAACAACTCCAGCTCCCTAAGCCGTTTCTCATAAGACTGCACCCCAGACCCTTCCCCAGCTCCATTGCCCTTCTTTGGACTAACTCCAGCACCTCAACATCCTTCTTGTAGTGAGGGGTCTAAGACTGGACACAGGATTTGAGGTCTCACCAGTGACACAATCACTGGGTGGGGACAATCACTGCCCTGGTCCTGCCCACTGCACACTCAGACCAGATAGCTCCTAAAGGAGCTGTGTCCTGCAGAACTGCCAGGGTCATTGCCCTTGGCAGTTAGTGGCAGCCCCATTTGGGTGGTTTTTGAGGAGTTTTTCCCAATGACCAGAAGAGCAATTTGGGAAATTCACTCATGATGGATCAACCACCTTTTTCAAGCCACTTTGTGGATGGAATGCATGACCTTAAAATCTGGAGCTGCACTGAGCAAGGGAAACCTGCAGTGCTTAACTTTTTAAATGTTTTTTTGCTTTCTTCGTGTGTCAGTAATCTTTAACAAGCCACTCTTCTTCTTGCAGGTGAATAATCAGAGATGTAGCTATGAGATAGAGTTCTCTCTGAATTTTATGTTGCATTTTTCCAGCAGTTTTGTTAGATTCCAAACTTAAAGACTGCCAGCTGGGGAATCTCAATTTACCATTTACTTCCAATGTGTCCTTCATAGTTAGTTTAGCTGATAAAGCATCCAAGCTTGCCCTGGAGAACACACCTAACAGGAAGAAATATCCTAGAGGCTGCTGCCAACAGCAAACTCACTTCTTGAATGTTTAGCTGCTAGTAACTTAATATTGATATACGTCTATATTTTGGGAGGATGGGAGTTGGTGAACTTCCGACTCTATAAACACAACTACATACATAATCAACACTGTTGGTTTCTAGTCTAGTGGGCAAATCTGTCATAAATTGCCACATTTTTTTATTCATTAAATCAGAGTGATATTTCTTCAGTGTGAGGATTTCTGCACCTTGTTTTCAGACATTTACCTGACACCACATCTTAGTGGAAAGTTAGCCATCATGTTCAGATCACTTTTCTGCAGCTGCCATTCCAGATACGTGTTAATTTCCCTAGCTAGTTGAAGTGAAAATATTTATCTAGTTATTGAAAAATAATGGAGGTAAAGAAACATGTACATAGTTTCTGTATGATTTGAAATCTAAAATGCCTAGAGCTTCCCTGATTTCAAGCTCATGAGTCATCTAAACTCAAGCTGTAGAAATTCCAGGGGGCATGTTGTTAAATAATTCATGAGTGATGTAATTTTACTGTGTATCTCATTAGCAAAATGCTGTGGGAAAGAATTAGGGGAAAGGACCTAAAGCAATCCTGGTTCTATCTCTCTACTCCTGTTTTTTTCCTCCTAGAACTGTCAAATCTAAAGAATTAATTTATAAGTGATGGGATAACAAGTTAGTACTAAATTATGGCATGAAAATCTCTGGCATATGATGGGAAATATTAAGAGAATGCTTTCTGCTTCAAGTCCTGTACCCCAATTTGTCTCGAACAGTCTTCTTTTGCAGATTGTAGGTATGTATAAATATGTATATCAACTTAATTTAACATTATATATGTATGGGAAGTCTGGGAGAGATATCTTTTGCAAGAAAATATATCTTGTGCCTTTCACAAAAAAAATAATAAATATATATATATAAACAAAAAAAAAAAGAAACCCCACTCGGTCTCAAAGTTATTAAAGCCATTTTATTAGCTCTAGCACTGTGTAATAGTTGAGTAAGCAATCAGGTTATGCAAATAATAATCTTCTTTTATCTAGAGGTATGCATCTGTAATTAAGAATGTCAGTCACCTTATCTTGTAAACAGTCTGTTCTCAGTACACAAATGGGATCTGGTGCAGATGTGTCTGTGTATGCCAGAGCTCAAATATATCACTTTTGATGCATCTAAAGCCTGCAATTTCATGCTTAGCACTTGGCATTGTAACCATGGTTATCTCCAGGTAGATGCAGAATTTAGAGGCTTCAGCAGATGGGTTTTTTACTTGGACGTCTGGCAATCAAAAACCTGAAAATCTCCAGAATATATAAACATAGCATATGGTAGATATATTAGTGTTATTTACTACCAGATACATGAGGTTTGGACTTTTTTTGGAGTTTTTTCCTCAACTTTGCGAGCCAAGAGGACTGTTAGTCATTTGTAAGACAAATGGACCTCTTTTTCTGTGAGAGTTTTCCCTATGCAAAAAGTAGAAGCTAAAAGGCTGATATGTCTCTAAGGGTGAGGTTAAAGTGAAACGTTGTCTGTAAGCATGTATATTTTCAAAGGCTTGGTTACCTTTTTTTAAATTTTGCCTTAGGAGAATCTAGCATGTTGTTTCAAAATTTTTAGCAAGTATTGGAAATTCACAACATTGATATCAGCCTAAAATTTTCTACATTTTTATGGACCTCCATATTGCAGTGTTTGTTGAGCAGAAAGGATTTACAGCAGAATAAATTACGCAGATGACCAGTGCATCTTTACAGGTTGAAATAAATTACTGTTTCTGAGGACAGTGTGTGTTTTTTCTTTCTGAAGACTGAGTACTTATACGCATTGTCTTACAGTTTTCACTTCCTAAATGCATAGAATTTTCTGTAAACCTAATGTGTTCTGTGAAAAAGTATAATAATTTCAAACCCTATCCTTAAAGAGTTTTCTTTCTAATTTCCAGAAAATTTGTACAGCCTTGAGTGGGTTTAATACTTTCATTAGGAGTCACCAGGTACCATGCTGTAGACATATGTTTTCCATGCTGCAGTTAAAGAACATTTCTTGTCAGGAGCAGAAAGGAGAAATAACATCCTTCCAAAGTAAAATTGGATTATGCTCTTAAATGGCAATATCTACTGTGAAGAAAAAAGCTGGGTGAGAATTAGCTCAACCTCTCAAACAAAACAATTTACTCCATATCTGTTATTTTTATTCATTTGCTGTAGCCCTGACCTGGAAAATGGAGGTTACTCTGAAAACTGTACTTAACAACTACTACTGTTATTCACCATGTTCTAAACTGAATGAGTGAGACATGTTAGAAACTTGTAGCCAGAGTCAAGAGTCAATTCCAGAAGCATTTGAGACCCTTGGCATCAGTCTGCCACTGAATTTTGTGGAGGATGGTGAGCATGTGTACTTGTCAGCATTCAAAACAGCTGGCAGTGTAGCTGCATTTAATCTCTGCAGGTCTGAGGAGGCAGCATCCAGCATGGGGAAGAGCCAAGTGGGAGCTGTGGCACTGGAACAGACATGGGAAGGCATCAGAGTAGCTGAGCTGACCCACTTACAGTCATGCATGAAAAAATCCACAAGCACTTAACATGAGGCCACAAAGAGTGGTTGTGGTGCCTGGAAGGGAAACGTGGCACTAAAATAAAAAAGCCCAGATTAAAGAAATTGAGCAGAGTAATTTTACTGCTTCAGAATTTTTCTTAGGGCTGAAAAGTGAGGGGCAGAGTTTGAATGTAATGCAGTGCCAGGAACAACAGCTGGAAATGTCAACTACAGAAGACAGAGAGACAGAGAGACAGGTTCTCCTACATCTTAGCCAAGTGCAAAACCTAACAGAATTGGAGGATTCTTTTCAGGTTTGAATATATTCCTTTAAAATGTGTCATATCCAGCAGATCCAGCTCCACCATGTTTTATTTGTGTTATGGTACCAAAGCTAAAGGCTGCTTTCACATCAGTTTCTTTATGCTGAACAGATAAACCAACAAAAAGCTGGTGTCTTCTTCAAGAGCTTACAGACATGAGATATAATAATAGCTTTAAAAAAAAAAACCAAGGGGAAAGGGAAGTTTTCCAAACAGAACACAAAGGAAATCTTCAGGATTCCACAAGGATGACATTTTCATCTTTCATGGAGTAATGACTATTAAATGAAAGAGGAGAGATACAGGTTAGATATTAGGAAGGAATTTGTTATTGTCATGGTGAGGAGGCACTGGAACAAGTTGCCTAAGAAACTGTGGCTGTCTCATCCCTGGAAGTGTTCAAGGACAGGTTGTAGTTCAAGACTCGGTGTACTGTTTATTATCTGCTTATCTTTAAAATGTGCAAACCTTACTCTGTTTTACTTAATTTGAAAAGTTAAAAGATCTTCATTACAAATTTAAAAGATCTTCATTACAAAATTCAGTAGGTTTTGAAGTAAGCAAAAAATATTATATATTGTGTTTGAAGTCCAGTGGTCAGTATGTCCTGGACATATAAACCCTCAAACTTTGGTTTAGATTAAGGTGACACTTGGTGAAATTTTATAGTGAATCAGTTCGGACTATGATTCTTTGTTCAAATACTGAAATCAGTTATACCTACCTCTTTCATACAGCCTGTCTGCAATGGTAAAGAGAGTGTTGACACTTTCAGATGAATTTTGCTTTGAATTTTTGAATTTGTCTGAACTTAAATTTCAAAGCAAAACTCAGAGTGTGTGAGATCAAATAAATGAAAAGCCAAAAGTCTGCATGAAACCCTGCAACATGAAATAACTGAGTCCTTGCACAGATTTGCCTACTATCTAAAAATAGTTCAATCTCATCTCTATATCGAATCTCCTGTGATAGCAGGAGTGATATAAAGACCAAGAGACACCTGAGAAGCTAAGTCAGAGGCTTGAAAGGAAGGCAAGGAAAAAGAGACACTGTAACTGTGATGTGAACTTTGTCCCTCCTTGAAATGGCATTTAAGTGCAGTGACTGTGGTACTTTCTGTAAATGGATTATCATACACCCTCCTAAAGCTGTTTGTGTGCCCTCTGTGAGCGATTGAGGTATATTCAGGTAACAGACTAGAGGTTTTTGGTTTTTAAAAAAAGAAGAACAAAAATTATTTTATAAATATGGTGGAACAAAAAACACAAAACCAACAAAAAAGTGAAGGAGAACTATTTACTAATTTTAATAATAATAGCAGTCTTCCATTGGCAGTTCAGTACTGAAGCTGTAGCTGTTTGAAATAGCTTCATTTCCCTGTGAATCTGAGGCAGATATCATGGAATTATTTATCTTTTTTTTCTGCTGGATAATCTTTCAGCTATTGTTATTTACATAGCAGCCTAAATTACATTTGCTGCCTTGCAAGGGAGAAGACAGGTCACCTGCTGCTGCCTGAATCCAGCATGCACCAGGAAAGAAAATAAGGGGACAGTGCAGAAAAAGAGAATTTTTTAATATTTAAATCCTGATGTGTGAAATACTTCCCTTTTTTAAAAGCTGATTTCTTTCATCTATTTTATTAGTTCTTTGAATACACTTTAGTTGTGTATTCAGTTCCTCATTAATTTTTTTGCCATTTTGCTCCGGATTTGGCCAATACTTAGGCACTTATTGAAATTTCAGCCAGCTGATTGTTGTTGTGATTGAACCTTGGCTGTGTGTAACTACTTACAGGGTCAGGACTCTTCTTCAAATGTTCATCTTTTTCATTCTTGTATTATAGCTGGTTGGACTGGTTTTTTCAAACAGTATCTAATATATTCTGTCTAGAGCTACTGACTAATCCCCACTTCTATTTTGACTGATGTTGTCTTTAGTTTACTAAGAACAACATCTTCATTTATTATAATTTTGCTAGGAGTATATCTTACTGAGTTAAAATGTTCATAACTATTATTAAGTTTGTTCTTCTGGACAGACTTTCTGGCGGTTTGTTTGTTTGATCTTTTAAAATTACCAATAAAATATCAGAAATCATACTCTAAATGAGAAATGAGCCAGATTTTTATTTTTCTTAATTTTTCTCTCTGTTGTGTTTTTCATTTCTTTCACTTCTGTAACTCAGGAAATTTTTAGTGTTCTGCTACTCTTGCAAATAATCAATGGCTTCACTAACTAGCCAGCAATGACAGCAAAATCTTTTCCGGACAACAAGAGAATATATTTTCAGCTCTTGCACACAAAATTCTGTACAGAAGCACTGGACTGTACATATATAACTACTGGTAACTGTAGGACGAGAAATTCCACATTCATTATCAGTTTATACAGTCAGATGTGAAATATCTCAGGTCTTATGTGTTCATATGCGGTGCAACTAATAAACCAAATAACCATTAAAATGTAGGAAATATTTATTGAAGACTATATTCAACTGCATAATTCCTTGACAAACTTGCCAAACAGATTTCCATCCTTAGCTACAGAGTAATCTCAGATTCATATGCAAAGTGAGGCTGTTTAATATTTACCTTATGTTACAAACCATGAGAAATTAGAGTCACAAAAGCAAGGTGATGGACAAAATCTTTGAACAATTTTTTGTTCTTGAAAAGATATAAGCCAAAGACATTTTCTGTGGTAAAGCAGCAATCATTACTTTGGATTTATAATATCATGACCAGCTGGAAAATTTAGTTAATGTAGCCAGACTTCTAATTGCTATCTTAGACCTTGATCATTATCATTATGGTAATTCTTTTACTATAACAATCAATCAATTCATATTTTCTTCCCCACACAATTATATTTCTATTAGATTAATAAGTGTTTTCAAGGTACTGTTCTGATAACTGATTTTTTATTTATATCTAAAGAACTGACTGCCCGTAATTACAAAAAGTAGCATCAAAGAGACATAAAGGTACACAATGAAATACTGTTCACTGTTACAGGGTAAGGGAGCTCATAACCCAGAAAGCCTCAGCTCCTGTGAGGGGCAGATCTATCTTGGGCCAAGAACCTTGCAGGTCTGTGCCACAGTGCTAGAGCCTGAAAATTTTGGGACGATATGGGGGGCAATACATAGCTACAGGTCAGTTGTGCTAAATGTAATACTCCCATGCTAATAACAGCCAGCAGTTCTGGGTCCCAGAAAGCTTTCCAGGAAGCTTTGTTTGTTTGCTTGTTTGTTTGTTTGTTTTGTAAATGAAGGACTGCTGAATTTATAGGAGTTTTTTTTGGGGGTGTGTGTGTGTATTCTATGAAGTGAAAGTTGACTGGAAAATGAAGTTGATTGTGTTTTGGGTTGATTGGAAAATGGAAACTTCCCATCATTCTTCTTTAAATAGTTCAGATTCTACTGAGATGTCACTTGTTCTCAGATATTTTCTTAAAACCAAGGATTTGAAGGAACTGGGCTGCTACATAGACATTGTGTTGTCACTTTCTTTGGAAAGCCTCACATGTCAAAGTCTGTACTTCTACCTGTTAACTTAAGCAGATCAAGGACAAGTGAGTGATCAATCCTGCACAATCAGATGAAAAAGTAACAGTAGATACAGTACTTATTTCTGTAAGTAAACAGCAAAGTCCTGTAGTAACCAGTGAGCAATAGAGTGTAATTGGCTGGTGGATAAAAGCTGAATAGTCAGAGATGAGCAGATTCAATTTTTTTTTCCCTAATTTAGAATGACTAAAACATTTCCTTTTAGATTTTTTGCTTAATTTCTGAAAGCAGTAAAAAGACAAATGGATTTTGGAAGAGAGGAGAGCTGAATAGCTCTGTTCTATTTGTATGGAGAATCTAAAGCTTGAAATCCCTTCATCACTGTGGGCACCACGCATTTTACCAAATGTATTCACTCACACAACCAGCTAATGGTTACCTTACACAGAAAACTACAAGAAAATAAAAATTTTAAGCAATAGGATATATAGACAAAGCCTTCAGACAATTTTAACTACCATTAGCTTAGATTAAGTCTCATACCAGCACATTAACCTCTGAACCTCTAATTAGGGCCTAGTGAAGGCAAACAAATGTTAGGTGAAAAAAGTATTTTTGCCCTGTAGGTAAGAAATTAAAACAGTAGACATTGACCATCACATTCTCCAGACAGAATAGGTAAAATCTGTTTCAGGGCTTGAGGACTGAGTTTCTTCTTGTGACCAGCCTCACCTGTGATTAATCCCAGTCATCAAGGGATTTGGTGATGTTCCTTGTCAGTCCCTCCAGCTAAAGTTACTTTAAATCTATGAGTGTGGAAGATGACTGAACCATGTAACTAATGGGGAAATAGTACTGAGGTTCACCACTAACCCACAAAACTGATGTTTTCTGGAGGCCATACAAAACAAATGAAGCAAGCTTGAAAACAGATCTCCAATGTCTTGAATCTCAGAGTGGCCAGACAAGACCATTTTACCGGTTTATCTTTCTTCCAATTTTACTGATGAACTGAAAATTTGATATCTACTTGTTTTTTTTTGTTTTTTTTTGTTTTTTTAC
>JAWWMU010000106.1:123388210-123407222 GCA_035048155.1 Cinnycerthia olivascens
CTTTTTTCTTTTTTCTTTTTTCTTTTTTCTTTTTTCTTTTTTTTTCTTTTAATGTTAAAATTATATTGGTTGGTTGTTTTTGGGTTTTTTAGATGGTTTTCATTGTGAGACCCTCATTCCTTGAGGGAATGGCCTGAAATTGTGTCAGGGGATATTCAGTTTGGACATTAGAAAAAGGTTCTTCCCCCAGAGGGTAATTGGGCACTGGAGCAGGCTCCCCAGAGAAGTCAAAGCACCAAGCCCTGACAGAGTTCAGGAAGTGTTTGGACAATACAGGGTGTGATGCTAGAGGTGTCCTGTCCAGGACTAGTGTTTGGATTTTGGTGATCTTAGTGGGTTCCTTCCAACACAGAACATTGTCTTATTTTGTGGTATTCAAGATTACAGACATGGGTAAATTAACTAAATAAATTCTCAATAATTCTTTTAACATATTATCAGTAACAATATTGAGTTGTTTCACATAAAAAAAAAAAAGTTTTATATACTAATTAGATACTTTCTCACTGACTTGGCCAGTTTTTCTGAAATAAACCCTGGAGTTGGAGGGTGATACCTACTGTGAAGAAAATTTATATGTAAGGTGAATGAAGACGAGAAGTGTTCTTAAATCACAAAAACAAACAAATAAACAAGTGAGACTGAGAGCTGGGTAAGAACCAAATGAGCTAGGAAATCAAAAGACAACATAGCTTTGTGAAGGGCTTTTTGTATTTCATAGTGCCTCAGAAGCTGAATGCCTCATAACCTATAAGCAGAGTAATGTGAGAGTGAGAAAAGCCGCTTCCCTCCTTCATTCCACTACATCAACTATTTGGATTGCATAAAAAACACTTCAGCTATTTATTACATGAAAATGTTTAATACCACTACTTAAACAAAAAAAAACCCAAAAAAACCCCTATTGAACAAAAAAATCTACCTGATGAAAACAAATATTTACTTAACAAATGGAATAAAAGCAAAGGAAATCTTGAACTGAGCAAGACAGTCACTGCCTCAGATCTGCTTCTTGGGATGGGGTTTGGATTATGGCTGTTTCCTGGAACAGAACCCATCATGTACTCGACTTAAAAGTGTCAGCCCAGCTCTGGAATTGTTTGTGATACTTTGAAATAGCTATCACAGCATATCATCAGTAAGGCTTTTTTGCTGTCAGAACCACAGTGGAAAAAGTGTGTTATAGATTCTGCTGCTTCAGAAAAAGAAGCATCTGAGTGGGGATGTAATTAAATGTTTGGCATCTCAAGCATTATGAGCAAATTTAACCTGAGCAGGTGAGTCTGCTCAGCATCAATAACAGTGTAGAGGGTATGCAGTACAAGAATCTACACAAGAAATACAAAAACAAGAAAGCACATCCTTCTGTAAGCACTGAATACAAATCAACAAAATGGACTCTACAAGGACAGGTTACTGAAGCAAAACTAAAACAACTGAAAAGCAGACACACCCCAGAAAACCAACAGAATGCAGATCAGCGATATTGTCTCTGCTTAGCTATTCCCAAACTTCCAAGGAATTACTACTTCATGAAACAGTTCCTCAACTCTTTCCACATGATTAAATTTTAGTTATCTCACTGCAACAGGATAATTGTAAGCAGATCTACAAGAACTTAACATTTTTATCTCCTTTTAAATCTTTAATACTCTTAACTTGTTTTCTTCTAAAAAACAAACAAAAAACCAAAACTGCATATGTGGCTCTTCCTATTTGAAATGGGTTATTGCTTACTTTGGCAACAGAAATGAAAAGTTTTGCTGGAAGGCTTGGCAGATTACCAAAATGAATCCCCCCATGGGTTTTAAAATCTTTTGAAGAGCAGCAAAATTCAATTAAATTTTTTTTATACTGTTTGTTTATACAGTTTATGTGACAGCATCAAAGCCTTGGATCTGGTCTTCCTAGTGTAAGCTTCAAGCTTACAGAAATGCTTATTGAATATATTTTCTTCATAAATCTGTCTGATCTGTTGGCTTGGTTTGTGCATCACCCAAAGGAGGAACAGGAAGTCAGGACATGACTCCACATTTCAAGTTATCAATCCAGGGACTATAATTGCTTCTGTATAGTTCTAATGAAACTAAAGTTAAGCTTCAGGTATTCCTCTCATTTATACCCAGATATCCATTCCTTTCCACATAGGTAGCTCCCTCTTCTTTCCACTACATTAAAAAGGAAAGGTAACAAGGATCACATCATGATCTGCAACGTTCTGTAAGATGGGATGCCACGTCTCATTCATTTCTTCCAGTCATGAAGGCATGGATGAGACACCAACTCCTTTGGCATCATGTATTTAAGAACCTCATTCAACTGACAGAGAAAGGTAGATCCCTCATTCACTCACATGGGACCACACAGCTATTTGTGATTCTTTGTGCAGGGAAGTAGAACATTTCTCTTCTGCACAGTAGCAATGGACAAGACATGGCTAGAAGAGAAATACAGCTGGAAAGAAATTACAATTTTCCCACTAAATTGTTGTTAAAAATACAGAATGTGGAGCACATTTTTCCTAACATGGTGGCTGATGATGCATGGTAAAAAAAAATATTTTTTTACAGTTAATTGATTTGGCTCCAAATATTCTATGATCTAAACTGCTACCTTGATCTGAGTTTTTCTGGAGTAGTTCTACATAGCAGGAATCTGTTTTATATATGATACAAAGCAGATTATATTATAAAAGGGATCAGCTGCTCATGGTTAACAGTAGAAGCACTCACAGGTTTTCTATTATTATGATGCATTTTCTCATGATGGGGCAGTGATATATCATGTTATTTAAAATCCATATTAAGGGCAAGAATATGAACTGCCAAAATAAGAATCAGCTTAGGTGTTACATGAAGTTAATCCTTTGGTCTGTGGTCAGGTGCTTTACCAAGTGAAGCCAACTCCATCATGAGAGGCATGGAACTGCCCCCTGTGTTTAACTTTCACACATTCATTTTGCCTCAAAGCTGAAAATACTGCAGGTCTCAGGTGGTGTAAAGGCCACTGACTAAAAGTATGACATGAATATGTTTACAATCCTAGCCAAAGAAGGAACAATTTTTTAAATATACCTATTGCTTTTCAGAGAGGTTTCAGTTAGTGAGAACAGCAGAAAATATCAATAATTATTTCTCCTCTGTGATCATAACTATTCAGATTAAATGGTTTATGATCTGGGCATAATCTAGCAAGCAACTAATCTTCACATTCTTGAAGGCAGTGCACATTTTGCAATATGACATTCTTGTACTGCACAATAACCAGAGGGAGATAATTTTTCCTTCCTAGCCCCCGAAGTAAGGAAAGGAGGACACTGAAGTAAATGATTTTCTGGCTGGTTTCACTCAAAATCTTCCATGGAATCTGCTGATAGCTTGAAAAAAATTTAATAAAAAGTTGAAAAAGGAGAGATTGAATAGGATAAGTGATAAGAACCAAGGTGATGAGAAACTCTGAAAGATCAATCTAGTGAAGTACACTGAGGTTCAACAGAATCTTTTGAATTAGACTACTTTCAAACCACTTCAGCTGAATGTGGACCCTGGAGTGCAATTTGCAGTGGTACCAAATTGATAGAAATTGTTTTTCTATAAAGCACCTTGGTGTGTTAGCTTTGATTAATCAGAGGCAATTATCACAGCTAATGGAGCATAGCTACAAACGTAGAGAACACAGTCACAGCAAAGTTCACAGGCCTCTTGCACCTAAAGTTCCACAGGAATGTGCTCTGTAGTCAGGCCAATTTGTGCATGCTATTGTAAGGATTTATTCTAAGCACCACAGTTGTCATGTGTTTGCTTCAATACCAGATGGACTGGTCACAAACAACTCTACACTTTGGAATTCTGAAATAACTTGGATATCAATCATTGGAACAGGCTGCCCAGGGAAGTCATTGAGTCACCATCCCTGGAGGCATTTTAAATATATGTAAATGTGATGCTTAGTGGTATAATTTAGTTGTAGACTTGGCAGTGTTAGGTTAACAGTTGGATTTGATGATCTTAGGGGTCTTTTCCAAACTAAACAGTTCTGTGATTCTGTGATTGTGTGATTAGCTTTCTGTAAACATTCAAGCTACAAGATGTATGTGTTTCATAGTGCACTTGGACCATTGCTACAGTTCTAAACTAACTCACAGTTTTCAGGTAAGTCAGTGCCAATCTGAATTTAAAAGGTAATCTTTCAGATGGAACTATTGCTGGTATTACAGGGGCCAGACTGCTGTGATATATTTAATCCTTTTGGACCTGCTGCTTTAAAATATTTCAGGCTAAACACGGAGTAGGCTGGATTCATAGTCTCTACTGAGTTTACTAGCAATGGAATTTAGTTTTTGCTGTCCCCATGCTGGGGGGAAGTAATCTCTTCAACCACCTCAGCTAACTCCACACTGGAACTGTGGTCTGTGGAATCAAGGGACTTCCCTCCCTGTGCTAATCTTAGAGATGCTTGCAATTACACTGAACTCAAGGATGGTCTCTATAAATACAGCAAGTTATGGCTGTGGCAAGACAGTGATTCAGCCAGCTCTGCAATGGGAGCTGTGATGTCTGACAAAAGAATCAGTGATCAAATGGAAGCAATAAATTCTTATAGCTCCTTGCTTGGGTATGATTGTGAGTCAGACTCAACACTGTTTCAAGGCCAAGAGGGCAACCTAAATCCTTATTGCCTGTGTTTAAGAGAACTATTACATCACTTAAAATGCAAGCTGACAAAGTTCCCTTGAGTTGTGCTTGTATCCACTCTGTGCATGTTCAAAACCAGCCACTGAAATGCAGGATATAATGTAATCACTGTTTTTTGGAAGTATTAATGTCTGTTTTTCATCTTTTCCAGGTCCCATCATAAACATTTAATTTAATGAGCAGTAGCAATGATTTTTTTATAGAATTTTACCATGTAATACAGCTAGACCTCCCAAAAACAAATTAACTGTTTCCTTATAAAAGTTATCACAGCAGCTCACCTAGAAGAACCATTTCTTTCTTTTCCAAAGTGCTGTTGGAAATAATTCAAATATACTGGAAATTATGCTTTCACTTTTGCAGTGAGGAAATAGGGACATGGAATATAACTCAGAAGATACTTTAGGGACTGCAGAACTGATCCCTGTGTTTACATGGCTGTTACACTACAATCCAGGAGCCTCAGAGAGGAGCCTATGCACCCTGTGCTCATCGTGGGATGGTCTGAGCTCCTCCAAATGGTGACACAATTACAGCAGCTACTTAGAGGAAATGCTTATCCTGGGGGATGAACCTCAAACTCTGAGCATCAAGGCAAGTTGCTGTCAACCACAGGAAGGAAGCACCTGCTTAAGAGCAACCAGTGTCACATGGTGATGCTACTCCTTGGCTTTTGCATAGTAGAAATAGGGAAGGTGGAGGGGAGGCTACAACTTCATTCCCCCTCACACCCCTCAGTGCTTCATCTCTAAAATTAGGAGCTGGACTTAAAATAGGGAGTGCAGCATTCTTGACTGTGTTGGTGTCCTCCCATCTGTCCAGCAGCAGACCATAAACCATTCTGCCCTGTCCTCTACAGAGAAGGCTTCATGAGAAAAGGAAAGCTTCATGCATCCCAGGTCTGCTGGGGCAGACAATGAGACAGGGATTTTCAGGCAAAATGAGTGGGAAAATTTTTGGTTTGATTTGTTTTCCACGTGATGATATTGCTCTAAGGCTAATCTCTATTGTTTGTACTTGTGACTGAAGTCCGCAGTGACTGTCACAGTAAACTGTGCAAAATGAAGTAGCATGAAGTGACTGCTGAGCAGAAAGATGTAGAACTTTCATTGCTTATTGAAAGGTATTGCCATCTCTGTAAAAAATTGATTCCTTCAACACCCAAATCTACAAAATTGCACTAGGAATACAAATAAAAAAATCCTCCTTTAAAAGCAAAAGCAGCAGAATGATGTTATTTTGTTAGGTTTGCAAGTTTCATTTTTCTTTTAAATAGCAGTTGTAAATGAGTATATTTTTTAAAATTGTGGAGACAGCAAAAATGAGAAAAGTTTGGCATCCAAAAAAACCCTGGGGTCTAGCTCAGCCTGCCACATTAGCTATGGCTTGGCAATGTGCATTATGCAAATACAGCAAAGAGCCTTTAAAAACCTGATTAAAGACCTGACCTACAGATTAAGTAGGGCCATCTTAATATTGTGCAGGAAAGGAATGTCCTATGTTAAGATAGCGAGGAATAGGAGAAAATATTCTGGGTTTAATTTTCTAATGCTAATTCAAAAAATAAATAGATTTGTGGGAAAATATAAAGAAATATGGAATTCAGAACTGGTGACCTGTACAGTCTTTACTTGAAGGGCAATTGTCCCTTGTCTGCAGTTCTCTAAGTAGCAGATAAAGATAATATGCAAAATGTCAATGATGCATGACAAATATATAATTCTTTTTCTAGTTACCGTCTTCAAACCAAAATTTTACCTCTAAGGAAGATTTAATATTTCTTTCTAGATAAGGAGACAAAGAATTTTGTATTTTTAAAAGTGTTACCTTTCATTACATGTATTTTCTGCAAGAGAAAGAGGGAAGTACATTTATATATGATAAGAAAATGCAGACAATATGAAAAAAATAAATGCTCAATATTAATGGGTTGTCTTTACAGGTAACTTTCTCCACTTTAGAAAACTTCTTGCTGCTGTTGTATTGCTCCATTTGCAATGTAGGGTGAGAATTGGTTGGGATGGAATTCTGCTTGCAGATCAGGCTGTTGAGATAGATGCCCTCATTTGATTTGATTGTATAAGCTTTCAGATCTGAAACTAGTCTGTTGATGTAATCAGTTGATAAAATTATATTCTTTCTTAGACAACAAGGAAACAAAGGAAATACCTTTATCTGCTCATTTTTCAAAAAACACCCTTGTGCTAAAAGAAAAAAAAAAACAATCAGAAAAAAGACAGGAAAGATAAAAAGGCACTCTTGTGAAAGGAATTTTCTTATCGTAAAAATGTTGTCAGCTAATAGAAGAATTAAGACAGTTGAACCAGCTCTTTAAAAATCCTTGTGACACTGGTTACAGAGTGGGAGCGGATAAGCAATTTACACAGTGTAATTTAGTCTTTGAACATTAGTTTTACATTGAGGCAATATCCATGATCAGACTACAAATACTACATTTGAGATTAGAGTTACTGCATTTGAGGATAGATCTTTTATAAGCTGATCACAAATTATCCTGATGCAGGTATAGGTGTCTCTTAGCTTTGAAAAGGGATCTTTAATGTTTGTTTCACATCAGAGCTTTTGAATATCTTGACAAAGTTTAACCAGAAAAGCAAAAAAGGCTGCAAGCCACAAGGATCTAAATTCTCTCAGTTAAATCTGTTTAGGAATGGTACTGCACACAAAGGATTAAAGATTTCTGCTAAGTCTATATCCCTTTTCCTGCTCTGATCCTCCTTAACTTTGTCCTCTGTGATACCATTAGCAAAACAGCAACCCAAAAAGATCTCGGTTTGATTTACTTCCAGAGTTTTCAGTGTCTCTAGCAGTTTTCATACTCAGAGCACATGAAACTCACACAGCTTGATTTAAAGCATAAAGCCTCATTCTGAATTTGTTGCAGGAAATTCTGAGAAAATGAATCCCAGAAAAATCTTACAATTCTGCAGGTTTCCCTGCTATGTTTTAAGGGCTTGCAAGGTTAAGAAAAATTTACAGAATGAGAATCCAATTACAAGACATTGGAAATTGACTAAGGCAAATTTGGTATTGATAACAAAGTAAGTCACTGAATGTCCCCTGTCAGGCACTGACAGCTGATGCATGTTCAGTACATAGTGAGTACTCCCAATTCCATCAGACTGTCTCCATAATGTCATTGCTCATAATACTATATGCTGTCATTTTGGTCTGAAGCACAAACAATGGCTTTGTTCTGTGAAAAACAAATATCCCCTCTGCTTTGTGTCTTCAGAACAACAGTAGACAAACAGGTCAAAATAAGGATGGTCTAAGTGAAAGCTGAAATAAATTGTCTAGCATTTTATTTTTCTAAACCACAAGATAAATAATGATTAGGCAATCCAGGTATGGTCACCCTCTTGTTCCTGCTGCTAATAATCATACTTGTGGCACTAAACAATTTATATAGCCAGTAATATATCAGCCCAGGAAACAAATATGAATCAGTGAACCAGCTGAAAATTCTGTCTGAAACGCCCTTCCTCCACAAAGTCAGCAGAGCATAACACATCAAAATAAAGGTCAGTGCAACCCCAATTTGAGCATTGCTAGTCATCTCTGATTGGGTTTGACTCTGAGTCTCATTTATCAGTGTAAGCCACTGAAATGATCTCTGTATTTCCAAATTGCTTTTAATCTGTTTCACTGCAGTCCACAGAAAGGAAGACAATAATTTCTGCCTCTTTGATCACGATTTTTGTTCCCTCCAAATAGTGTCTAAATTTGCCTTTCAGCTTTCCAGAAGCAGAGGGCACTTCATTAGCATTACTACTGCTACTATTATGACTAATTGTTATTATTATTATTATTACCAGTATTTTAGAATTTTTAAGTTACTCTCTGATACATCACAACAGAAGTGTGGAAAATAACAGGGAATCTGCAAGACCACTGCTCCCAATTTTAATATGAGTTTTAAAATTAATATTAATTAAATCCCAATATTAATTTTTTCTTAACTACAACCATTAGAAAATGCTAAAATTGGAAGCTTTACAAAGTTTTTTTCCATTTTTCTGGCAGAAAACTTAGAAAAATAGGACTAAAGACTACACTATGTGCTTTTAGCTTAAGGGCCAGCAAAACTGATAAAAAGGTAAAAGCAGGAATTGGCATGAGTCAAAGAGAAAGAGACCATAAAGATAAATAAATTTGGTAGGAAGCCAGTCTCCTTTTCTGGTGCACAAAAAATGGAAGTTACCTTTTGCTAAAGATCATTCTTGAGTGGATCACAGGGTACAGAGGTGTTCACTGTGGTCCAATTTGTTCGATTAAATATTTATAGAATAGCTAAGGACAAGATTTTCCTCAGGTTTAATCAATAGGAGCATTGCCATTGTCTCCACTAGGAGTGTTTTTGGCATGGTTTGCCTAGATGAATGCAATGTACATTCCTCTATGCAGCATGAATAGTCACATGCTTCAAGCCCAGTTGCAGCTCTGTTTTCTATCCATCTGATGATTCAATTGCCTCTACATTTTTATCCAGTGACATTTAAAGTTCTTTATGGTATCTGAGGCAACCAGACAAAGCTCGTTCATATGTCGCAGGACTTAATTGGAGCAGTGCCTCCTGGATTGGCAACAACTGGCCAGGTTATTTGCCCTAAGGCAGTTCAAATTACACTGGATAATTAAATTAAGGCAAATATTTCACTTCAGATTTTCTGGCCATAGATTTCCAGTTTTCCTCTACTAAGGTTGACTGCTGTATAAGCTACAAAAATTGATGAGGAGTTAATTTTGTTCACAAGGAAACGTGCAAGGCAGAGCAAGGCTCTAAGCACTTGGTGGTGATGGATCCATCTCCTTTTATCATCATTATTAGCTCTTCCAAAGTGAACAGATTCTAAAGGCCATAAGTCTGTTTCTTCTAGTGTTAAATTACAATGCATTTGAACCACCTTATGGTGCAAAACCAGAAGGGAGACACTTGCTCTCTTGACATTCATTTTCTAATCCAAATTACGTTTCCTTTCTCTTGTGGGGCCCACATACTGGTCATTCAGTTATGAAAGCACTTTGGCAAGAGTGAGGGCTCTTTCTTTCATGTCTGTCAATAGCTATAAGGACACATCCTTTGCTGGTGTTACTTGACATATGCCCAATGAAATCACCTAGTACATTAGCTCATCACTTTTACCCTTGAACTGAAAGAAACAGAAAAAGAAAGAATCTTTGCTTTTAGTAGGTAGCTGAAGCAGATAATATCCCTGTAAAGAAAAGATAAACCTCAGATTTTGTGGTTCTTGGAATTCTATGTTTTCCTAAGCAGATCAGCTTAAAGGAAAGAGCAGATTGGTAAGCATCACTTGCATAGTTTGGTGAACAGCAATTAAAACATGAAATCATTGATTACCACAGAGTTACTGTGAGTCTTCCCCCCTGAATTATAATGTGGTTTTGACAGTGAAAGACAGGTTTGCTGTTAAGTCTGAAATTCATGGTTGAATAAAGATTTAACATAAAACTGGAACATGTTTTCAACCATTTATAAAAGCAAACCTCTGAGTCACTACTCTGTGCTCTCAGATTCCTAATAACCTGTGGAGCTGGAAAGAATCTAGAGGGGTAGAGTGATTGACTTATAGGGATTTGTCCAAGGAGCTGAAAGTTGATAACTTAGCCTGACAACTCAGCAGGATAAGGTAACAGTTTTCAAATACTTGAACAGGATAACCATGAAAATATGCTAGGAAGTATTAAGGCTGACAAAAGGGATATCAAAATCACCAGACAGTAAGCAATAGGACTGCCTCCAGAGCATTTTGTACACAAACACCTTTCTAGAGCTTAAACAGTTACAGATGATTGCAATGTTTCTTGTTTTCCTGTTTTGTTTTTTTTCCTATTGTTCTGAGCAATAATGTTTACAGGGAAAAACTACAAATCCCACAGTTGAAGGATCTATTAAAAGCAATCTTCTGCTGACATTGGCATTGACTGCATGATTTAATGTAGGGCAAATTACTCCCTCCCTCATCTCAAATATCTATTATTTTAAATTCAACAAGAACTACCTGACAGGAGTCATGTAACTTACCTTGTAAAAACAGAAACTTTGAGCAAGAATATAAACATACCTCAGTTTTTACATCAAGCTGTCTTGATTTACTGCAGTGTCTCTGCAAACCTATGAAGTAGTGCTTGTAATTCTAGGCAACTCATTTTAATACATAACATACATTTTACTTTTCTATCTTCACTGTGTGTGAAATGGTTAATTAATATGAACTCAAAATGAATCCTGGAAGTTTTTTATATATATTTAGTTACTTTTGTTAAACTTGGCTTCAGTCCTGTATGATCCAGTCTCAGGGTTACTTCAAGAATTTTCCCAAGGGCTGGTTTGTCTGCATGAATAGTAAAGTTTAATATTCTTGTCCATTTTAAATGCAGTTGTCTGGACTAGCTAGATAATCCCATAATTTTTAAGTAACAAACAATTTGTAGTTTCCTTTGCTAATGAACCTGTGACAGTTGTATTGTGGTCTGGATAATTTACTGCAATATGAACAGATGCTTCAGACTGTAACATTTGGCCATGGATTATTTCCTTCTTGATATGAAAATATTACCAATTTGTACAGAGTGTTATTGATCAAAATATTAGTTATTTGAATCTATTAAGACATTTTAGAATTTGGAATTGAAAATCTTAGCTCATGTTGCTCTCCAATACAACTCTGATGATCTCAGTGTGATGATCTCAGCAGGGTGAGGTATGTTTTGATTTACATAATTCCATAATTCTCACCTGATTTACATGTGTAAAAATGCACTTACCACAGGGGGATTGTGCTGGAATTACTGAAGAAAAAATGTGTTACTAGTATTTTTCATGTATTTAAATGGAATAAATGGCCAATGGCTCATAAAAATGTTAAGTAGACACTTGAATATTCTCTGCTGTATTGTTATATGAAGACTGTGACCGTTCTGACCCTAGCTGACATTAGTTTTTGCTTTGTTAATAGTTTCAGGCATGACACTAATCTTTATTTATTTGGAGAATCAAATAAATATGACATCCTTTTGGGTCTGCCATTTGCACAGTATAATAGTTTTCATTTCTAAACTTAGAAATTTTGTGGCTTTAGATATCTGATATGGCACAGCTATAAGGGAAATCTCCTTTGACTGAGACATAAGTTAATGTTTTAAGACTGTAAAGTTTAGTATGATAAGAGACTAAGAATTCTTGCATGAACATCTGTGACTAGGGTTTTACATTACAGTTTGTTTCCTGGGAAACTCCATTCCAGCTGCAGATATTTTTATTCGTAGGATCATAGTACAAAGGAACAGTTCAGAATGGAATAGAACTTTAAAAATTGTCTAATCTAACCCCTCCATTGTGGACAGGGACATCTTTAACTTGATCAGGTTGCTCAAAACTCCATCCAAACTGACCTTGAACACTTTCAAGGATGAGGAATGAACAGGTTATTAGGAAGCCTGATCCTGTGTCTCACCATCCTCATAATGAAATAACTCATCCTTTTATCTAATCTAATGCAATCCTCTTCTAGTTTAAAGTTGTTACCCCTTGTCCTATTACTACAATCCATGGTAAAAGATATCTTTTCATCTTTCTTATAAACCTCTGTATTGCATTTTTGTGGCAAGGTTTTGGCAGCAGGTGGGCTTGCAGGAGTGAAAAGCAGGTAAGTGCTTCCCCCATATCAGACAGAGCCAGATTCCAGGCATCTCTAAGATGGATCTGCCACTGACCACGACCATACAAGTCAGTGACAGTGGTAGTGCCTCTGGGACATGTATTTAAGAAGAAGGGAAAATCTTCACAACAGCAGCTGGATGAGAGGGGTGAGGATATGTGAGAGAAGCGCCTCTGCAGACACCAAGGTCAGTGAAGAAGGAGGGGAAGGAGTTGCTCCCAGCACCAGAGCAGAGGTTTCCCCCCATTCCGTGGTGAAGACCATGCAGAGATGGACTATGGCCCTGTAGCTGAAGCAGATATCCACCTGCAGTTTGTGGAGAATTTATCATCAAAGCAGGTGGATGTGCCCTTGTAGCCACATGGAGAGTCTGCACTGCAGCAGGTGCCTGACAGGATCTGTGGATCCATGAAGAGAGAAGCCCACACTGGAACACATTTTTACCATAGGATCTGTGGCTTTGCAGGGAACCCCCTCTGCAGCAGCCTGTTCCTGAAGAACTTCACCCCATGGAAAGAATCCACACTGAAGATAGTTTTAATCACAGAACTGTGAAGAGCCTCATCCTGGAAACATTAAAAGTCAGACTGGACAGAGTTCTAAGCAATCTTTTTCAGCTGAAGATGTTCCTGTTCATTGTAAGGGGGTTGGACTAGATGACCTTTAAAAGGTCCCTTCCAACTCAAACTATTTTATAGTTCTATGATTCTATGAACTGCAGCTTATGGGAAGGACTCACGGAGAAATCAGTGGAGAGCTGTTTCCTGTAAGTGATACACTACACTGGAGCAAGGGAAGGGTTTAGGGAGGAAGGAACAGCAGAGAAAACATGGGATGATCTGACAACCCCCATTGTCCATCTCTCTGTCTTGCCTGGAGGAAGTAGAAAAATATGGAGTGAAATTGAAGGGAGGGGTAATGTTTTAAGTTTCCTTATTATTTCTTGTTATCTTATCCTGGTTTGATTTGCAATAGAGTAAATTAATTTTCCGAAGTTGAGGGGTTTTATAACTATGGCAGTAATTGCTGAACACCATTCTTAACTTAACTTGGGAGTTTTTTGTAATATTTTCTTCCCATGTCTCGTTGAGAGGGGGAATGGTAGCGTGGCTTGGTGAGGCACCTGTAGGCTGGGCAAGGTCAAACCACCAGAGGCTTATTAAGTACTGAAAGGCCACAGCAAGGTCTCCCTGGAGCTCTCTCCAACTCTCAATCTTTCTGGTTAGAGCTGTTCCACCTTCTGATCGCATTTTGTGGCTTTCCCCTGGACCTGGGAGCAGGTCAATCTCTGTCATGTGTTGGTGGCCCCAGAGCTGGATGCAGCATTCCAGCTGGAATCTCATGAGACGAGGGGCAGAATCCCTTCCCTGGACCTGCTGGTCACGTTGCTTTTGATGCAGCCAGGATGCAGCTGGATTTCTGCGCTGCAAGTGCATATTGCCAGTTCCTACCTAATATTTCATTCCTATATCTGGGGGACCGGGACTGAGAACATTCTGGGGCAGCTCTGAAAGGGGCCCAGCAGGGAGTTTGTTTCTTGGAGGTCGTTGTTGAGGATTCCTACCTGCCATTGTGCCCCTTTTCTTCTCTGGGCCTGTTGAGGTAGCTGTCCCTGGCTTGATGGCTCCTGTGGTGGCCCTGGAAGTACTTGGGGTAGGGTATTGTTTGGGCTCTCCCCACCTTCCCCACTGTCTCTTTGTGCTCCTTTGTGAGTGTACAGATGAGATTTTATCACTTAAAATCTCATGTTACACCACAACTATGCCCATAAGAGTGTTTTTGTTTAGTCACTAGGACAGATAACAGAAAGAAGGAATGTAAGGACTGGGCATTGTTAAGACAAGCAGACACCTAAGGTCTAATTCTGCTTTCCTCTGTGATCTTGGTATATTGAATCAGTCTTCAGTATCAGTGCTCTCAGTTTCTAAAAGGAATATGAGAAAACATGCTGGAATTCCAGGCTGCTTCTCAAGCACAAAAATCTGAGTGATAATCAAATATCAGAACTACAGAGTCAAGGGGAGTTCCAATAGACAAAGTACTGATCAAGGAAAGATCAAGTTCCAGCACCAAATTCTCTGAAGGTTGTTATTGATATTGTGATAGCCTGAAGAATTTTTTTTTTGGTACTTGTTAGGGTATTTTTAGCATTTTTAGCTAACAAGGAGTTTTAGCTCTGTCTCAGGAAACCACTCATAGCAAGAGAGAACCACATTCAATAATCTCAAAGATGTTGTCTTTTTCTCTAGCCTGCCTTGCAATTATAAATGTTTTTTCTCTTTCTTACAAAGTACAAAGTTCTGCAAGCTTAAAACATGCAACACAAAGAGTCAAGGGACCTGCAAGATACTATTAATTGAGGTGTATAACCTCACTCTTCCTTTGTCCATTTATTTCCTTAAATAACAGGCTTGCCTTACAAGGAAATGAAAGAAGATGCTACAGCTAACCCCAACAACACATCTTGTTCTGTAGCTAAATTACTCAACATCAATCATTTAACATCCTACTGTGGAAGTCAGTCTAGGTATAATTGTGGCTTTTCACTGGCTTTCAGTTAAACAGAATTCCATTGTTTGGTTAATATATTTGAGAAAAACATTGTAACAACACTAAATAAAAGACTCCAAACAACCCTCCTCCATTCTAATCTGTTATGAAGCAACATAGTCGCTGGACATAAATAAATATCCACAATATTTTATCCATGAAGATGTATTTCTCATACATGCACTAATGCTTTTAAAATGTAGTTTACTTAGGAATTCTACAGAAGTATTTAATTTCAAGTGATTCTTTGTTCTTGTTTACCCCAGAGAAGGGACTGCTGCTGTTAGTTTCAGACATGCTTTTTCCTCATGAAAAACATTTAAACAATTATATAATTTATTAGACATTTCAAATATTTTCTTTTTATTTCAGTTGAATTAGAATGCTGGTATCTAGTTTACAGTTATAGGAAATGAAAATATTCACTTTGCAGTTTTTAAAGGTAAGCTCCAGTAAAACTTAGTCACTTTTTCAGCAGTGGACTTCTGAAGATATGTTATTAAAAAGCGAAGAAAAAGGGAACGGGAAAAGAAAAAGGAAAAAAAAGGGAAGAAAATAAAAGGGAGGAAAAAAGAGAAAAATATTTCTTCTCTGTATCTTACAGCTTTTAATTCTGGGTTTAGAGTGCTGGTGAGAAGGACAGTGTTGTAAGCTCTGGAGGATACGTTTGCAGTCCAGGATATATTTGCATATTTGCTCATTAAAGATGAAACTGAAGTAACCAGCCCAGTTATGGGACTCCAAATAACATATCATGAGATGAACCAAATTTTAATGAGTAAACCTGTTGAGAAATCACTTTGAGGAGACCTCCATTATATAAGTTCTCAATTTTAAAGTCTCCGTCCTACCTAATCCTGGCAAATATGTATGATGAATATTAGTTGCAAAAGGATTGTTAAAGTTCCACATTGAGGAGATACTGTTTATGCCCAAAGTGACCACCAGCTGTAGTTAGCTTTTATCACCATCAGGAGAGGTTTTTACCTGCCTCTTGTACAAACACAGCAGCTGGCTGTAGCAATGGGGCAAAGACCCTCTCTCCTGCCTGCCTACCTCATGGTATTGGACACACTTCTCTGAAAATTAAACTGTCTTAAAATATAGATCTAAATTGAAAGAGGGTAGGCTTTGAATAGATGGGAGGGAGAAATTCTTTACTGTGGGATTGGAAGAGGGGGCAAGAGCTGTTGTAGGTGTCTCATTCCTGGAACTGTTCAAATCCAGGTTGGATGGTACAGTGGAAGGTGCCTGTGGCCACAGCAGTGGATTTGGAATTAGACGATCTTTAAAGCCCCTTCCAATTCAAGCCTTAATATGATTCTATGATAATACACATTCAACTAGAATCAGTTACCCAAATAATAATTTTCTAATCTCTTAAATGGGTGCTGCCTTTCTGGAAGGCATCTTTAAGTACTATTTCTGGAGAATCATTTATGTCTTTCTGTGTTATAGAGGAGGGAATAGAGGAGGTCAGGAACAGGTAAATATATAATCCTGTAGCTTGGTATCAGCTCACATTAATTACAAGGTTGCTTTTATAAGCCATTCTACTGAGACATTTTATCACTTTGAAGCCAAATGAAACATTTCAAACATTTTTTTGAGCCAACTAAGATAAAAGAAATATCTAAATCTATTACTATCTAGCTCAGGACACTTCCATCTCAGCTAAACGCTGAATGTTATCACTGAAAAGCTTATTCTTCCTTGGGTTACATTTTTCTAATTGATTTTATTGTATTTCACATTTTGTATTTTTCAGTTCTTTTCAAGCTTCCTCATTTTCTTTTCCTATTATCCCTTCATTCATCAGGTCTCTTTGTATTTCTACATTTCAGAGTTGTAAAAGCACTTTTCTCCAGATCTCTGCACTTCCATTAGTGTATAGTCCAATGGTACTGGGAGATCTTATTACTACTATTTCTTACTGTTCCTTGCCATGAGACTAATTTTTTCTTTCATGGAACTTCAGACAATCCATCAACAATCCTATCTCTTTATATTTAGATCAAATGTTGAGGATTTGTTACAAACAAGAATTAAAATCTCAAAGTGTTCATTGCAAAGATCATTTTGTGAAAGTTGTACTCAGACTTTAAGATAGTATGTAACCTCAAATGACACAACAGGCCACATTCAAAGCTGATTTTATTTTTGGGTACAATTCTACTGAGCTAAATTGAGCTGAACTTGTTTATTCAGGAACCCAATCTAATCTGAAGTTGAAATGTGAACACGAAAATGCATCAGATAAAGCACTGCTGTCCTGTTAACGAAGTTTGATGGCAACACTTCATTTAATGCTCTAGATACACACCAGAGACATTGCCAAAGGCAAATCTAATTAGCTGTGTGAAGAATTCCTATAGATCTGTTCTCACTTACAGAAATGTAATAAATGCGAGTAGATCTATGTCAATTTGCTATATTAACTTTTAAGCTGGCTTCAGAATGATGCATTCAGAAGTAAAAAAATCCAACAGCTGTGGATGTCTGTAGAATAATAAATGCCTCATTTTCTTTACCAGGTCATAACTGAGATCTTTATTAACTATGCTGTATATTTGAATTGAGTTATTGTCTGTGTATTTTATGCATATTTAAGTCTGAAAAATACAGAAAAGAAAAGAGACTATATATATAAGTTTGTAGACACCACACAATCATTTGGCCATATCTGATTACCCTTTGCAATTAATTAAAACTAAATACCAGCTCATATTCATCACTTATCAGAAGTTTATTTGAATAACAAAGGGGATAAAATGCAAAACTGCATCATGAAACAGAATAGACATTGTCTGGCAAATACAAGTATTCATTAGGGCCATATTAGGTCATGGCTGCTTGAAGGGTATTTAAAATGAAAAAGAATTTGAAGGGATAGTAAAGTATTTTTGGAATCTGATGTTACAAATTAAGACTACTGTTCTAAATTAACAAAACTACAAGTTCCACAGACCTTAGTGTAAAACTCAAGCTTCAGCTAATTTGAATTCCTCTCTGGAAATAACATTTTTTTTTAATAAAAAAGGTTTTCCAAATAGTTTTAAAGAAGCAGGCACACCACACTGGCAGATCTCCATGAAATATATGTGTGAGCATATGTGTGTGTGTGTTGATTTAAAAAATGTATGGGTTCACTGCTTGATATCTTGGGCAGATTTAGGTCTGGAGGAGGCTAAAACATGAAGTCTTCTGGCCAAAAATATCAACCCATTCTGTAAAAATTGCTAAAATGGCTAGTGATTAGGTGTATATTGCACAGATGTTTACAAAAAGAGAAAAATAAAACTTATGTCTTTGATGGACTTGAATGTAATTTTATATTCTGCCTGCCTGAAACGATACCTTACTGGTATCATTGGGAATTGGTTGAAAAATGTTGGGAATTTTATGAAAACAGAGAAATTACAGTTGTATTGTTTGAGATTCATGAATGTTCTCCTAAAGCAATTGTACTTTTGTTTTTATTTCATAGAATCATAGAATGGCTTGGATTGGAAGAGATCTTAAACATCACCGCGTTCCAGGGGGGCCATGATCAGGTAATTCAGAACCCCATCCAATCTGACCTCGAACAATTCCAGCGATGGGACGTCCACTGCTTCTTGGGACAATCTGTTCCACTGCCTCACCATCCTCTGAGCAGAGAATTTCTCCCTTATAATCAAAATCCCAGAGTATTCTGTCCATTGCTCCTTGTCCTGTCGCTGTCTGACCATATAAAAAGTCCCTCTCCTTCCTTTTTATAAGCCCCCTTCAGGTACCAAAAAGCCTAAATGAGGCCACTTTGATACATATAAAGATAAATGGTACAAATATATTGTTAAAACTGGATAATTTTGGTGCCTGTCTGTCCATATTTTTGGACTCCTGTGCATATCTCTCTGTCTGTCTGTCTGTCTGTATCTATCTCTCTATCTCTCTATCTATCTATCTGTCTATCTATCTCTCTCTCTATCTATCTATCTATCTATTGATCTAATCTATCTATCTCCCTATCATCTATCTCTTGTTTCATTACAGGTACTTCAGGAAGAGTCATGCCTAGTTATT
>JAWWMU010000106.1:123407322-123419822 GCA_035048155.1 Cinnycerthia olivascens
ATCTAATCTATCTATCTCCCTATCATCTATCTCTTGTTTCATTACAGGTACTTCAGGAAGAGTCATGCCTAGTTATTTCCTTGTCCAAAATGAAGCAGTAGATTGGCTTTTTGTCTTCCCTTGTGTAGTTTTCAGTACCAGGAAAAGATTTGTTTCTGCAAACTGTGTTCACACTGTGTTTACAGGGCTGAAGTTACCTCTTTATATTTGGCTGGTATAATTCTTCAGCTAAAATGGAATCTTTTCTCCTCTAAAATGGTCTGAGCTGACTCCTCCACTCTGTCTACTAGACAGAGTATTCTTTCTTACACCTCAGCTGGAATCACTAAACATCTTTTGAACTTAGTGTACAGAGAAAACTTTTGTAAATAGGGTTCCATTACTCTGCAAAACTGTAAGCGTGTAAGTATTTACTGCTCCTTTTCTTTAAAGATTCTAGTTTTACTCAAATTTTTCTTCTTCCTTGAACTGCCTTGCATTCCTGGTGTACTGCTTCCCCAGTACTTTTGTTTTATCTCAGTAGAATGTTTCATATTCCTGAGCTGCGTGCTTGTGTACATGAATTTTCTCAGCATTTCTAATTTTCTGAAAAACAAAGGTATTTTGAAGTGTATGCATTTAAAAGCAGAGATTTATAATCATCTTATTATACATAGGCACTCATCCCTTGTATGCTTAAACAACACAGCAGTGAAACTGTGAAAGAAGGCATTTGTAACACAACTCTGCCTTCTGTTAGAGATAAAAAAGCAGTTTCCATATGAGACATAACACACTACTGCAATTATTTGATTTATTAGTTGCTTTGTCTTAAACCTTTCTTCCATGATAACAAAAGTAAATGAGTTTATTTGAATATATTATTCTGTTTTAATTACTTGAAAGAAAATATTAGTGATTTGCACAAAATAATACTGAAGGCACTAGTTGCCAATTTAATTTTGTTTAAAAAATAAATGTTGTCTATGAACTGTGGGAGAAACTGTATTTGAGAATTTAGTTTTTTCAATCCACTTGTTTCATGAACACACACACACACACACACACACGATCCCATTAGACATCAATAAACTTAAATGTTTTCCTTTTTGATATCCTGATGACTTTTAGTTTCTGTTAATACCAAATGAAATATCAAAATATAGCTAAATCTCTGTAGTCTTATCTAATGCCAAATAATCAAAGATTATATTATAAAAATGTGGTTTTGTTTAAATCTTAACACTCAAAGACATTTCAAAAAGTGCTGAAAAGGCCTTCACATGCTGCCACAGATAGTATGATTATCTAGAGTTTCTGTATAGAATGTCAGTAGATGACCATTTTTTGTAATTTAGAAAGCTTCTAAGTTGTAAATTAAAATAATGTAGTTCATCTGGAATGATGTATCTATTATTTTTTTCCTTGAAGATATGAAGAATTGACTGAAATGATATATTGAAGAAGATGAGTAATTTTATAAAGGAAATTAAGAGCATGTTTTATTATTTTGGGAAGTTGTATTATTTTTCCCATACATTTTGCCCTTGTTAAATATTAAAAAAAACACCTTACTTATAAGCAAATAATAATCAAAGCACTAAATAAACCTAGTGTAGTTTTTCTAGTCCATGATGAATGAAATGGATTGGAAGAGATAAGCTCACTAGATACATTTTATGGTTCTAGAAAAATTTCAATTGAAGTGGTTTTTTAAATAATAATGGGCAAGAAGCAATTGGGAAATAAGTTGTACATAATTTTAAGTAGCTGACAAAGTTAAGGAAGAAGTTCTGTCTTTGATATGCATTATTTAATATCAAAGTGTGGGATAGCAAATCTCCCCTTGATTTTTGAGAGAACTCTCCTCATAAGGGAGGTTCTCAGGGTATCTCAGAGACCAGACTTCCACCAGATGCTCAGATTGCTCCACACTTCCTGCCTTGAGGATAATGTCTACAGATTTGCTATTGGGAAATCCTTTCCATATGGGGATAAAAAAAGGAGTAGAAAGCCCTGGAATCTTTTACCTGTCTGAATCTCCCACAGAGTGACTGGAGCAGTTGCAGAAATGTCCATAAATTCCAGATCTTTCACTGTTGAGAATGTGCTGGTCCTGCTGCACAGAGAGAACCTGGGAATGGCACAGCCCACCTGATGCATGGAGGATATGCTGAACTTTGGAGCAGGAGAATATTGAGGGTATTGGCCAAAGGCTTCCACAGTGCCTTGGTCTTTGCTCTTTGCCTCCAAAAGGGTGTTTCCTTTCTCAGTACTTTTGTGAATATGATTTTCTTCAACACCTTGAAACTTTATCCAGAAGGAACTTCTTTTGGGATAGTTACTATTTGTTTCCCACTTAGAATGAGGAATAAAAAATAATAAAATAATTGCTTGAAAGAAAACAAAACCACTTAGAAATAATCTGTAAAGTTCTCCTTGTACCCACAGTGTTTTTGAGTGGTAGAAAATCTCAATCCAAAATTTTTATCTTTTTCAAAACTTTTGGTTATTAATTTTATTATAAAACTTATTCCAATGAGGATTATTTAAAAATATTTTTCCACATAATCTTTAACGTATAAACCAAGTTTACACTAAAACACCATGTGTAATAATGTTTAACTAATGACCCAAAAGCACTTACATTTGATGAACGTACCTTCTGTAATTCACTTGTTACATATTACTTTTAGTTAGGTTTTTTTTTTTAAAGTTAATAATTTACCTAGTTTTTGCCTTTAGAAAAATCATATTTACCTAGTATAATGATTTTTCAAGGTCTCTGCAGCAAATTAAGCTATAAATAGGCTTATATTCTTTTCAAGTCTGGATGAAATCTTTAAGATGCAACACTCTCCCATCCTTCACAGAAAGTGGATGTGAAGTTTAAGGGATCAAAATTTAAAAAAAAAGATTTTCAAAAGGCTAAGATTAGAAATATTCTGCATATTTATCATGGTTCATGAATTGTTCTCCTGAGACCCAATATGCTATTTCAAATGCTGAATTAACTAAAAAATGTGATTATATATCACACATTTATTTTAGTGATTATGCTGAGAAGTAGTGAGGCTACTTAAAATTCTACTACACCTCACAGAGAAGAAATAGCTTTGAGTATCCTCAGTACTCCCACTTCCTGCAATAAATGGATTATAAGCACTGAGAAGCTAAATTAGTCACACAGTCACTTATTGCTAAAGTACATTATTAATTTCAGAAAAACAAATTTCAAAATAAAACACTGCAATCTCTTGTTTATCCTGATTTTGTATCAATAGCAAAAGGAAGGTAGAGGTAATTTAGTAATATCCACTGCTCAATTTAGAAAAAAGTTTCAACTCTCATGCCAAAGAGCTATCCTCGTGGAAACAGATGAGTTTAAAAGGGAAGCGATATATTTTTGACACTCTCTTTGACAAGATATGATATTCTTTCCAGTAACAAATCAGATGTTACCTGTATGAAAGCATTATAAATGTGCAATAATTTGCAGTAATCTGCTCTGTCTACTTTGAAGCTCACCTCTTGCACCATTCTGACAAACCTTAAAGCTGGCAGTCTTGACAGTTTGGACTTAGCCCAGTAGAAAAATAACTTTTTGCAATCATTATGTTCTGAAATGCTAGAACTGCATCCTTACAACCAGTAATAAAGTCAGTCCGTTTAATTTTCTTCCAGGTTCATGATTTTTGGTCAGTTTTTGAAAACTGGACAATATAGAGTCACTATTCCTGTTCAGGCTCCTCTGTAGCCTTGAGGTTCTTTGTCTTATTTATAAGATGCTCAACAAAATCGATTGTGCAGAAGATGGATTTTAGTAATCCTTTGATTTTGCAATGAAAATATCAGTGCCATCTTTTTGTGCTGTAAGGGAGCCTACAATATACTGAGAGCACAATCAACAAAAAAAAGACTTGGACTTTGAGCAGGGGTGAACCTTCTCTCCTTTCTACACATGAATTTTCACATTTTTTATTTAGGGATTATTTGTAAATCACTCAATGAATATCACTACCTTTTCAGATCTAGTGAGATTTGGAGCCTCTACCATTCAGCAACAGAAGTCAGGGAAGAAAAGCAGTGGGTGATTGAGTAGCATAAGGCTAAGTGGCATCTTGCCCTAAGTGACATTTCAAAGATTGTGAAAGATGTGTGGTGAGGAAAAGCTCAACACAGCTCAGCTATTTCCTTCTCCTCAGGCCAGGTCCTTTCTTTATATTTCCAGGGTTAATGCAGCAGTAATGATGATGTTTGCATTGATGGAAATATCTTTAAGGCCCTTTCCCCCTCAGTTCTTCATATCAGTCCAAAAGACCAAGATAATGACCAAACCAATTCCACTCAAGTATATTGGGGCAAAAAGACAAATGTTTCCTGACTACTGGATACATTAGCAAGAGCTCCATCCTCTAATATCTCAGTATCAAACATATATGGCTTCTGCAAGAAGTATGCTTGATCTTGGTGGGTTTCAATGAACAAGCCCTAAATGTCTGCCCTTTCCAACACTTTCACTATTTTTGTTCTTACTCATGCTTTTCTTGTCCCCTCCCTGCTGCATACGTGCACATTCCTGGCAACATCCCAGCATTTTGACTGAAGCAGTTTTAAATTTATCTGGACCAGAATAGTGACAGCAATTTCAAATAAGAAAACAGAGACGAAAGTATGCATCAAGAAACACACTCCTGAATCAAATAAGGTTTCCAACAGATGGGAAAATGGACAGAAAAATGAAGCATGAAATTTGATGTTATTGAGTGGAAGGAAATATTTTGGTTTTATTGTCAGTTCCTCGTGCTACTTAGCAGAAGAGAAAGGGGTCTAAAAATAAACTGATGTATTAGAGCTATAGAAAATGTTTAAGAAAGAATGACTTGCATCAAGCTCCTTGTAGAAAAATAAATAAATAAATAAGACCATTAAAGAAGATGGGTGCAAGTCATCAGAAAACCTCTGACATTAACTTTTATGAAGCAGTTAAAATTCTCACTGCAGCTCCAGATTTGCATGTGAACTATGACCAATCACTCAGTCTGAAAACAATATGAGATAAATTTACAATTTAGCTTGTGTTCTGTATGGCTCAACACAAATGAATCAAACAATATGCAATAAATTTCATGGACTGTTAAGTTTTAGCTCTTGTGGTGTAAATAACAGGTGGGATTGTATCACAGAGAGAGTGCTGTTGGGTTGAGGAAGCAGTAAAGTAGAGAACCAGACCTTGTTTTGACTAGACAAGATCAGTATAGTGAAAAACGCAATAGAGACATAAAGAAGTGTAGAAAATAGAAAAATCTCTTACCTTAATGGAACTTACATAAATAACAGCCATGAAATCACCTGTTTAACCTAACTGGAGAGAGACTGCAGATCTTCCTCAGTGAGCTCCATTTATGCATCAAAAATACTTAGAGAAATTTTCTACAGTAACAATCCACAAACACCTATTATGATTTCTTTCAAGCTCAACTAGTTCTGTCAGCTGAAAACAAAAGTATTTTACTCTCTGGTCTTAAAACAGTGAGGATTTTGATTTTATGGCAATATTCATTCTGTATTTTACTCGTGATCAGAAGATCAGGCTTTTCATGAAGCAAAGTAGTCTTAGATTTCCACTTTAGAAACTAAACCCTTATGATAAGTCTCGCGTTTGCTTATCTTGACGCAAGATTCTGAATGCACATTCCACAGTAAATTTAGTGTTTCCAATCAGCTACTGATTCTGTGGATATCGTTTTGTGAATTCCATTATGAATTTTCTTGTCTATATGTGTGCGCATAAAGCATCTTGATTTGGGTTTATTTAGTTTTATTTCTTCTTCAGATTTGTCTTCTGTGTGGAAGAAGATTGAACATGTATCTCTTTTTAGATGCTGAAAATAAAGTAAATATCACTATCACAAACACCATATAAAGAGCCTTTGCACATAGGATCTTCAAAATATCCACTTCAGACAAAGTGTGCAAGGGATTTGATAATTTTCTGGGGGAAGATGAGGTGCTAGTGAAGATGGTTTTGGTTTATTTTCTGTTTTGAGGTCACCAAATCTTTAAAATTTACTACTGAGCTAGAAAACTAAAGAAAACCTTCCCTCAGGAGTTCTTCCAATAGGTTTGATTAGTGAAAATGTAAGTTTCAGTATTTCTGGTTTTAGGTTGGCATAACCTAATAAAGACTAGTAAAATTTTACATGAGTAATTTTGACCAGTAATGAAGAATATTTCTGTTCCAAAATCTTGGTGTGAGGAATATGTAATTTTTAATCTACTTGGGCCACACTACAAGATTTGTTGCACAGAACTGAAAGATTACTGCTTTGTATGATTAAGCTTTTGAGAGGGAGAGGACAAATGACTAATTTACATCTAATTAGTGACACAAGACTTATGGAGACTGGTCATGAAAGACTGGTGGTCGGTTTCAAAAGCAAGAAGCTCACTCATCCAGCCCTTACAAAGAAATGGTGGCTCTTAGAAGATGAAGATGGTTGTGAAATACCTTGACCGAAAGCTTAAATTTTGGTCTTTTCCTGCTTATCTCTGAGGAAAGTAACTTGCCTTCATCTGGGGGACTAGTGGCCCCAAAAGCAAGTTAAAAAGAAAGCACAATAATGGAAAGAAGTGACTTAAAATGATAACTAAGTTTCAGAAGCGTATCAAGCTCACTTCTGATTACACTGGACCAGTAATCATTAAGAAAAATGTTCAAACATTTCAGAGAGAGAGAATAAAATTAATTTTAGGCAGCAAAACCCCAGAAAAGTTGAAAGAACAATGAAAAGAAAGAGGAAGGGGAAGGGCATAAAAAGAAGTGAAAAGAGAGGAGATAAAGAATGTATTTAAATATTTATACCCAAAGTCTTATAAAATCTCTTTCTTTTGTCACCCAGAAATAAATTCAGTGACCACTATCTTTGTACAAAAACAAAACAGCAGCTGTGCCTCTCTGCCTATCATTAGAGACCTGTGATGTTCCCAGAAGCAACTCATTTAGCCTGCCTTGAGCAAACGTCTTATTAATAATCTTCTTTGTTTTTGTGGGTTGGTTCATTAAGTTCATGCATGCATAAAGTTGCTGTTGCTGCAGATAATGTGAAAAGCATTTATAAATTTTGGCTTTTCAAATCCTTAAAACATTTATTAATTCAGGAAAATGTTACATGTTTCTAAAATCTTCAACCAAGGCACTTAATTAGTATTTTTTTTTTTTCATTCACAACATGAGCATAGACTTCCTAAATTTTCTGTGGGAAAGCAACTCTCTTCTGTGCAGACATCTTATCTAGCAAATATGTCTCTCTGTCCTTTGCCCACCTATTTTTTATTTGCACCATAATTCCTTGTGAATGGAAGCTAGGATACCAGGGTGCTGGGCATGGCTGTGCAAGTCCTTTCCTCCTTTGTCTCAACTGCATGCAGAAAATAGCTGTAAGTATATATCCAAAAATTTAAAATGCTTTTTTGTCTTCTGCACTGCAAAAATTGAGTCAAAATGTTTTGTTTGTTTCTGAAATGTTCCATCTGACACAAAATAAAACACGAGTTTTCTAAGCTGTAAGGACATCCTGGGGAAGTGCTTTCGGTCCCTCCTATGGAGCCTGTCACGATTCAGATAAATTATTAGATATTTGCTAGTGCATTAGCTGGAATCCATCAACAAGGCAAATGGCCTAACTGCCAGGCTGGAATAATTTTTGTAGTCTGGGATAATGACTATTAAAGTATTTTTATACAAAGAGGAAACATACAAACAAAGACTGTGAAAGATCTGCATCAGAATATCTAAATAGCCAGAGATTAAGACATCAATGCAAGAAATAAAACATAGAAGTTCAAAGTTTGGTCCTGTATCAAAAGGAGGCTTTGAACTTTTTTTCCATGTGAATTTCTATTCAACAAACTACTCCATTTCTAGAACTGGAATACTCACTATTTTTTTTCCATTGGCACCCTTCCAGTTTCTAGAAAGCTCAATGCATATCACAGAATCACAGAATCACAGAATGACTAGTTTGGAAGAGACCTCCAAGATGTTCACAATGAGGCTGGAATTTTGTATAAGCCCATTGCTGAAGCACTGAATACAAGCAATTGCCACTTCTTTGTTTCTTTACTTCTTTAAATGTAGGTTTCAAAATATTTCCCTTGATAAAATTATTTATTGTGCAAATTCCACCTGAATTGAAAAAAAAAAAATAGTTTTCTGGTACAGAAAAGTAATTTTGGGCCAGTCTTAGTGTTCAGAAACCAACCAACAAAAGTGAAATCTCAGATGCAGTGGTAAGAGATGTTCAGAAAAAGGTAGTAGGTATACTGACATGAGGCAAGACAAAAAAATATATGAGGTAAAGAGGACATGAGAGAGACCAAATTTAGAAAAACACTTCATATTGCACCTATAGCTATATTATATGGCACTTATGAATTTGACCTGATTGTGTATGCATTTAAACAGAAAACAATTATTATCGACTCACACTCTTAGATAGATCTGCTCTGTTAATGTTACCTGAACAGGAGATGGTTAATTTATTTCTGCCAGAAGAAATTTTTACTTCATTGTGTTCCTGGAAGATTATGTCTGAATTCTTCCTCAGCAATGTGTGAGAGGGACAGTAGCAACAATTTCTCGTTCTCACACTGCCCACAGAAAGAGCATCATAGCCCATTTTATTGACTATTTTACTTATTAAATTATTCGAATATTATTTTATTTGATTCATAATATAATATTCTATTATTCAGTTTTTATCATGTTCAATTTTCCAATGTATTCGTAATGTAAGTCCAAAGAGACAGGACAACATTGAAATCCCTATATTGGAATAGAAATAACTAAATATGGTATTTGAAATATATGTAAATATACATAGCAGAGATTACCTTCAAACTTCACATTACTTTTCTGTCTTAGCAATTCATCCTCTTCTCCCTTCCTAATGGGAATTTTACATAGAGTTTCAAACTTGTGTGAGCTATGGAAAAATTTAAGTTGCAGTGCTACTGATTTTAAATGCACTTTCAACTCCTAAGTCACTTAACTGATTTTGATAAAAAAGCTACTTTTTTCCTCCATGTATTTGTGAGTTGTACTTTATAACAAAAGAAAACAGAAAATTAATGAGGCTTGTAGTTTGAAATAAAAAAATAAAGTACTTCAGCACCTGAGATTTTGTATGACACGGCTGGATCTCATTATTTCAGCCATTCTTTCTATTTTCACTTTTCAATCCTCATGTTCATTTAATGCAGTAAGAATATGAAAAAAAAAAAAGAGTTGTGTTCTGATTTTCTAATTTACCAGTTCACCAGTGCAGACTTCATAGACTCACTGCCTTCAAAGTAGCAGAGTGGAATTCAATATATATTGTGTCTTCTTTTAAAAGGAATATAAATAGCATGAAAACTGTATTTTGCTGGTTTCTGATGCTTGAATTTCAAATCCTGCACACTAGTATAGATGGCATCAGTCCACACAAGTAATGTAGCTCCTTATGTACTGTTTCAGAAGAAATATATGATATGGGAAGACTCCCTCTGCATTTAAAACTAGATGAAGTGATTTTTACAAAGGGTATGAAGGAATATTGATAGGCAGAGACTATTGAGGAGCATCTACAGAGAAGCACATTGCAACAATCCTTGGAGCTCTGCATAATTGTGTGGCCAGCTCAGCTAAGCTGGCTGTGCCTTTGTGCAGGTTGGTTTATTTTTTTTGTCTGGACTCAGTGGTCTTTTCCAACCTAAACGATTTTGTGATTCTGTAATAACAGAGGTATGTGCCATCTTCACTGTGTCCCAGGGGAGAAAAGAGTCAGGCTTAGTTGACCTCTGCCTTGCAATGCTTTTTATTTTGGTTCTGTGTTTGTGGAAACAAGATGTGCTTATTCTGAGATAAGTCTGCACTTCAGAGAAATCTAAAGATTTCTATAGAAACTTCTATAGAAATCTTTTTATCTTGTTCAGATTGCTTTATTATTTCCTAGGATTCAGTACTGGGAAGTTCTTTTTTGTCCTGCACCTTTAGGTCATAGAAAAAATAATGTAGCTTCCTAAAATAGTGTTTTGTTTTTGAGACAAGATGAAGAATGTTTACCAGATTGAAACATTTATTTTGAAGGAAAAAACAATCAAAATAAAATCATTATATGATAAATTTTCCATTCTTTTTCAGAAATTTGGATGGCAGTTATGGATCTCATTATTTCAGCCATTTGGATTTTTTGCCTCTGATTCACAAAATGATAATGAATATTGCTAGTGGTGATCATTTTCAAGTGAGTGTTGTCTTCTGGAAAAGATTTTGGCTTTCTGAAGTGGTAAGGTGTAGATACCTATTTAAGTTTGTGATCAGAATATCCAAAAGTTATTCAGCACATCCGAGCACTGTGCTATGGAACTCTTCGAGAAGAAAATTGTTAGATGTACATTTGAAGTTCTTAATCATCTGAATTGACCTTGGAAATAATCATAATTAATTGTAAAGTTTTACTTCAGTTTTACTTTTAATGAAAATATAGGTGCAAGTACAAGACTGATATAATTAGAATAAATATTTTCAATGTGACATCAGTGTGCTAATAAGTGTATTTCTAAAAAGAGGGATACTATATGAAACAAATGGATAATCATCCATGGAGAAGAGTGAGGTCTAATACATTGTGACATGTTTTACCTAATGGAACCTCCATTGCTTCAGTGATTTCAAATCAGATTTACCAGAAGAAGCAATGTTATACTATAACACAGCCAGTTAATATTACAAAGATTTTTATGTCTCCATTGCCTTTTCTAATGAATAAGGAAAGAAACAGTGCCATTATTTTTAAAATGCCATTTAAAAAAATGGAAAAAAGTGTTTCTTCTCCTTTTTGTACCCTAGAATACTGAAGTAAGAAGTGCTTAGTTTATTTGCTTAGAAATCTGCTCTGAAAATTATTCCATTCATTTTAGTACTTACTAGTTGCAGTAGCAGTACCTTTTTTCAACAGATCAGGATGATTTAGTGCTGCTTATTGAAATCTTCCCTAAGACCTCAGCATCCAGTCTCTTAAGCCTCAAAAAATATTAGTTTTCAAATTCTTCAGGCACAGCTTCTTTTTTGCTCAATAGCATCAGTTTCAATGATTGCTGTAGCAGAGGGTTAATAATAATGCTGTTACTCTGCAGTTCACTACTTTAGTCTTCCTTCCACTGGTTTATCTACCCTGAGACCAAATTATTACCCTGTAATAAAATGAAAAGCCGCTATTATTGCTTAATGTAAGTACACTTAAAATTATTATTAGTAGTGTACTTGGTAAGGTTAAATCATGAGGTCTTTGATGCTAACTTCAAAAATTACATCTCTGATTTAACTAGAATAAATGAGATGGTTGCTTCTCTCTAATTAAAGGCAAAAGTGTATCTATAGTACTCGGCAATTATCTGTCACTTAACTCTGTATTATAGCAACATTTATTGCATTTGTTTCATTATAATTACAATTACCTTACATTTACTGAGGGCCCAATCTTTAGAAAACTAAGCAGCCTGAAGAAATGAATCATGCTTTTTTGAAACTTGAAGGAGCCTATGTACCAAACCGAAGGTGAAGTTCAGTTTGCAGGGGATTGGGATGATATTGCCAGCAGCTGGAACCATCCTCTAGGGCCCTGTTGGCGGGGACAGATCGACAGGTGCTTTCCAAAAAGTGATTCTCTTTGGTTGATTCCTGCATTTTGGGCTCTTGGTGTATTGAAAAGGCTACATTTCCACTTCTCACTGTTTTTTTTTATGCAGTAGCAAATAGTAACTGATGACTGGTGAAGAGAAAGGGAACCCCACCTGGTCTTACTCTTGCTGGGAGCAAAAGCAGCACAGCAAGAACAGGGCACCAGTTGAGCTGAAAGTTTAAGAGAAAGGAAAAAGGTACCCTGGAGAGAACAATGAGTGCTATTCTGACTAAACAGAATAATATCTAAAATGATCACCTTTTTAAAATTTTTGTGAGACAAGTGATGTTTCTTCTTCCTTCTTCTTTCCTGACTTGTCTGTATTCACATTCCTTCACAGACATGTTTTGTTTGCCTGAATACTCCCTGGAAAAGAGGTTCAAAACTTAAAAGCCTGAATAATTATGATAAGATTTTTTAAAAAAGTTAAAATGGGGTCTTTGAGTGCACAATGTAGAGTTCATGCTGTGTTAGTTTCTTTAATCAGTGGAGAGAAAAAATCTAATGCCATCTAACTATGTGCAAATTGTGAATATTCACAATCTACAAAACAAGAGCTTTAGTTTTTTGGTTCTTAAAAAAAACCTGTGAAAATTTATAAGTCCTTGTTCCCCTAGACATTCAGAATAAAAGATAATTAATATTAATTATTCAATTCTTATTTGCAGTGGGAAGGCAATGTTTATGAAAGGTGAAATGACTGCTTATGTGTAGATTAAATACAGATAGAAGCGGTGAATACAAACTATTGAATGAGAGATCAATATATTTAGAGCAAATCAAAAAGTATTGTTC
>JAWWMU010000106.1:123424515-123447992 GCA_035048155.1 Cinnycerthia olivascens
TTCCCTGAACTTCCCTTCCCTTCCTTTTGAAACACGACAAGATATATCCATATATCAGATGCAGGAGTTGCTGTGCTGATTAAACAAGGTGCCAGGGGCAGGCAGTCTCAGTGTAAGCCTTAGCAGATGTTGGGTTTTAGTGCTATCCTGCTCTCACCACCATGCCACATGGACAACATCTGTCCTGTTCCCTGTAAGGTCAAGCCAGAGAGAAGAGTCTGCTTCATCCTAACTCGTCTTTCTTGCATTGCCCAATGCACAGACCAGTCACAGGCTGTTTCCAAAACTGTAACGTGGGATGGTTGACCACTCTGGAAAGCATCCCACAGATGATCTGTATGCCTGATTTTGGTCTTGGGAGAGCACTATGAGATTACATAGGATATTCAAGGCATCCAGATGCTCATGATCAGCAACCCACAATGTAAGGAAGGCAGATCTTGGTGTCCTGGACAGTCAGAGGCAAGTAATCACAGTCCTTAAGCTACTTAGTCCTATAGAGGTAAGCATTTAATTTAGACTTCATTACAACATCTTTTCATGTGTTACTGAACATCTCTCTTCAGTAATAAAATGAACATGTGACATCTGTCTGCCCCGGGTTGTCGAAATTCTGAGTACAGACCCTTGTTTAAACAGGACAAAGCAGAAATCAAGTTTGAAATACCTTTAAATGAAAATACTCTTAACAAACCTGAATCTAACAATTCTTTTTCATAGTCTGACATTGTCTTAGTATGGTGAAATTCAAGACATATTATAATATTACCCTTTTCCTTTTGCTCCCTCAAAAGGGTTTTAATGACCTTTACAACCAGCATAATCAAGCATGATTCTATTGTCAACATCTGGAATAAAATTTGCTCTTTGGAATCTAGATATTAGGTAATATAGTCACGTTTCTTTCAACTGTGCAGTGAACACAGAATAAATGGCTTGTGATGTTTAGCACTCTTGGTTAAAATCCCATTTTTACGGTTCAAGCAAAGTGTTATGACCCATGTACTGCAACTACTGATTTATCTGCACGCCAGCTTGGGTACCAAACCAGTTTTAAAATACTTCTGAAAACATCAAATGTGTTATGACTTAAACATAAACAACAACAACAACAAAAATAACATTGTTCAGTTTCTGGCAAGTGTAAAAATTGAGAGAATTTCTTAGAATAACTGAATGCAAACAAAACAATGTATATAGTATTAAAGGCATCTTCCTTGAGAGACAATTTGTCACCAGTAGGAATTACCAAACTCTAATGTAAGAGGGCAAGTTTAGACACTCAGATATATGAAAATATCAGAGACAATTAAATATTTAATTATTGTTTTTTTCCCCCCTAAAATAATCTGAAAAATCTTCCCTAGTTAGTTCACGCAAGGGAAAAAGCTAGGAACATATTTACGCTCTTGGCTACCTCCCTACAACCAATCCAACCAACATCTGGCTGACTGAAAATGCTGGCATGCAGTCATACAACATAGACTGGTTCCCAGTTCCAGCCTGGTTATGGATGCCTGTGCAACTCTTGTTTTGAAATTTTTCAAAATTACAAAGTATATGAGGCTAAGCTGTCACACCTGGAAGAACTGCTGCTCTGAAAATTTCTTGTGCCTCAAAAGAATACTACTCATCCTGGACTTCTAAAATTTTCTACTGTATAAACATTTATTCAGGTAGTTTTGAACATTTTTTTTTTTTTCGGGAATAAATACAAAATTAAGGCAGATATGAACTCTCTACTACCAGTCCCAGCACAGGACAATACCCTTCTGTGATACAGCTACATTCATGGACTTTCCTTTGCTCCATCACACTCTGTGTCTTTATGCAGCAGGAAATACATTGCTAAAGAAATACATTTCTTTACTGAAAGATAATTTGGAAAACTATCTACTGTTAGATATGTGGAAAAATAATTTAGAGCTCTCTTGGATATCTTTAACAGGAGAGAATTTTACAAAAACTGCAGCAAATTTACCTATATTATATAACCCATTTCTAGAATCTAAATCAAAATGAATGATTTAGAAGTTTTCTTTAAATTTGTGCTTTTAAATGGAGACCAAACAATAATTTTCTAATACTGAGATAGTTCCTCTTTCTTTTCCACACCTCCCCTGATGAGCCAGAGTTCACCTTCCTCAACAGGGATTCACCCTTCAAATAGGGTGGTGTGGTCAGCTGAGCTTAACCCCGTGGCAAGTCCCTGGCTGCACTGTGAGAATACTGAGGAGCTGCTCTGTCTCTGCTCCTGTACCCAGGGGGCTTCACAGGAGACAGTGCTTTGACCTTGCCCATATGCTGGCCAGCAGATCTGGCTGGTTGAGCTGGCATTCCTCCAGGAACAGAGAGATTCTGCACTGCCCAGGTTCAAGGTCATATCCAGGAAGCTAAAACTATCCTCCAGTGTTATAGACATGTGAAAAAAGCTCATTCCCAGTGAACATTGCAAAACTGTCCTTTAAAATCACACAGAGTTGACGAATCAAAAATATCTATCCTACTGTATTGTTTTGAGGAGGAATTTTGGTGTCTAAAATATTGCTGAAACATGGCAAGAAAACTGATTGATAATATTGGAAGGCTTTATTTTACAGATAAAATTTGTTTGTTTAACCACCAGCTTTGTTAAAATATTAACAATAGACTACTACAAGAATTTGTACTGTGCATTCTGTATAATCCTAGGACCATTGAATCAAGTATTTTGGAAGAGACTTCCAGAAGTCATCTACTTCAACCTCCTGATCAGAGAAATTCTAGGTAGGGTAAATTGCTCTGGGCCCTGTACAATGAAATATTTTATGTCTCCAAGGATGGATATTTCACAACCTTCTGAGCAACTAGCCCTTATTATGCTCATAATGAATGCTTTGTTTCCTTATAAAGTCAGTTTCCCATATTCCAAGCTGTGCCCATTGTCTCACATACTTCTATAGTACATTTCTGACCTCTGTTTTTTGTTTCAGACCTATGTCTTTCATCATTTAAAAGCATTAATATATTCCCTGACTTTCCTATCTTTAAGACTGGACAGAACAGACCTTGCTGTCTTTCAGTTGCATGCCACGATAACTGATGGTTACAACTGAGTTCCAGCCCTCTAACCATCTCAATGCCCCTCTTCTAGATTTTCTCCAATCTATCCATGTCCCCTTGTACTGTGGAGCCTAAAAATGTGCTTGAAGAGGTTTTACAAGGATAAGTAGAGAGGGATAAACAGTTTCTTTGGCCTGATATGTACAGTCTTGCCCAACAACAATTGGGCTTCTTTGCTGCAGGAGTACATTGTTTACTTATGTTGAAAATATGAATTGAACCTATGCTTCCAAACTGAGCTCTCTCAATCATTCTAGGCAGACATTTAAAATATTTCCATGGAATTTTCAGGTGAGTTTTTGTTTTTGCTTCAGAAAGAAAGAATAATACATGTTTTTTGAAATTGTTTGGGAATAAAAATGGGGTTTCTCATAAAATTTATTAATTTGACTTTTCTGTTTCCAGTCTGTTAAAGTACTGTAAATAGAAAATAAGGCAGATAGGTATAACTGCAGAGATATGTTACGTTTTGATGTCCCAGTATGTATATCTCTTATTAACTTAAATTTTTAAGGAGATATAATTTTTTTAAACAAAGTTATATCTGTCCACAGCTTCTACTTGTAGAGTAATACAAGGATAATAGATAAGTAAAAGGATTTTTATATAACAGAAATACATATATTGTGCCATAATATATAAATGGAAATATTTTTTTGATATTATACTTTTGCACTTCTGTTAGCTCAATCAACCCTTTTAATCACTCAGAATTATTTGCAGTGTATTTTATTAAATCAGCTACTGGGGCTGCACTCTACAGTGTATAAACTGGAGGTATAAACACAACATGCAGCAGAGAAATATTTTTAGCAAGTATACAACTACACATACAAGCCACACCACTAGATTATACATAGATACTGAGCCACTAGACAATACATAGCCAAAAACTCACATAGGAAAATGACACAGATATTTCCTTCTCTTTCTTGAGTCAAAGGTATTTTCAAAGCACTGTATACTGCCCATGACTGTAAATAAGCAGTTCTGGGGGATTACACAAGATTATCCTATTCTTCTGTACATGTGTTGCTACTTGAAATATGGAGCTGAAGGAAAACTTTGTCCATCACATGCAATGACTGATGTTTATTTGTTTGTTTTATATCACTTTTGTCACCAGTTTGAAAATAGAGGAATATATTTCTGAATCTCAGTTTCACAGGAATATAAAATAATTATGCAAATAGTTGATGCATTAGATTATGCACTTTCGTTGATATTGCAGCTCTTAATGAAACTGACATTTTTTAGACAATTTTGTAGTGTTAACTCTCCTCATTTACTTTTTTTCATGACAGAATCTGTCCATAAGAGTTAATGTTAATGGTACTGGACTCTTTGTAAATCTTAGAAAAGTATTTCTCAGTGTATGCCATTGTGGGAATTGTGTTCAAAGAAGAAAAACTAGTAAAAGCAGGAAACAAAGTGGGCATCTGGTGAAAACAAAGATTTATTTGTCTACGCAACAGTAATAGTAAGGGATTTTAGTAACGAGAAAAACTTTTTATTTTATTCTTTTCTGGTCAGCAACCCTGGAGAGGCAATTTGCTTATGGAACATATCATCTGAAATGAATCAGATCTAAAGGAACAAAGATATATATCTAATCCCCTTCAGCATCTTCCTTATTATTCAAAGAATCTAGTTCTTTATCACTGAAGAGGTTGTACATACATTGGGGGAAAGGATTCATCACCAGGTGGTTTTTGGGTCCTTTAGTGTCACTTCTGAGCAGTCTCTGATAGAGTTGGAACAGAACTTAGGAGGTGGTGAACTTGTGACTGAGATTTCCATCCTGACGAGGAGTTTTGATGAACCTTCTCTCTCTTTCAGAAGCTCAGTAGTTCTCAAAGTCCTAAAAGACATTTCCCCTAGGCATACCTGGAGTCAGCACCAACCTTCTTCAGTTCATTTGTCTTCTGTTCCTCTCCTAATTACTTCATCTACACTTGGCATGTTCAGCAGCTATCTCAGGAGGAAGTCTGCATGGGTCAGACCATTAGGCTCTTTTAAACTGTGGCCTGAAGTAGGGTTGAGACACCTCCTTATATTACTCCTACTTATTTCCTTTCAGAACATTGAAAGGTCACCTGTACTTTAGGTTCTCAATGAAATCAGGTAGGAAAAGTCCCCAGAGCACATTACCTTATGTTTCTTTGTCAGTAATGATGATAAAAAGGAAAAAAAGTCCTACATTTTCATTGGATTTGTTTAGCTCATGGATATAAAACAAATTTTTTTAAAAGATCTGGTGGAGTAATTTCAAATAGTTCTATAAAGGTAGATTTTTTTCTCCACTGAGATTTGAAAAAATACTTTGATAATAACATATTTTCCTTCACTATCACAACTCATTGAAAAGAACATTTTGTAATAAGAAAATTTTAGAGCCTCTCAAATCACCTCAGACCATGTAATTCTATCTTTTATTCCTTTGAATTTGTCAGACCAAAACAGTTACCTTGATAACTGCATATGCTGCCTATGCAGCACCCACACTGTGACTTGACAAAAGGATATTACTGAAGGACCACAATGAAAATCAAATGATTTTCAGATAACTGCTTTGGAAACAAACAAAAATCTTGCCAGGTAGGGTTTACTTTTTTTTTTTTTTCTGGCCTGAATTTCACGAATATCAAACAACAAACCCTGGGAGAAAATGCTAATGGAAACTTTAGTTATCCAGGTGCCTCTCTAGTCAGGTAATTAACACTTACTGTGGAAGTTGAATGTCACCATGTATATAATCCTTTGTGAATCTTGTCACAGATTGTCTTCTTGTCCCAGGTCTTGCCTTCTGGCAGTATTTGTCTATTTTTAACAGGAATTCAACTCCTTTCATCTCCACTGATTTGAGTCTCAGTCTTCCATCTGTTAAATGTTGTGAAGACATTTCTCATACAGAGGAGCTTATAAGGTCAGTGACACTGTAATTTTAAGATGTTTTCAGATTCTTGTGATAATGGGATATAAGATAAATGTAAATAAGATAATGGATTAGCTATACTGAAAAAAAGGCAACATCTACCAGGAAGACCACAACAGACCTTTAAAAATCAATAAAATGCTTGTTTTGGAGCTTGCATGCATTATAGCATATGCTCCAAATGGACCTACTGTTCTCTTATGCTAGGAAAAAATAGATGTATCATGCTATAGAAAATCAAGGGTACATTGACAATATCATGTGGAAGTCTTACTATGTAAGCCAGTAAGATACAGTCCAGATGAGTCTCTTCATTAAATGCTGCTTACAAGTTGCTTCATGGGTATTTCCTCTAATCCCAAATGGAATATGATGGCTAAGCATCTCATCTCTCTTAGGTCCTCCTGACAATGAAATCAGGCAAGAAAAAAATTTGACCTGGTTCCATCAGTTGCAAAGGGGTCTGTCTGGTGTAGCATACCACTGGTTTTGCCTCCAGTTTTGGGAGTAAATTTCTTTTGGGCTTTTTTTTTTTTTGTCAGAGATTGGTTACTTTAATATGATGGTTTACATATTCTTCTCCAGAAGGAGAACCTGAAATGCAAGTGCCCACTGAGCACACTGCTAAAATTACCTTATCTAAAATCAATTCCATACCAAAATATTTTGGAATAATCTATCTCAGAAGAGTTTCCTTCACACCATTTGTGTAGATGCTGCCAGACAGAATGCAATCCGTCTGAGTTTATCAGAAACCACAGGGTGTCCATTAGTTTTTGATACTTAAAGAACTGACAGGTGTTTGTTATTTTGCTGTCTGCTCTGCAGGGGTACCTGCCATGAGGTGAAACAGGCATTTATCTTCAAGGAATGTAGAATTTCATTACATACCTTTTCCTGCAGTCTAACTTCAAAACAGCTCTCACAGCCTTTTTGTGCCTAGCCAGTGCTATAGGATGGTGTATGCATTTCTTTCACAAGTGATCTGTTTTATGACAGAACACAAGGAGAATATAGAACTGCAAATACTGAATCTGTGACAATTGCTTTCAAAAACTCACAGGGCCAAAAGGTCATAAGGCAAAGCAGGCATTACTTAAGAGCAGGGACATTTACACTAAGATGTAGTTTGTGACTGAGTCTCAGAAAACAAAAATTATTGTGTTATATTATAAATGGAGTATGGGAGAAAACAACCTAAGAGAAATGTGCTATTTATAATCTTATATTTTATATTGGGCATTTGCTTTTTCTTTTTCTTTGCATTTAAACTTCTACATCAGCTTTGATTTTCTTGAAAGAAAGATTAAACTCTTTGGTGTAATCTTGTTTTTCTGCAAAGAACAGATAGATAGAGCAATATTTCAGCCTGATCACTGATTTAGACTTCATTGTATTAATCATCATGTTAACTGCTGATCCATGTGGCTGATAATAGCAACAAATCTTTATTCCCTTTTGCTAAGGAAAGTTGTTAATAAAAAACTTACTTTCTTAGCAGAAAGGTAGTATGGAAAAAATCTTGTGGGTTTTTTGTTCACTTTGTATTAATTTCCTTTCTCTTTCCGAAGCAAGAATGAAATTAGCATCCGTTCTTTAAATGAGAATTGACTTGTGTTGTGTTTTTTGTTCTTGTTGCTTAGCAGCAGCAATGCAGGCACACGGGTGGGTCTGCTTCCAGGGCACTTCTACTGGGATTTGAGCTCTTCAGGGCATTTTCCACATTAACGAGATAATGTTGAATCAGATGTTCTTTAAAAAAAAACCAAAAAAACCAAACAAACCCAAAACAAGATCCTGAAGCTAAGTCTCTGCTACTTATTTTAACTGTAAAGTGGTTAAAGAGAAGGACAGATCTTTGAGGTGATGCCTGCCATAAAAGACAAATTCATATCCTCTAGTGTCAATGCATTTTTTGATTCAATAATTGCATATAATTTTCTTTTGTGCCTTGCTTTGTGCAAACAAGATAAATTCTATAAACTGAAATAATTGGTGCATCTGACAAGATTTGGAATTAAAGATGTAATTTTTTTCAGAATATCTACCATTAAGTGGTTCAAGTTGTGATTAACAGCTCTATTTGCTATGAAAGTCTAAACTCCTGAAAGAGTGGGGAATTCAGACCTCCTTCTGGTCTTTGCCTGTCTGCCATAAGGGTATGCCTGCAAAGATGGCATGAAATCAACATCCTTTATGATTTCTGGACTTTGAGACATATTTATATGCAGCATCTGGCTGCTGGAGATCACAGAATATTTGCTTACACCCATTTTGCTACAGCTCAGTTGCTTTAGAGGATTTAGCAGAGAAAAAAGCTTTAGATTCTCTATATATCTTTATTACGTATACAATTGTTCATTGAAAAAGAGGAATATGCAGGAAAAGATACTTAGGTAACTAACCAGTCGAGTTTGTTGCAGTAGGAATGGTTGCATGCAGACCCATGACCAGCAGTATATTAATGTTGGATGTAATGTAAAACTATTTTGGTCCCTATAGGTACATAAATATTTAAACTATTTTAAGGAACCATTAAGTTAAATAAGCCATTTCTGTCCATTTAAAGATTAATTTAAAATATTATAATTTTTTTACATTTTTCCAAACTTTTAAAAATCCCACTTTTAAAGGTTTTTTAAAAAGTGGTTGTCGTAGGTTGAGATACTTTTCCAATCATATCAATTGTGACCATTCAGGAGGACACGTTGGCTAGGTTTAGAAGACAGGAAGTACATAGAGAATGGGCTACCCAGTTCTGCAACTTTTAATAAGTTTATCTTTCTCAGACATTCTAAACCACTTCTGTTTAACCCAGTATTAAAGCATGAGTTTAAATTCCACTGACTGAACTAGTTTGAAGATCTTTATGGACAAAACAATCCCTTATTGCCACCCCTGTGCATCCAAAATTGTGTGTTACTAAGCATCTGTCAAAATGAACTAATTTTGTTTGTTTAAGCATTTAAATCACTAGGAAAAATATTTCAGGCTTGTAAATGGGAAAAGGTAGTACACCAGAGAGTGACATTATGCTGTGGTTATTACTTTGTCTGGAAAAAAAATCAATACAAACGGCATGAACCTGTAGGAAGTAGAATAAGAAATGCATTTAAGGTTGGATGACGTTTATTTACCTGTCAGTCCTGTATATTCATATGGATTATTTGGTATGCTAAGGATTTTATGGGATAGCTCACTCAAGTCCATACTAATGGATGTTCTGGGGCAAGGGGAGCAAGCAAATATTCTTTATTTACCATTAGTGCCATTATAAATATTTTAGACAGCTGAATACTTGTTTCTTTTGGAGTAAATTTCCTGACTTTATTTCAGCCTTATTTTAACCCCTGCAGAACTATTTCCTTACATAACTATGGTAAACAAATGTTATTTCTGTGAGCAAAACATTTGTTATTTGAAACCTTTCTTCATAAAAGTCAAACCTGTTATTCTTACCTGACTTTTGCAAAGATGTTCTGTAAGTGAAAGTCAGTTATATCCTAAGACAAAAAGCAGTGGCCTATGTCCATTTTTTTCTGCCCATAAGTTATTTATTTTTTATTTTTAGATCAATATATCATGTATTGTTCCCACGTTTCTATTTCTAAGACAAATTAGAACTACAGTTGCTGCTAGCTGTTTTCCAAAATATGAACTTTCCCAGCTGGAAAGTTTCTTAGCTGATCTTGCTTGGAATAATGTCTAAATACTCAATTCTAATTAACCTTCTGCACAAAGATACCTTCCTTTCCATATCAAAAGATGGCATGCTGATCACCACAGTATTTGGTTAGATCAAGGAAAAGCCTTTTGCAGCCACTTTTAATCAGAATGTGTAATGAAGTCTTTCTTCATCTCCAGTTCAAATAAAAACTGAATGCTTCCCAGGGTCAAGGCTCCTGCATTGCAAAAGTCAGTCCTGAATGTGAACTGAGGAATCTGAGAAATTCACAAGTCTGGCCAATTAGTCTGGCAAGGGTAATCACTGACAGCAGTCATACAAAGTCTCTGCTTTCTTGACTCATACTTTTAACCTCCAATCTATCAAGTGCCATGCTGAGTCCTGCAATCACATCATTATTTTGTTTGTAAAGAGGAAATCAGGAAACAAAGTGAGGTAAGGCATTTGTTTCAGAAAAAATCAACTGTTTTAAGCCAAAATTAAATGCACTATTCCTAGCTGACTTTCCTATTAAATATTAATTGACTAAAAACTACTTGTAAGTAAATCATTGTTCTGGATGCTCAAAAGCATATTTTGTAAGGTAAATCTCCATGTTAGATGGCCATATAAAGACTGCAGAATGGGTAATTTTTTTTTAAAGCACTATATTACTGAGTTTCAATCTGTGCCATAAACACCTTGTTTCTCACTAGTCTCTAGGGGAGATCCACCTTGAGAGAAACACCCTCTCCATACATGCCTACCAAAATAAAGTCCATGCAGAATTCACATATGGTTTTTGCACTTTCCCACAAGTGTGACTATTTCATAGAAATTTGATTTTATTTAATTTATTCTTCTCTAATTCAAGGTATGGGAGATTATTCACAGCCATATTCAAAACACACTCTTTTAAATGGAATGTTTAAAGAAGTAAAAGAATTCTTATTCCATTTTAATCAAATGGATAAAGATATTGTCTTTAGGACAACTTTCGGTATGGAATGTTTACTGAGGTAAGGAAACTTATAGTTTCTATGAGAAGCTATTTTGTTTGGGGCTTTTTTAAGATGTCATAGCAGAACATTATTGATGACCAGAATAATATCAGTTTAATTCAGAAAATCTGAGTAAAAGCAACTTATTTTTATTTGATGACCACAGATGAACTATCTTGTGGTTCAACTGTGACATTTACTGATCTTGAAAATTGCTGTTTTACAGACAGACCCAAGAAGAGTATTTTATTTTTAACAGAAAAACTTAATATTGTCTTACTTTTGGGAAATTACGGTAATGATTTCAATTTCAGGGCCCTTTGTCTGCTTCATTTTTTCAAATATTATGTCTCCGCAGATTTTAAAAAATATGTTATAGTCAGTTAAAAGATTTTATGGTCAAGGGTTGCTGAATCATTCAATATTTTCAGTAACACAGTGTCTACTTATCTCCTTTGACAACCCTTCATTGTGATAAAATGTATGGGAATAAACATATGCAGTGAATGCCTATCTTAATTTGTCAGCTTTAAATGAATCCTGTTCACTATCAGTTTTTTGTAATTAAAGTGGGCACATTGTTATTATAGGTAATGGCATAGTTGGTAATTTTTATTGATTAACAACATACATTAGAAAGAGATAAATGACCAATCTAATTGTTTGTGGATTATTGTTTCCTGTGCAGTTATTACACTGGGTCAAACTGAAATAAGGGCTACATTTCTCAAAGAGAGAAAATATTGCTTTTTATTAGCTGAGCCAAATGTTTGTGAATGCTGGTAGAAAAATATATGGATGCAGGCCTTCCTGGGTACACAAATAAAGGCTCAAGGGTAGGAGTTGAGTCTGAGTCGTAGTCCCAAGAATTCTGAGACACATCAAGAGGACACACTCCTCAGTAAAAGGATGAGTGACAGAACAAAAGAATCATTTGGTTGAAAGGGACTCCTTATATCAGCTGGTCCAACCCTTGGCTGAAAGCAAGGAAACTTCAGTGTTTGCCAGGTTCTTGGGGTTGCTTCCTTTCCAACATCTCCAAAAATTAAGGTTCTGACATCTCCTTGGGCAATATGCTATAGTATTTGGCTGCCCTCATGGTGACTTTTATTTCTTAATATTTAGTAGGAATTTATTTCATGATACTTCTCCAAATGGAGTTTGAGTTGTTCTCCATAAATATACAATATGTAGTTGAAGACATCAATAAAATTTTTGGCCTTTTCTTACAACTAAACAAACCCAGCTACCTTAGTGTCTTTTCTTACATCCTGTGCTCCAGCACTCTGACCAATCTGGTGACAATCCACAGGGCAATCTCCCGTCTATCTGCTTTGTATTGAAATGTCTCCAAACTGGACAGAGTGCTCCAAATGCAGACTGATAAATGCAGACAGAAGGGAATAACCATTTTGTTTTATTTCTGTTCATATTGTTATTAATGCTTGCTCTCTTTTTCGCTTTACATGTACTTTTGCACATAATGGCATTTTGCTTCTTGTCAACAATGACAATGGTGAACCTAGGCCCTCCATCTGTGCTCGTTTTGGCTGAGATAGAGTTAATTTTTTTCACAGTAGCTTTTATAGGGCTCTGTTTTGCATTTATACTGGAAAATGTTGATAACAATGAGACATTTTAGTTGCTGGTGAGCAGAACTTACAGACAGTTAGATCCCTTTCTGCTCCTCACACCACTCCACCAGGGTGAGGACATCCCTTGAGAAATTTGGAGTCAGATGTCTTGGCCATGTCTCCTCCCAATTCCTTGTGCATACCCAGTCATCCTCAGTGAGGCTGGGACAACTGACCCCAACTCTCCACAGGGATTTCCCACATCATGTGGCATCATGTTTGGTATGTAAAACTGGGGGAAGAAGAAAGGGGAGATGTTTGGAGTGATGGAATGTGTCTTCCCTAGTGACAGGGATGTGTGATGGAGCCCTACTTTCCTAGGGATGGCTAACACCTGCCTGCCCATGAGAGGCAGTGAACAAATTCCTTGTTTTGCTGAACTTGGATGCACAGCCTATATTATTAAATTGTCTTTACCTCAACCCATGAGTTTTCTCATTTTTTCTCCCATCTCAATGTGAGGGGAGTGAGTGAGAGGTTAAGTGGTGCTTATTTGCCAGGTAGGATTAAATTATGACACTATCAAAAGTAATTCAGCTTCTAATTTTATTTCCAAACTAAAATGAGTCCTGGTGAGAGTGTTGTCTAATTCTTTTATTGTAAGTAGATCTGTACACCCCTAGATACCAACAGTATATTAGAGAATGGGTCACGCAGTTCTGTGGAATTCATTTTGCAAAGTTTAGAAGTAGTTCTCAAAACTCTGTATTTTCTTTCCTTCTGTAGAAGGGTTATATTTAGATTCCAGGTGTTCTGGAAGGTTTCTGGAATCCAAATTCAAAATTATAAGGTCAGATTCCATCTGAGAAGGAACTTAAACAATCTGAGTGGTCATTATCCTTTTGAAGAAACTTCCTCTCAGGTATTGTCTAATAGGACCTTTAGGACATACACTTTATGCTAAAGAAGATATTTGCTGCCTTGAAGAAACTGAGTTATGCCCAGTTGCTATGCACATTCTAGAAACAATGAACTGTGAATCCACCAATGATCAGCTAAAAAGAAAAAAGAAGTAATGCCAACATTGAAGAAATCAGATATAATTCCTCATGTCCCTGCTAACTTCAGAGACATACATAACCTCTGAAAATTTATGAAAAAAAAAGGGATGAGAATGCCCCTAGATAAAAGACAAAAAAAGAAAAACGAAAAATAGATGTTGAAATACTTCTCTGTGATATGGATAAGGGAGGGTTAAGTAAGAAAAGGTAAATGTCTCTCTGCTCGTTTGAAAAAAGAGTTCACAAGGTGCCTGAATGTACGAGTCAGCAGGTTTGGCATGGACTGGTTTCTCTTTTTCTGATGTGAGACCTACCTAAATTTTGCACAAAGAATTAAAAATTCATTTTGCCAGAGGAGGGACAGACGCACCCTGACATCACAGTGTACTTGCTGGGATAGTTAAGAGATGCAACATAAGGTCATGGCTTTGTTCATTTTGAAGTCTCAGCCTTTAGGATGTGCTAGGATGACTGTTCATTTTTTCTTTAAAATGGTCTACTGCAAACCTGAGAGATGTTATTGTTCATAAAAAATTCTTCATGCTAATTTGTTTTAACCAACAATTTTAGTTCTGACAAGTCACTGTTTTCTAGCAAAAATATTTTTAGAAAAACCACCCTTGTTCATTTTAACTACAAAATTTATTTCTGAAATGATCTTAACTTTGCAGTTACTGTTTTGCAGTCATTTCAGGTGAGGAAAGTTACATGTGCCATGGAATTTCATCAGCACAGATGAAAAATCTGAGCAAGAGGCATAATGAATAGATACAGCAGTATTTTATACTCACACAAGCTGCATGCCAGAGGAGTTGAGATATTCATACTCCTGAACTCTGCAATTGAATAGAGCTGGAGTTATGGATTGTGGCAATGGCAACACACTTTAGCATTGTTTTTTTCCCGAGGGTTCAAGAATATAAATTTCTGAGGGAACCAATCATGCTGGCGATTTTGCTGCATCAGAAGTATCAGACATTTCTTATTCCTTCATATGACAGCAACTGAAGTGAGAGAAGATTACTCTTAGGCTTGTACTCTCTAGCATAAGAAATGCAGGACTACTTTATAATAATAATTTTGATTTAATGTATACATTAACTTATTTCATAATCTGTGAGAATATACATAGTATTTTCTTTCAGTTAAGTGTCATAAAACTAACATCTATTTTAAGTCATGATAGATGTGTTAAATAGAAGCAGTTTAAAATACTGAAATATATCCATGTCATCTGCAAATTTATGTGAACTTTCTCTTTATTTTTTTTCTGCAAAGACACAAAAATTTACTTTTTTTTCAAGTTTTGTTATGTCTAGGAAGTATTCATCTATTTAATCTCTTGTCCTTCGGGTTTCTTTAAAAAAATTCTACATTTTTTTTAATTGAAACTAATACAGAAGAATTTATTTTGTGTTACCTGTATGATCATTAAAGCCAGGAATTTTTAGTGATAATAACAAATATTGGTTGATACATTCAATTTTTTTTAACAACAAAACAGGTAAGAAATGTCTTGCAGTATATCTTATTACTTCTGGTCTAGCTTTCTTTTATTAGTTTCATTATTCTTAGTAATTATTCTCTTTTCTACTGAAGAACTAAATTTAAAAGAAAAAGTAAATAAAATTTCTGACATTCTGAATACACAGGTCCTTCTTTTTTTTGTCTAGTTTACTATACCAGGAGTGTACAATATGTTACATTAATTACAGGATCTATCTCTTCTGTCTTCTCTGTTCAGTTGTTCAGCCAAGAAAAATCAAGAAGAAAATGGTATATTCTGAATCAGTATTTTATAGAGTCATCAAAGAATGAGTTGGAAGGGACTTATGTAGGCCACATATTTCTGCCTCTTATTTTAACCAGGGCTATTACTCACTTTAGAACAGTTTAGCAGTGGTTTTGTCTAGCCAAACCTCAAACTCCAAACGAGTTCCTTAATGTCTATATAAAAGCTCCCAAGCTGCTATCTTAATTATACCTCACAACATTCCTGGTTCAGCTTCACCAGTGCTAAGCAGAGCAGATTTAAAATTCCCTTCAGGCTTCTATCCAAACTTTGGTCATACCCAGTATCTGACACATATCTTGGAAAAAGTGAGAACTGCTGACTCAAATTCATCTTGGCTCTGTTACCCAGCACGACAACCACTCCTTAAAATCTAGTATCAAATTTTCTGAGTGTGCATTCCATCTCATTTCTAGGTCATCAGTGAAGGTATAGAAAGCAGATGTACATATAGGATGTAATTATCACTGTTTCTGATCTCTTTCATTTGTAATAGTTAACATTTTAACTTCCAGTCCATATAGCAGCAACCAAGTAATCTCCAGAGTAGTTACCAGGCTGACTCCTGTTTCCCAAACTAATACCTTTTCTTTGTGTGTTTTGCAGCTAACCGTGTCTGATGCCTAAATTTTTTGAACATCCTCTCAGCCTCCTAGAAGTTCACTAGTCCTTGATGGGAAGGAATAGGGGTTTCCACTATCAAATATCTCAGGGTATTTTCATGAATAATTAAGAGGTCTAAGTTAAACAGCAGTGTGAAAAGCAGAGAGGGTTCCCAGACCAAGGCCACTGTTGTCATTGTTCATAGACTCATAGAACAGTTGGGGTTGGAAGAGACCTTTAAAGATCACTTAGTCCAACACCCTAGCAATGAACAGGGATGTCTTTAACTAGATCAGGCTGTCCAAAACCCCAGGCAACCTGACCTGGAATCTTTCCAGGGATGGGGAACATACCACCTCTCTGGTCAACCTGTGCCAGTATTTCAGCACCCTCATTGTGAAAAATGGATTCATTATATTTAGTTTGAATTTACCCTTTTTTACTCTAAAACCATTACCTCTTGATCTGTTGCTACAGACCCTACTGAATAGTCTCCATTATACCCCTAAAGCGCCCTTTAGGTATTGAAATGTTGCTATGTCTCCACAGAACCTTCTCCTCTGAGAGAAGAACAAACTTCTAAACAAACCCAGCTCTCTCAGCCTTTCCTCATAGGACAGGTGCTTCATCCCTTTGATCTTTTTTGTGAATCTCCTTTAGATCTGCACCAACAGGCAGGCACATCAGGTCCATGTCTTTCCTGTACTGAAGAAAGCTGGATGCAGTACTCTACATGAGAATGGAGTAGGGGCAGAAAATCACCTCCCTTGACCTGCTGGACGCATTTCCTTTGCTGCAGTCCAGCATGCAGTTGGCTTTTTGGGCTGTGAGACCAGAAAACAGGCCATTGCTTCCCACTGTTGATTTACAAAATTAGAAAGACACTCTAGATCAAGACCAGACATTTTGCTGTATTAGCTTAATGCATCTATCAAACAGAAGAAATATCTGTAAAAGAAGTAAATTCATGCCTTGGATGTAGGATAGGTGTATGTGCAGCAAGTAAACTAAAATGAAGAATATTATGGCAGCAATTCTTTCATGGATCCAGTTTCTAGAAAAGTGCCTCTGTAATCAGTAGAAGCATTTGCCTAGAAATCCTTACATGTTACCCCAAACATGCTACTCTTTTAACCTTTAGTATTTTTATAAAATCTATATTTATCATGTAAAATCATATCTGTTCCTTATTTGATTGTGTTTCCCCAGGCATGTGGTAAGAAACCAGTTCTTCTGCTGTTTTCTCTGAGGCCAGATTGTTCTCTTTAAAACAAGGTAGGAGTGAATGCCAACTATGCACTTTAGTGCAACAGCATATGTCGATCAGTGGAGCTCAGGATGTAATTACATATGTTGTTTTATCCTATATTATGTCCTTCTATCTTCTTACATTTTGTATTTCAACTGGAACTCAAAATCAAACATGTAGATCAATTGCTGGTATTCCCTGTTGGCATTCTATTCCTAGGATCCCAAATCAGCTGTTACCTAATTTTTATATTTCTTTACATTAGCCGTAAAGGATTGCAGTCAAATACTGTTTTTATTAAGAAGTATTTAATGCAATCTTTCTTTTTTTTTCTTTTTACTTAATGTTATAGCTTAATTCAAAAGATAAAAAAAAAAATGCAGCAAATTTAATCTAAGATGAAGGGTGATAAATTATCTAGGAATCCCCTGATACATAATCTAGTTATGTCTTCAATTAGGTAAGGCATGTCTGGTCTAGGAATGAAAATCAGTAATACCTGTTGTTGTCAGTGCAGGGTGTAAATATTTGACAGACTGTGGATTCACAGAACAACTGAGGTAGAATGGCACCTCTGGGGATCATCTTGTCCAGCATCTGTTCAGAGCAGGGTCAGCTAGAGCAGGTTGGCCAGCTAGGGTTTGAGTATTTCCAAGGATGGATAGTCTAGTATGGAACTGAGAAGCCTCTTGCAGTGTTTGACTACCATCACAATGAAAGCCTCCTTATTTTTAGGTGGAATTTCCCATAATTTTTTTTGTGTTGCCACGTGCCGTGTTACTGGGTACTGCTGAGAAGAGGCTCTCTCTGTCTTCTTGACTTCTCAGCACATAAGGGGTTTTTTACAAACATCAACAATATCTCCCCTGTATCTTCTTTACTTTTGTACACTATGAAAATTGAGGGAGTGTGATATCAGATGGACAGAGGCACGAGAGAAACAATGTTCCATACTGCAAATATTTTATTTACAAGTATCTTGCATACAATGCACATTCACTCACACAAAAAATATCTTAGAAGTTCTGATAGCCAAAGCAGAGGATATTTCTGGTTTAAAGCTGAGATTCCCAAACTTGTTTAGATGGACCTTGTAGTTCTGCCTTTTCCACAATGTCCTCCCTCATTTGCCTTCTACCTCTACCACTAACTTCACCATCATGGGCACTCATGCCTTTCCTGTACCTACACAGGCAGGTGGCACTGCTCGTTTCAGAAGATGGTACAAGACCTGGAATGAACCTGATTCTCCCTTGTTCAGCTTCTTAGTACCACACCACTAAGGATTGCTCTCATCCTTCTTCACCCTACATTTGTTTAATAAATGACAACCCTGAAAACCCAGAACAGCAGCTGAGCAGTCCCTGTGTGTTTTAGTCAATACCACCCCATAAAAGACACTTTAGCTTGTGTATGTGGTGCTATTATAGTGATAATAATAACATGGTTTGGAAACTGTAGTATCTGAAAAGATAAGGCTGTGTCAGTGAAAGTTGCTCCCAAGCTAATTGCCTCCTCCTTTCAGTAGCAGTTAATTAGCTTTGACAGAGCACTGTGTTTAGGGGACTCCAATAATTTTAGTTCTGGAGCTAGCTGAGGAATCTGTGAATGATATAGACGTATTCTATATACATATATTCTTTATATAACTATCCAGCACTCAATTCAAAAACCCCAACTTTCACTTGCAGGATAGACTTAGGCACTGTGCCTGGTGTGGAACAATGCTGGAAGTGGTCCTGAGGTGAGGATGATGACGAGTGCATATTCTGTACAGGTTGTTTTGGATCACTAGACAGCTTCTGCTGTTATGTGCTCTGTAACATCTCTAGGTTGTCTTTGCTTTCCTTCCTCTGGGCCTGTTCTTACAACCAGTGATGCCCACTTGCTGGTGTTGCACACAAGTCCTATATTACACATAAGCTATTAAGAGGATGCTTGTACATATTATTGTAAACAATTCTGAGATGGTTTCTGTACATACAGAAACATCTCTCATCCATTTACTTGAGATAAATGGAAAAAATACTATCAGCTTCAGGGGATCTTTTTTTCTAGAAACATTTTAAGCCTTAGAAATGTGTTGAAGACCTTTTTTTTACAGTGTGATTGAAAACAAAACAACAAAAGAATTGCAGGGCATCAGTACAGTAGGCATTGTTCAAATTTATTGGGAAATAAGAGTCCTTGTCCCACAGGATTATTCTCTCTGATGCTGATCTGGCAGAAAGAGCCATCTCTCTCAGCCCTGAATGGGAAATGTTGATACTTCAGCTTTCTGTCACAGTCAATTCAAGTGGAGCCCAACACAGATACACACATCTGTGTAAACTGTTCTTTGTTTTGCTTCCTTGGATAATTAAGTAAAAGCCTACTAGATGAACACAATTACTCAAAATTAATCACTTTCAAGCTAGTTAAATCATGACAGATTAATTGCTTGTATCTATTCCTACATTAGGATTTGTTTTATCAGCAGAATACCCAAGTAGCTCTCCTGTTCTGGTAAATCATTGCTCTTTTTATGAGAAAATTGTAAATATTTATTATAATCAATTATACTTCCAATTAACCTTTAAAAATAAGGTGACTTTTATTACATTTTGTATGGATGATATTTGGCTACATTTAGCCCACCAAGCAAATTTTTAAACCTTGGAAGTGTTCAAGGTCGAGCTGCAAGAGTCTTTGAGCACCGTGGTCTAGTGAGAGGTGTCCCTGCCCAGGATCTCTAAGGTCCCTTCAAACCCAAACCATTCTATGATTCTGTGATTATTTGGATGTTACTTAGCTTCCTTCTGAAAATTTGGGGTATGTAGTGGCACTCTGGGAAAAACAGTCTGACATTAACATTGTACGTACTTTATGACAGAGGATAGGCCTCAATTTGTAGAGGCAGTCCAGGATTTTAAATATATTATGATATTCTATGATATAAAGAAGAAATATTTTTACATTGAAAGTCATGAAAACCTGCAACAGCTTTCTTAGAGAAATGGTGGATAGTCCATCCCTGGAAACCTTTGAGGTCTGGGCTCTGTGCAATCTTATTTATTTAAAAATTTTTCTGCTCATTGCAGGAGAGTGAACTGTTGCCCTCATTTTTCAAGTTTTCTAAGGCACCTTCTAACTTGATGTTTTTCATAGTTCTTAGTTCTTTCTCATTCACGAATATTTTTGTCAGTATGTTTTTGTTACAACAAAGTTGTTTACATACTTTCTCTTAGTGTGAAGAACAACTGATGGACAGTTTTCTTGACCAACGGGATAGGAGAGGTGTCAGCTTTCTTCTCCAATCCCTGGTTGGTGTAGAAATACTATAAATATGGAACCAAATGTTTTAACAAATAGTTTTTAGCCTTCTCACGAGAAAGCGTCTCTGTGTGTCCTTGTGTGTCCCACAGAAACAGTTTGAACTAGATTACCTTTATAGGCCTCCTCCCATCTAAACTTGTTTATGATTCTACGATTCTGTGATTCTGTTTCAAACAAGTTTGGTTTTTTATCCTCCCTGATGAGATTTCACATCAATTTTTTGGACAGTCAAGAAAGTAGCTTCTGTGTATTACTAACATGTGAAAGATCTGTTAATTATATGCTTTTTAAGCCAGGCAAAATATTTTTCTGTGAAGAACACTTACAATTCGTCAAGGTTTGAAGTCACCTTAAGTTTAGCCATCCAAATGTTAAGATAATAAATTATTCTGGTTATCTCATTCTGTAATCACTGGAAAGGAAATGAGAGAGGCATTGTCAAAGGATGATTGATTCCACCTAGAAATCCATACTGCGATCACATTAATTAATTTTTCTTAATGACTAAAGTTATGTGAGATGAATACAAGCACTTGTTGCTAGCACCAAAGACTGCAAAACAGAAAGACTACTGTCTGCTGAGCAGATCCTGTGAGGTTGGATAAGAAATTTGATGTTCTCTCTCACTGGCATTATATGGTATTTTATAATGTCTTTTCATTTTAGTAAGATGAGCCCTCTCCTCTGTAGGATATCTCTCCCTACTGACTCTAAACAGGCCAAGGGCCTCTTAGTTTTGATGTCTTGCTTTAAAATAGCTTATGTTAAATGATGCCATTCACAATATCTAGAAAGTCTGATGACTAGATACAATTGTGGTTTTGGGTTTAGGGCAATTACTTACTGCTAGAAAACGCTTAAACGCTAGAATAAATGTCTGAACTAGTATTTTTCAAAACATGACTTTTAAGTTTATGATTTCAATTTATGATTTTAGAGATTTTAATGTTAAAAATCCTCACAGTGCTCTAATACATGGAATGATAATAACTATTAGAAAAGCTAATTCAAATGAATGCCACGCCCTCTGCATTTTACTGTTATTGTTTCAAGAATGTAATACTGCAGTGTTGAAAACAGATTTGCTGAAGGAAAAGAACCAAACCCTTGAAAAACTTGAATTTTATTTTCAGGTTCAAAGTCACCAGAAAAAAAATAAAACTTAGTTCCTGTGTCAGGGGATAAGTGGGGAAAGTACAGTGCTAAAGAATAAGATATCTTAAATATATATTAAAAATTCTCAGTTGAAGATAACAGGGTGCTGACCTAGAACAGATTGAGATTAATGACAAGAGGTTCTGCTACTGTATTGATCAATGCCTGTGGCTATTTAGTAGATGATAAAACACACAACATTGATTAAGGTTACTGGCAAAATGTTTTAGATGTCAAAGTTTCAGCACTTTTCTTAAAGCTCAAAACAAAACTTTTAAATACGCGTATTTGATGGAATATATGCATAAACACATACATAGTAATAAATAGATAGTTATGTATATATAATAAAATGTTTAAGAACTACTGGCAAAGGCATTGGTTTAGTAGTACAAAGCCAGTTAGATTTAATATATGTCCTTTATCACTATATTAGCAAGCTGTAATGTAACTAGTAGATCATAAAGTGAATAAAATTAGCAAAATACTATATACACGGAAAACTAAACCTTTTAGCTCTTATTGTATAGAGACTTTTGAAAAGAAAGGATATTGAAATGTCTGTTACCTGAGAGATCTGTTTCACTCTTAGAATCTTCCTGTGGGGAAAAATATAGATCTGAACTCATTAGTGACACAGTAGAAATTGCTGAAAGGTTGAAAAGATTTAAGAGAAAATGAAAGAAATAGGAAGAAGAGAAAGGAAAAAACCCATCTCCATCATGTAAAGAACTGATTATAGTAACATTGGTTACTTTGATAAATTGTCATTGGGATTGTAAGGCATAATTGAACTTTCAGAAAGCATAGCAATTTCCTCTGAAATGAATGTCAACATTGTAGAATCTACCAAGAAGAAAAAATAGCACTGGCATAAGCATAGAAAAGTGTTGTGAATTTCCTAGGGTTTGTTTTTATGTGGTTTCTGGAGTTTCAATACGGTCTATTCTATTTCTTCTTGGAACAAATAGACTCATGGTCTTGGTCAGAGCAATAACTACCATACACTGAGTTCATTCACTGACTGTATCAAAGGGTGTAAGTACATGAAAACCTCAGAGGAAGGGGGTATATTTCACATGCAGAAGCTCTTTCCCATTGTAAAATGAGGGGCTGCAACCTCCTTAATTGGGTCACTTGTGTTCAGGCATCTTCTACCATTCACAGAGATCCTGCAAGCAGGATATACAGCTTAAGTGTTCAAAGCAATTATTTATTGTCTCATGCACACAGTTGATAGAAATTCATGCTACTACACTTAGCACTAATTTGCTCACTGGCCCTGATGAGACACCAGATGAGTCTTTGCTGGCCAGGCAGTCGTTCATCAGCTGTAAAAGTGCTGCCTCCACTCCTTGCAGAGGGCTGATCCTCAGTCTGGCTAAATGCTCACTTCTGATTCTCTGTGTTTTTTTCTTAGGATTTTATTGCTCGAGAAAACTTGCCAGTTGTTTTTCTGGTTTTGTGGGGATATTTTTTGTTGTTTTTTTTTGTTTCTTCCTTTAATTTTTAATTGGCAACTATTATTATCTCAACAATTTTACTTCTCTGTATGTTTTTGTTTTACTTATCTTGCTTGGGTTCAATCTGTGTACTTTGTCACATGTCAGCAGCAATTTTCTCTGACAGAAAGCCAGCTGTGCTATACAAAATTGGGAGTTTGATCACAGAGAAATAAACCCTTTTGCCATAGGTTACCGGGTCTTATATATTTGTACTTCCCTATCTGGTAATTTGATCAAGGTCATGTGCAGAGCTCCAACCATCTGGGTTGAAGATACATATGTATTCCTGAAATTATCTCAGTGCTTTTTCACCTTCCTGATCTTTAACTCCTTTGCCTTACAGTCAGCTTGGCAAAGTTCCAGAAAAACATCTACAGCATTATTTTGTAATAAGTGCAATCTAAATCATAGACAGATGAATATTTGTAAAAAATTTGTTAAAAGATTGTCTCAGTTTGAAGACAGGTATGCCTGCTAGAAAAAAACAAAACAAACCAAAACAGGGGTCTTTCTCCTGCAAT
>JAWWMU010000106.1:123448092-123472958 GCA_035048155.1 Cinnycerthia olivascens
AAGTGTCCATAAGTACTCAGCAATCAGCTTCCTAGCCACTCTTTTGGGAAAAAATTCTACAAGAAAGTAACCCAACCTCCAGCAAAGATGTTGTGTTTCTTTGTGTGTTTCTTTTTTATTCACACGGGGTATAGAAATGATAGATGTCAAAATGAAAATGTCAGCATCTACTCTTTTTATACCATTTTACTTCTTCTGTATTTACCCATCGAATGAATCTTTCTTCAAAAGCATTACACTTTTTTTAGCTTAATCAGTTCTGTCCAAAGGAGTCAATAGGAGTCAAGCTGTTCTTTTTTCTTCTATGGAATGGTCACTGGGTGGTTTGATCAATTCCCAGTATATGAATGCCAAGAGGAGAGATGAAATAATGGAAAAATAATACTTTTTGATCATATAAGATAGCAGTGAGGACCAGGGAAAAAAAGAACAGGTAATTTAGGTATTCATGTTATAATATTTATATCTGAACTGTTGCTCCAAAGTCCCTATATATTCTGTGTGAGACATTGTTTCATAAAGGAGATATTGCTTCTGCCCTGCAGCAGTCATCTAAGCTAAATCAGATGGATTATTTAGGTGCAGTCCCTGATGACTGGAAAAATGGAAACCATTTCACCCATTTAAAAAAGGGTGAAAATGAGGGCCCTGAAAACTACCAAACAATCAGTCTCACCTCTGTGCTTGGTATGATCATGTACTCACTACTCCTGGAAGCTCTTTCAAGCCATGTGGAAGACAGAGGTGATTATACAGCGATCATGTTTTGACCAAGGGCAAGTCACGCCTGACTGATCTAGAAATGGAGGGACTGTGTTGGCGGATAAGGGCAGAGCAAATTATGTCAACCACTTTGATTTCTCTAAGGCCTTTGATGTGGTCCCATACAACATTATTACTTGTGAATTGGAGTTGATGGATATGGGTTTGATGGATAGATTGGTTGATGGATAAGGAATTGACTGGATGACCATATCCAAAGAGTTATGATCAATAACTCAACATCTAAGCGATAACCAGCAATAAGGGGTATCCCTCAGAGGTCCACACTGTGAGCAATGCTGTTCAATGGCTTTGTTGAGGGCACAGAAGGTGGAACTGAGTGTACTCACAGCAGGTTTGTGGGTGACACCAAACTGAGTGGTGCAGTTGATACACTTGAGAAAAGGGATGAAGAGGGCTGGGAAAGGCTTCATTGGAACAACTGTTTGAAGTTCAACCTGTACTTGGGTTGAGACAATCCCTGATATCAGTATAGACTGCAGGGTAAATGGATAGAGAGTAGTCTTGAAGAGAAAGGCTGGAGGATATAGGTGAATGAAAAACTGGACTTGAGACAGCAATGTGCACTTGCAACCCAGAAGGACAAACACACCCTGGTTTTCATGCAAAGCAGCGTGGCCACTTTGTAAAAGGAGGTGATTTTCCCCTCCTATTGCATTCTTGTGAGACTCCACCTGGAGATCTGCATTCAGCTCTAGGGCTGGTGGTACAGGAAAGGTGTGGAACAGAGTTGGTCCATGGGAGGGCCATGAAATACCCCTGGAATACCACTTCTATGTAGGAAGGATGAGAGAATTGTTCAGCCTGGTGAAGAGAAGGCTCCAGGAAGACCTTATTGTGGTCTTTTAGTACTTTAAATAGGCTTATAAGAAAGAAGAAAAAGGTCTTTTTGCCAGGACTTATAGTGACAGGATAGGACAAGGAGGAATGATTTTAAACTGAAAGAGGGTAGGCTTAGATTGGATACATGGAAGAAATATTTTGATAGTTAGAGGGGTGAGATAATAGGACAGGTTGTCCATAGAGGTTGGACAACAGCAACTTCCCCATCTTTTGAAGTGTTCAAAGCCAGCTGGATGGGACTTTGAGCAATCATATCTAGGTCTAGTGGGAGATGTTTCTGTGCATTACAATGGGAGCTGAACTATGTGATCTTTAAAGGTCATTTCCAATCCAAACAATTCTATGATTTTAAATATGCTCCTTTTTATTTGCTTAATGTAATTGAACTAAGTACTTTACATGGAGACCTTCAATACAGATGTCTAAAGTCACGTGAATTGAATCCTATCCATGGTGATTTTAATGATTAAATGAATACGTTTGATGTTGAAAAAAGCGATTAAAAAGAGAATAGAAGAATGAACTATCTATGGGATTCCTTTCAATAATTGAAAGTGCTGTTAAGGGAAGTGGAGACTTGGCATGTGTAACTGTTTTCCTATTTCAATTTTGTTTCAAGGGAAATTTTTGGAGAAGTCTTCTTTTTAAATGTAAAAATGTAGCTGAAGAAATATGGCAAGACCATAATGATTTTATTGTAAAAAATAAAAATATGGGAGACTGAGTAGCACTTTGTTAACATTTAAAATTTTACAATAAAAATTAAACAGACTTTTAATGGGATTTTCTTTTCCCCCTGTGTGATAAAATGCTACATAATAGTTTTAGATGGAATAGTATAAATAGTGCTTTCTTCTACTTGAGGGACGTAGAAAGTGTTCTCACAAAATGAAGAAACCTTGACAAAAAAACATTAGTTATGCCAAACTGATTGGAAACTCTAGAAATTGTAACTCAATATTTGAAGACTGCAGTTGTAGGAATGTATATTGAATAAGGTATTTTTGAGAGACTATATGAATGTGGAGAGATTAGCAGGAATTGTCAAATCTTATGTTTGTAAATCTGAGACTCATCCTCGACTGAAAACATTTTTTTTCAAAACCGTGACAATAAAAGAATATAGGAAAAAGTACTCTTCAATGATTTATTTTAAATTGTTGAAGCTCTAACAATGGAAAGTGAAATCATGTAAATAATTGTCCTTATTTATGTCAGGACATAGTTATAAACGCCTTGCTCAAATTAAGTAGCATTGAAATAGGGATATCCTCTAAGACAATTCTCAGGATTTCCTATCTTTACTAAAATATAGTAAAATTTTTCACCTGTCTTGCACCTGTCATAAATTCTGTGCTTATATCTAAATAAAAAGTTTCAATTTTTAGCTTTTATCAGAAAGAACTTTGGGCAATATAGGAGCCATTTGTCAGAACCTAGAGTTCAGTATCTTAAACTATTTTAAGATCCTAGTTTTTTGAAGGAAAACGTTATGGGTTCCTTTGCATTTCAGTTTGTCATTTGAGATACCTTTCAGGGTTTATCTAATCAAGGTAGACAGGCATATATATCCAAGGTAGACAGGCATTACTGATACTACTCCTGATGACCAGTTTTCATAAAAATCTGACTTTGGTGACTGATCTCATTTATTTTGCAATTGTTATGCTGAGGCTGCCAAGCAGCTCTACAGTTTCCTCCAGTAAAGATATGTCACATTTGTGCCATACCACAGAATCATTGAATCATAGAACGATTTGGGTTGAATGGGATCTTAAAGATCATCTAATTCCAACCCCCCTGCCATGCACATGAACACCTTCCAGTAGACCAGGTTGTATGAAGCTCCATCCAATCTGGTGTTGAACTTCTGGGTGTAGGATATCCCCAGTTTCTCTGGATAGCCTGTTCCAGTGCCTCACCATCCTCACAGTAAGAATTTCTTCCTATATGTATCTATAATAACAACCTACTCCCTTTCACCTTACAGCCTTTAACCTTCGTGCTGTTACAACACTCCCATATGACTGTGGCTAGGGCATAAAGTCAAATGCAGGGCCTGTGCTTCTCTGGGACAGCATTGATTAGGGAATCCTGAAGCCAGGAGTCAGTTTAGAGCTGCCACACTCTCCATGGCAGAGTAACTATGTGGTGAAGTTCATGTTTAAACTCTTCTGTAGGTCAGCCTTTTCATCTCACCTTCTCAGTAATAAACAGTGAGTAAAATGCCAATTGCAGCCTTAAACTCATATTATTTACCTATTAGGCAAATTTAAAAAAAAGATAGCTTTCTTGGAATCTTAATATTTTCTAAGCTCATTAGCAGTCCTGGTGATTAGAAAAGTAGATCCATTGTTAGGTTCAGTTATTCTGATGGATGCAAAAGCTACTGATATTCTTCTATTTCACCAATACTTTGCTGTTTAACTAAAACTTGCAAGAAAATACTAAAAAAAAAAATTGTTTTTTCATTTCTTTTCCCCTTAAAGTGTTAAGGGGAAAAGAACACTATACGCTCTTGAAGTTTGTTACGTACGTCATGAGAACTTTCTTATCTTGAGCGCATAACATAGGTACTGCTCTCTTGTGTTCAGTTTGTATTTCAATAGAATAGTTCTAAACATAGTCCCAGAAAGTGAGTTTTTAATGATATCTTTTCAATGGGATTTTTTTTAGAGAAAACAACAACAACAACAACAAATCAAATAAAAATATTGTCATATGAAGCAAGAAAAACATGCAAGCTACTAGGAACATTGATTGGTGAGCTAGAACTGAAAAAGAGTGGCCTGTTATGTTATCACATCAAAGTATCATAAACCAGTGAAGAAACAAACAGTATACCTAAGCATATGGGAACCTTTCAGTTATTGTAAAGAAAAGTCCTCAGACATGTCTGAAGCTTACTGCAGGTTTAGTTGTATACCTGTCAAAGTATTCTATATTGTTTAAAATAGCATACAAGATCTTGTGCTGATAAACATCAGGGCAATAAAAATGTATTGTTCCCAGTTTTGTCTAGCTTTACATTTCCTGGGCTGAGAAGTGAAGCAGAAAAATCAAATACTATAAAACTCATCCCTGACAAAACACTTTCTTGTGTCGGTCTTGCATGGCCCTTAGTGCATCTGGAAATGTAGCAACTGTCCTATTCTTTCTGGACTTGAGTCCTCAGGGGGTGAGTGAAATTATCTTCTGTCTTGTTCATATTTGCATGCCTTATCATTATTTTCTCTCTTGATCAGCTTAGTGTGAATTGACATTATGGGTATGATCTGTGCTGTCAAGTCATCTCAAAGCTCAGACTCCGCATTTAAGCTCAAACTTCCTGACTTTTCACATTGCCTATTTTGTGGTGCAGCCTCTGTCTCTGGCATGGGGTTTTCTGGAATTCACTGTTCTGGGTCAGTGTCTGAGACTTCACAGCAGGCAGCAGGAGCTGTGGGGTGTCTCAGGAACAGGCAGAGCAACAAAACAAGGTGAAACTGGTCATGATGTTGGGACTGGGCTGAGAGTGGGAATTGCACACAAAAATGGCAAGAGGTGCTCCTTTTCCATAGCTGTAGAAGAGCAAGGGACACAGTACATTCCAAAGAGAAAGATTTTGAAAACAGACAGTTTTTACTAATTAGAGACGATGTCTTTTTCCTGGATTTGTACTCCTTGTCTCCTCCTACTGTTCTCCAGTTAGAAGAGAATTCAGATAACAGATATTTTAGTTGTCTCCCAGAGAAAAATATGGATATGGACATGGAAACCATACTGAACTACACTTAACTATCCATAATTTATTTTAAAAATATATAAATTATGATTTATTCAAATAGGGGGTACTTTTTCCCCCCAATGTTTCATTTTTTAATGCTAATAGAATATCTATGTCAATGACAATCTATTTACCTAATGTGACATTAGAAGTGTTATACAGCAAAAAAATGAAAGAGCAAAATTTTCAGATTTTGAATGGCTCTAAATATAGTTTCTAATAAATTCCTTATATTTTAACATAAATTTTATATAATAATCCAGTTATCCATGAACATCCTTTGTTAAACAGTGGTGTACTTACAAATATATTTGCTTGAAGACTCATAAGAGAAAACTTCCATAAGAAAAAACAGTAGGGCTGCCAGAGTATAACATGTAAATATTCTCATAGCTGTGACAGTTTTTCTCAAAAGCTTTTTTTTAATAGAAATACAGAAACATTTATGTTGAAAAAAACATTTAAGATCATTGAATCCAAGCCTTAAACCAGCACTGCTAAGCTCACCTCTAAATTGTGTCTCTATGTGGCACATCTACATGTCTTTTAAATATTTCCAGGCATGGCGACTTGGATATTTTAAAAATATCCTGACTAGTATCCACACGTTTCTTCATTGCTTTATTAACCTCCAGATGACAACCTAAGTTACTCATTTATTTCAGGACTCAGTTGTAATGAGGCCATAAGAATGAGAATTCTGGAAATTGGATCTATGATCAAATGCTGTATTTAAAAGGGATGATAATATAAGCTGGCACAACAATTTTGTATGTTAAAATCACTGCTGGCTGTTCAATTTGTTGCTTATATTCTTACATCTTACTTATATTCTTAAATCCTTGTTTGCTCTCCTTGAGCATCCTTTCTTTCCTGCATGTGAGAAGTGTACTAAAATTAAACAAATATATGGACCAAGAGTGATTATGTATAAGCAGTTTTTCTTCATTTTAGTGCTGGTTGTTTATGAAATATGTATGAGGCACAAAATTTGCATCTGCAGATGCACACACATCGCAGATCCTGCATCTGTTGGTTAAAATCAAAACAAAACAACAGTAACAAGAATTATCAAAGCAGCAAATGGAAAACTTCAGAATCTCTTCAGTCAAATCTTGGGGGAATATTCAAAGCAAGGAGCTCTTTGTATTGTGGTTGGGTTTTGGGTTTTTTTTCCTTTTTCTGGTCTTTCTGAACCAACCACTAGAAATGAAGCTTTTGTAGCAGCCTGTGACAAACAGTTGTGTTCATTGCATGTTAGAACATTGCATAGTTGTCTAATCACCATGACTTTAACTTTAGTGGCTTTGAGACTTCAATGGCTTTGGTTACAGACACAAGCAGAGTTGTTCAATCTGTGATATAACTTATGATGCTTTGCTTTCTAATTTGATGAAGTTTGTAGAAAAAAAGAAACCCCAAGGGTATTTATAATCAAAGCATGCATATGCATTCCTCCAGGTTTGTCACAATCTACGGCATTCTTTGCTGGCATAATTCCATGATTACGTGGTACTGAATGTCAAGTTACACAATAAAGGAATTTCTTACTGCAATATCTGGGTTACTCTGCATTAAGAGGCTGACAGGTAAGAAGAAATGAAAGTTCTGATGGTCTGTGAACATCTAGGACAAGCTGCGTTGTAAGATTGTATTGGTACTTAAAGTAGAGATAGAGCTTAATGAGAATATAAAATTTGTGTGGGTATTTTTCAGAGTTGAGTTTTTAAACCTATTTTAGCAATCTAAGGTTGAAAATGTATTTTGTACATTTAATTACATAATTTGTTTAAAAAATTTTCAGAGTGCCTAGAGGTTTTAGTAGGATGTTTCCTACTTCTGCACAAATTCAATTTCCTTCCTGTTATTAAAGAAATTCTAATAAGATTAAGATTAGATTAAGCAGAACCTGAAGATTTCAGATGTTATTTTTCTGGCAAGATGAAAGACAGAGAGTTCTTTTTACAAAAGAAGTCAGAGGGAACAGAAGGCAGCAGCTTTTTTCAACTTTTGCTATATCCCAGAAATGTTTTTTGACTCCTTTTGTCCACTGAAGTATGTTTTTCGCCCAAGGGGTGTCATTCTGAACACATTCAAAATAGATGCCACTAGAGCCACAGACTGCAATGATTGTGGTTTTAGTGTGATGATATGTATCTAAGAGGGTTTTAATGCTTCTAAAATACCTAGAAGCAAATTGTTTATATATTTGATGTAGAATATCAGTAATTGTCAGTAATTGTGCTTTGGTCCTTTTTCACTTGATAAACTTTGGGTAATATAAGTTAATTATGGGGAGATTGTGGAGGATGCAAGCAGTCTTCTGTATATCGGTAAAGTTTATGAAATGATTAAAAGTGTCTAATGCTACTGTGGAAGTCTAAGTGTGATATAGCCAATTTTTTTGCACTATTATCAAAAATACGGACAAAACATTATGACTAGTTATGTCTAATTTTATATGTGAAAGAACATGAGAAGTCCAACAATCCAATTGTAACTGTTTTTTCTGTTCCTAAAATTCAGGATCATATGGGTTAAGAGTTTCAGTAGCCTGAACTTTAAAAAAAAAATCCTGTAGGAAACATATGCCCACTACCCACTGAAGCACCAGATCACTTAGCAGCAGTTAAAGCCCCCGTGGAGGACTGGGAAGCAAAAAAAAAAAAAAAGACAAAAGCATTTTATTTCTCTTTTGCAATAACTTGATATAAAAATATTTCGCATTAGAATTAAAAGCTCAAAAACCTTCTATTTTTATTTTATTTTAAAATCATGAAAACAAATCAACAAGGTCTAGGAGGTCTACTAATAAGTTGAATAAGATTTTGATGGAAGTTGGTTCCATCCAAACTCTTGTCCTCACATCTTTAATAAACAAAATCATAAATCTTGATGGAGTTACAGCTGTATCAGATTGTGTTTGCAATTTTCAGATTGTGTTTGCAATTTATCAAGTATTTTCTGTCTTTAATATGTTGAACTAGTTTCACACAATTATAAGGGACTATTTAAACAAGTAACTGTTGTGGAAGCCCAGGGGCCAACATGTACATGCCACAGAACCAATAACTGGGTAGCCATGGAACCAATCCAGGGCTGTTGGGAAGAACATGCTGTGCAAATAGGCAAGAAAGAAGAGGATGTAACTGGAGATGAGGGCTATATGGAAGTAGGGCAGCACTCTTCTGGACAAAAAAATTCTGTCTTTTGGAGATAAGCACAATGCACTGCAGCACAATTTCGGGATGAGGTCAAGGATCGGGTACGGACTGACAGACTGCGGCCGGTTCAGTAGGGGCCAGTCAAGACCACCAAAAACCCCCAAAGCCCTTCAGCCCGTTTTCAGAATGGTCTTGAAGAATGAACTACACATGAAAACTAATTAGCATAGAAAATGAAAAACATAGCCCCAGGGTGGGGAAAACTTAGCTGTAACAAACACCCTCAGAGAGCCCAGGTGCACCCCTAGGACCCTGGACAGCACATCAGCTGGGTCAGTGCTGGAGCCAAGACTGATGATCATTCTTTCTTCCTTCGTTGTTGTTCCTTTGAAGTTTGAGAACTAGCCCTTACATTTTAGTGATAACCTTTGTTGAAAGGTTATCTCTTTTTTTTTCTGTCTTTTTTTCTGATCATCTTTCTTCTGTAGGGTAAGGTCCCAGCCACTTGGACTCACCAGTTTCCACTCCTTTGGTTAGATGTCAAACACTTCTGATCCTTCTCTTCTGAAAAATTTATCTCAGCTATGTTAAAATTTTTCAGGAATATGCCAATGAAGTTGCTTAGTAGATTTTCTGTTACATCTTTCTTTTCACCTGCAGCTAGAAGTAATTATTAAATTATATAATTTCCTGGCCAAATCCTTGTTTTAAATTATATCCTTAAAAATAAAAGTGTGCTCTATAAAATGCTCTAGGAAGAACAAAGCACACTTTTAGGGCTGATAGTATGTTTCAAATGTTACTGAAAATGGGCTTTGATATTTGTTGGCTAAGTTAACATTTCATTTTTAAAAATGAAAACATGTTATACTGAAGGAATGGCATGCAATATTTAAAGAAATTCAGATTTTTTTCCTCTTTTTTTTTGGTGATATATCCTATTTTTGCTAAATATTTTTTTCAGTATTAGTACATATGGAATGGTAGCAGCCTATCATATTAAATTCTGTCACAATCATACATTTTATCATATACTGAAACACCAGAATTTCTTCCACTAAAACTGGAAGGATTTCTTGGACAATCAACGGAAATGTCTCATCACTCACTGCATTACAAAGTTCCATTTGTAAATACATCAAGCACATCTTTCCAGGACAAATCACACACTAGTCCCTTTGCAATGACACATTTGGAAGCCTGGTATCTTGAACATGAAAATGAGGATTAATTTGAAGATTTTTTTCTTTTCATAACTCTAATTTTAGTATAGATTTATTTACTAAAATTTAAGAATCTATTGCCTATGCCATATATTTTTCCTCATGATTTCATTTTGTAAGTAATAAAACACCTAAAGTAGAAATTTCTTTGAAGATATTCTGGGAAAAGATATAGAAAAAATATCAAAGATCAGAAAGACATTAAAAGCACCCAATATTTACTGTTTGGTCAGGAACAATGAAGTTAAGAAAAAAATCATTGTAGTTGGTTGCCCTTGTGCATGGTCTTTGACAGTACAGATATGGCAACAATGCATAAACTACCAGAAGACAAGATCAGAACAAGGTCTTGAGGAGAGTAACTAAAAGGTCTTCTCAATGTCTGACATTACTTCTCTGAAACTAATTTATCAGCTCAGGAAAGATACAATCTATACCTACTTCCTAAATTTACAAAAATAAGCAAAAATCATTGTAGTCCTAAGAATATTAGCATGTAAGTCAGACATAGATTCTACCTGTGATGTATTAGTTAACCTCCTATGGCATGTTGTTTCCTATCCTTCTCATGTTTGATTTTGAAATGGAGTCTAAATAAATTAGTATTTTCAGGAAATGCTAAATTTCAAGTTATTAGCTGTCACCATGGATAACATCTTCCTAATTTCATTTAACAGCATGGACCTAATTGTCACAAGGATAGGCCATAAACAACAAACAACAAGAAACAAGGTCCTTTAGTGTTGAATGACAAGTAGAAAACAGGATTTAGTGAAGATTCTGTAAGAAAAGATCCCCTCCCTAATGGGAGCTCAATCTCCTTAGGAACAAACTCAAAATATTTGTATAGCCATGAAAAGGAGGACTGACAGGACCCTTCAGTGCTGCTTTTATAATGGTTTAAAACATGTTGAAGGACTTCCTTTCTGCATGCAGCCAAATGCCCAGTCCAACCCACATCTACATTAACGCGCTGGCAAGGCTGCAAAGGGCAAATAGACAAAAGGTGAGGAAATGTGAAAGCAGAGTCTGCAGCACAGCATTGTTGAGCATTCTGTGAATGATACAGAAGGCTTGCACACATGGGTATTTGTCATTTGTTAGATAATGTCACCAGAATGGCAGGGAGACATTTTTAGCTCTGAGAGGAATTTTTAACCCTTAGGCATCTTCTAATTCTTGTTTCTGCCTCCTACTTGCCAGATGTGTGCAACTGTTCTCCCTGGACTGCAAGAATAGCTATCAGCTTGGATCAGGCATAATTGTTTTAAATTGATGTTTCTTGCTTACCCTGCCTTTGCTACAGGTCACAGAAGATAACCAGGACTCACAACTGGACACAATCTCTCCACTTGCCTTAAGCCAGTGCAATCCCCAAGGCATTGTACTTCTTGACCTTGATGTAAGACTGAATTAAGTATCCATTGGCTTTTGCATAATTCTGCAGTTCAAGATTCTGATGGTCTACAGCATTTATTAATTAGCATGAGCTAAAGTTCCAGCAGGAAGACACTATTTACATTCTACAGAATGAAGACACTGTTCATGGAATTAACAGGGCAAGGTTTATGGGGAAAAGTGCCAAATTTCATTTCATTTTAATAAAGGCTTTCTGCTTACATATTTTGCCCTTTTTTTACCACCAAACCAAGTAGAATTCAGGGTCTATTTTTCCAGTCAGAATCACAAGCTCGAATCAGGTCCTTGGCATCATTTAGGAAATTAGTGTTTTTATAACAGAGAATAAATTCTTTTCCTTTCTTGGTAGCACATGAATGTTTCTGAAATGAGGAAGAGCGTTATCGGAATTTGTCCTGTCTGGGTTCAGCCTACAGCCCATCCTTCATGCCTTTGTCATTTGATTATCTTGATCAAGGTGATTAAGGGCTTTATATTTTACCTCTCCAATTTTCTCTCCTCATGAATGCTGACATGGAGGAATAAAAAACAGAGACCTTCTAAGCAATTCCCACAACCCAAATTCAGACATCCACCTACACTACAGACAGAAAAGGAGTGACTGAGACTGAACATTTCTGAAACTTTTTAGGCTTTCTTTCAGTGATTTTCAGAAATATGGGTATATTCAGACTACAAGTGGAAGAAGTTAGATTACTCTGGCTTTGCTCATTCAATATCCACTACTTTATGATAAAAGAGATTATTAAAGAAAGCTGTGATGTGTCAATGCACAGCAAAATTGCACTCAACCCAAGGATAAATGTGCACAAACCATGCATCTCCTTTTTCCATTCTAGCATTTATATATTATTTATGTCTGCACTGAGAAAATGAGAAAGATATCAACAAAGTCTTTTTTAATGTCACTTAGCGATATTTCAGCATCTACTTTTCTGCTACAGGCCACTAACAGCAAGTTTTTATATATTCTCATTCAGAAGAGAACAATAACTAGATAACCTTCTGATCTTATCATAACATATTATTATGATGTGTTGCAATCAAATATAAAGATAAAAAAATTAAATGTAAAGTAGCCTTGAAATTTCCTGGGTAGAAATAAAAACAGAAGCCATACTCATGTGTCTATCCTCAGATTTTTGTCTTTTGGGCAGAGTGAGAACCTGAGAAAGAAAGCATGTCTGCTTTTTAATTTATTTCAACACAAAAATCACTTTCCATTTTGTTGAGTGCTGACTATGTAGTCCTCTATAAGCAAATTCTAACTATTTTGCTTAGGAAACAAGAGTGTACAATGCTAAATATGATGCTGTGCTGAAATATGTCTCTCTTTTTCCAGATACCATTTTGACCAAGCCACTAGGCTGTCTAAGCCTGCTTTAGTACAATGATCGGAAACATGGATGATTATGAATTTAAGCTCTGAGCAAAGAATGAAGTATGGAAAATGTAAATGTAAACATTGCAATTAGAAAATGGCACCTAAGGAATTCTAGCCCCTTCAACAGCATCTGTTGCCTTTGCTAGGAGAGTGCCAGTAATTTTACAATGCCTTGCAGAACCCCAAATCCTTCATGAATTAGTGGACATTAAAGAATTAAAGGTGCATTACTTCTACATGTTCTTAATGAAGTTAAGAAAACCTATATATCTATTTACCTCTTCCAGGCCAGATGAAGTAGCTAGGTAGCTGGAATAAGAATTTCTTATACAGCAGAATGAATAATTTATTCTTTGATTTCTTTCTAAACAAGAAAAAATTAAAAAAGGGGGGAAAAAATGGCGCTGTTGAAGTATCATGCTAAACAATTTTTCTCTTCTTAAAAAAAACAATAAAATATACCTGGGGGCTTGATCTAGATCATTCATTCCACTGAAACCAACCTTTTTTTTTTTTCTATTCAAAGTTTCTGAGGGCCTTTGTTAGTAACAAAAACCACAGAAATAAACTTAAAATTAGTGTTGTGGTTGAGCCCCAGCCTAAGTACCACACAGCTGCTCACTAACTACTGCCATTCTTCCCTGGTGGCATGGGGAGGAGACTTGGAACTGATTAGTTTGGATCAGCTGTGCTGGCTGTGCTCCCTTCAAGCTTTTTGTGCAGCTCCTCACTGGCAGATCTTGAGACACTGAAAAGTCCTTGACTTATAGGAAGGACCATTTAGCAACAAACAGAGCATCAGTGTGTTATCAACGTTAGTCTCGTCCTAAATCCAAAACACAGCACTCTATCAGCTACTAAGAAGGAAATGAACTTTATCCCATCTGAAACAAGGACAGTCAGATGTTTTAGACTAAAAAAGATGAAATATCTTCATTTTCAAAGCAACTTCTTAAAGTGCTTAATCTCTCTCTAGTTTCAGCAAGTCCCTGGACACACATTCAAATCAACTTTAAAGGAAGATTTTGAAATATTCTAGTTTTTTCATTAACCATTGCCCATAATCCTTTATGCAATACTGAAGTCTGTAAAGCTTTCAATAAATAAGTTTAGGTGTGAATGACCTAGCTGCAGGGTGGAGTATTAGCTGTCCAGAACAGAGGAGAGTGCATGAGAATCTGAAGTGAGCGCTTCACACTGAGAAAAAGGCAGTTTTGAAAGGTTCCTCATTAAGCAACATTTTCTTCAGATGAAAAGAGCAAGATGAACTCTAGCAAGGCATTTTAGCAGATTACTAGAGTTCAAAATTAAACTTCCTTAAAAAATATGGTTCGGTTTCAATTTTGGTTCCTTCTTTGAAGGCCTTCCATACAAATGTTTGCTAACCATACCAGTATGTCTCATGGAAACCTCTCAGTAGATCTCCCACCTTTCCCTTGGCCAACCATTTGTCTACCATCCTCTCTAGACCTGTTTTTCAGCAGAACAGCTTACAAGTAAATTTCACCAGGAATTTATTTACCTCTCCTACTATATTAGGCAATTTTCTCACAGCTCCAGTTTATTCTGGCCTTCTGACTTTGCTGTCCTAGTACTCACCCAATTCTCTAATGCATTTCTCAACTGGTCTGCTGCCCTGAGGGAGCCCCTGCAGACACTGAAATTATCTGATGCCACTGCATTTTTCTGTCTAATATGTAGACAATTTGGATTTGTCCTATCAGAGATTAGCCATCTTATTTTGAATAAAAGAGCCAGAAACAGGAAACTGTATAATGCCACAGAAATGCTTTAAAGAGTAGGAAAAAATGAATTTAAGCATAAAGAGGCCTGGATTAAAAAAATAATAAAAAAAATAGATGAAAATGTTAAAGATAATGATATGTTAAGTAGGTAATACTTTGGTTTTATTAAATGGGACAGCATTTAGCAGTCTAAAAGGAGCATATAGAATCATAGAATGATTTGGTTTGGAAAGGACCTTCAAAATCATCTAGTTCTAACCACATACGGCAGCAACATTTATTTTGGATTTTTCAACTGTAAATTTTTCTGAATATATCAGGAAACATAACAGTGCAGGTCAGCTGTCTGTGGCCAGATGTCTTTCTTTTCTCTTTCCATTTGAATAGTTAGATAATTTCTTTCATGCTATTTTAACTCCTTTGTAATTTTTTTCTTTTTATTGAAAATATGAGTGGAGTGCATCCACCACTGCTGGAAATCTCCTCCTGGTAGGCATTGTCACATATGACATTATCTGTTATACTTCATAAAGCTGACACAAAACTCCCCAGTGTCTATTTATATAACATAATTGAATTAATCACTTATAGCAAGCTGCTCATGAGAGGGATATAAAGTAACAAATGTCAGACCTTTGCCTGAACAGAATAAGACATTATTGGTAAAGAGAGTTTGCATTATAACCCAGGGCAAATTTTGGAGTAGTCTTCATGTTTATATGAAGATATGTTGTGGTGGCTGAACTGAGAAAAAATTTTAGTTTACTAATGATAAGATCAACTGTAAATACATATGAGTGACTAGGTAATTTCCAAGGATTCATATGTTCTTCCAGTTTTCTTTATGATCCTTTTTTCTCCCCTCGATACTTGTTATCCACAGGGTGGATAGCAACTGAAAGTCCACCAGGATAATTCCAGCAAATGTCTTAAATCGCATATGCAAAGTGATTCTGATAGCACAAAAATACTGGGAAAACCTCTCTCGAAATGGCCAAGTATCTCAGCTGAACTTTTACTGCACAAATGTACGAAGTGAGGCCTCAAAATTAAGTAGGAGAATAATTTCTTTTGGTTTCCTTTTTAATACTTAATATGTAAATTTTCAGAGAACTGTGTATTCAAATAATTGAAACGTGTGACCAGCTATGTTAAGAGATATTTTAATTATTTTACTAAGAAAACTTCATAGTCTTTGGTACATGACCACAGAAAGAAGGCTTGGTTAAATAGTTTTGCTGGATGATTTGCAGTAGGTCTCTGGATTTTAGACTTTTTATGAATGCAGCCAATCCCAGGAAGCCCCTGGTGGCCCTTGATTTTTCTTTCTTCAATGTCAAATATTCTATGAACAAGCTTCTTCATAGTGGCAGATGAGAAATATTTAATATGCTGTAAAATATTTGATATGTGCACAAGACCTTGATGAATTTTGTTATCTCTAAGAGGTAAATTCTACTCTCCGTGTTCTTTCTTAATTTTTAATTCTTCTGTAATGGTAGAGAGCATTTCTGAGCAACAACAGTTGTTCTTACTTTACTACTCAGTGCTTGCTGTGTAAGAACAGCAGATAAAACTAGCAGATTGCATACAATATAAATATTAGAGTTATTTCTTAGAAGTTGCACAGTCTGGCCTTTATTTCTTGTCCTAAATTATTCTATAAAAAAGAAACTGTGTGTGCAATAATGTTAATCCCCTCCCAAAAATACTATTAAAGATATGTCAAGTTTTTGAAGTTTGCTACATACTACTAAAATACTGGAATTTAAATCTACCAGACTTCTCATCAGATCCCATCCTTCCTAAATCTGTCACCATCATAATATATATGCCACCTTCTTTCTCCCCGACCTGTATATCTGTCTCACTTTTTCCCTCAATAAAAAAAAGTTCAGGGAGAGATTTACCCTTTATCCCTATTTTGTCTATTTTTCTACAGATTCCTGAGATTCTGTTCTGGTATCTTCAATGTCTATTTATCATAAAGGAACCTGTTTGTTTTGAGTGACTGAACTATTAAGGCCTTTCTTTCTGGTTCTGCAGATATAATATCTTTCACCTAAATCTTCCTAAGTGAATTTGTGACTGGTCATGATGCCATGGTATAAATTTGATTTTTCACAGCATAACTTGTGCCTATGTAATGCACATGCTAGATTATATGACTCAAAGTCACAAGAACTGATTGCAAAGGACAAAAAGGCAAGTAAAATATCCTTCATCTATCTCCATTTCATCTCTTCTTTAGAAGTTTCATTCTTAAGCCTGTCTATTTTCCTTAACTTCAACTTTCTCACAAAGCATGCATCACACTCTGGCCCAAATATCATGTCAATTGTTTTTTGTTCTTATGCAACTCTCCTTGACAGCAGCATACTCTTCCTGGAACAGAATGAAGGATTCTCTTCTTCTCAAGTAACATGACCAATCCTACAGTAGTTCAACACTTTGACAACTTCTATCAAGCTCATCCGTTCCTCTCCTGAGAGTAAAATATCTTCTCTAATATCAGGAATTCATGTTGCTGCTTTTTCACAAGTAACCTTGGAATAATGTGTTCCTCCATTTTTCGAATGCAAGGGGATGAGGAAGCTCTGTCTAGTTTTGAGAGAGCAGATACTCTGTGTTTCACTCAAAACTGTTTCACTCTGAACTGTTTCACTTCGAGTGCCTCAAACCACCAGACTTTTGAAAACATAGATGGAAGTCCCCAAATCACATCAGAAAATGCAAAGATACCTAATTATTACATCCCTGGAAAAAGTCTGCTCAATAAAAATGTTCTCTGCTACTCTGTGGTAATGAGCACACAAAGCTGGAAGTTCTGCTGTGACAGCCACACACTGCTGGGGATTATCTATCAAGATTTTATTCTAGTTTAATTCTTGCATTTTTCCACACACTTTAAGGAGTTCTACTTTATTTGCAATTGCTGAACAGCCATAGCCAAATCCCCAAAAGATTTTAACAATCTTGCAAGAGTTTTTTTGCTGAGTTTAACTGCACTAATTATCACCATTTTTAGGTACCAGTACTTACACAGTGGAGAACAATGCTCATATAAAACAGCAGGGAAACTCACCAAATAACGTTGTTGATGACTTTGATAAGCCTAGTAGTCTCTACTGCCCTGATTCAGAGTCATTAAAAGAACAAATACCTGCAGTGGTGCAACCGTGTCTGATGAGAAAGAGCTGTACTATTTGAAGTTCAAAGAGATAGATAGATAGATAGATAGATAGATAGATAGATAGATAGATAGATAGATAGATAGATAGATAGATAGATAGATAGGTAGGTAGATAGATAGATGATAGATAGATAGATAGATAGATAAAAGAACAGAAAGTAAAAAAAAATTCCAGCCCAGGCACATGGAATTCCCTCTCCTCCTCAAATATATCTTCGTTAATATTCTGAAAGAGGAGAGATAATAGCCAAGTGGGCAAAGATGAATAAATATATACATATGTGTATTTATAGGCCTATAACTATATTAACAGCGGAGGACTTCAGCAATAAATAATTCTTCAAAGCATCAGGAACTTTAAAATTTAAAGTATAAAGTGACATATTCCCATCAGTCTTCTGATGAAATGGAGAAGGAATACATGTTTATCAATGCTGCCTGTAATTATCTAGAGAAGGAAACTGATAACCTTTATCGTGTCAGGCTGCTTAACTTAAGATATGCAGTTTCTGAGGTGCTGTCAAGTACAGTTAACTAATAAGAGCTCTGCTGGAAGGCAGTGACAGTGTGCTGACAATCTCCAAGTCTATGCAAGATCAAGGCGACTTAGAACACTGTACCAATTATCTGTTGGATATGTAGCAGTCCCCTACAACTGTCATGTTTGCAGAAAGAGAAGTGAGAATGAGGAGAGACATGTGGTACCATGGTCTTTGGTGCTCTGAACTAGGAATGTATCTTAGAAAATGCTGAGGATGCAGAATCACTGCTACCTCCATCCTTCATGAGGTGCTGTGTATTTGACTGGCTGGATTTGTTGCCTCTAGGTGTGTTAACTCAGACCAGTTTCAGAGCTGTCAGGAAGCAGAGTGATGCTTCTTGGTGCAGAAGAACCTATCACCAAAGGGAGTGTGAATGCAGATTGGCATGGCATGAATCATTCTTTACACAGCAAATAAATTGCAAGAGCAAAAAATGAACCCAGCGTGTTTCCTAGCAGTCATCTGGCAGCATGAGAGGAAACTGTTGTAAATATTTACAGTTATAGTATTTGGCAGTGAAATCATAATAGGTATTGCTAACAATGTTCAGTTTAACAGGTCAGCCAGTTGCAGTTATTAATCTGGAAATAGTGACAAAAATGATAAAAAAAAAAAAGTCATGATGAACAACTGAAAGTCCAGTATTATCTAATACTCTAAAAATCTTAGTCCTGGTTTGACTTTATTAATAATTTCATTTTTCACAGAAAAATATGATTTTTTTTTTAGAGTTTTATATTGATTGAAATATAAAAATAGATATTAGAAACACTGGGGAAAAATACATTTTCTCTTTTGCATCCCACCAGAAAAAAAATTATACTAGAATTTGGTAATGGCTGTGTAAGCATGAATTTAATATTTGATTGTCTTGAATAACCTGAACTATAAATTTCCCAGGCACAAATAGTTTTTCATTTTTCTATTCCTAGAATTATCTTAAATGATTCTGAAATTTTTTGCAAAGTGCTCTAAACACCATAAGAAATTTTCTTTTCCTGTCCAGGTATAATAACTTGGGAAGATTAAGAATTGTGAATGTATTCACTGAGAGAGAACATTGGATTAATAGTGGCAAATATTAAGGAAACCAGTTCCTTTTGAAAAGTCATTGGAAAATTCCCAAATCATTGAGAATTGATCAAATCCATTCTCGGAATGTTCCCTGAAGTAGATGTCTCTTAAGACTGGGTATTGATCAGAAGTATATTGACTGAGGAAGAAGATGGGAAGGAAGTTGAATACACTGCAATGTTGTGTTACAAGTGCCAACTTAAAACAAACAATGTATTTCTTCTTGGCAATAGCATAACAAAGATAAAACAGCCTGCTTGGGGAAACCTGTCCATGAAGTTTCTTACATCTGGGACTAAAAAAGAGCGAGCATCTGAGGGAATAACACTACTTTTCTGTATTAACTCTCTGGGAGAATTTGATGCAGACACAGAGACGGAACAGTGAGTATAAAAAGAGTATAAGAGTTTGAATTGTTTGGTTTTTACATTTTAAGGATATTTGAAAAATAATGGACCAGAGATAACAAGTAGACCAAAATCCGGTGAAGTCTAGTAACTAAATTTAATTGACAAATCAAATTATGTCTACATGTTAGGTTTTCAGCTTTGATGTTTTTTCCTCTTCAGGAATACTCTGTGGCATTTTTTATCAGTCACAATCAACTTTAGTACCAGATCTCAGGCTGAATCTTCTCACTGTAATAACTTTCTCCAGAAAAAAACCCCACAACCATGCCCGCAAAATCCAAACCAAAAAGAAACCCCAACAGAGATGAACAAACTAAAAATGAGCATTACTGTGATATGGAGAACTCTTGCCTTTAGGAGTAGCATTCATGGGTTAAGCTGACTGCACATTCCCCATTCAGCTGATGGTACCTGTACTGCATTTAAAGCACATGTGATGGTACATGAGGCTGCATTTAAAGCACCATTGAAAGGGTAAAGGCAATCCACAGATTTCACCAGAGATGTGGCTCTTTCTGCCTCTTTTCTGGACTGATGGTAATCAAAGTTTCTGCATAACACCTCGTTCAGCTGGGCTACTCAATGTGAAACCTTCCAGAAAGGTAGGCTGGGCTTAGGAGATATATTATCCCATGATCTTTTATTTTATTTTAGGTAGTCCAGTTTTTAATGCTTCTCATTTTATAGCCCTGGTGGCATTTCATGCCATAGGTTGCCTTTATTAATGAAGTGAGAGACCTGAGCTTTGGATATGACTCATCTCAGATATAAAGCACTCAAGGCATCCTAACTTTAGATGAATAAATTTTAAAATATTATTGAAAATGACTGCATGTCTATTCTTCCTTGATAATTTTCTGTGATACACAGGTGTTGCTTCCCTCAAGGGTCATTTTTGCATTTTTTTTCCATTTTATGTGGAAAAACTGGAATGAGGCCCAAGAAAACTAATAAAATCACTCAGGAGTGAAAATCAATGTAAATTTTTGTGACATGGGTTGTAATTTTTAACAGGGAATAAAGTTCATGATCTTGGCATGACTGAAAATAATATTTGACAGTAAGGAGTGGATCTCTGAGGAGTTAAACATCATGATACTTAACTTAAAGATGCTGTTTCAGAAGGTAGAATATAAACTCCAGTCCTTGAGTAGAGACAAGTCAAAGAACAGAATTCAGGTAAGTGCTGACCTGATCCATGTCAGTGAGTGGCTGATAACCACTGGGAAATACTGAAGTGAGGAGACAGATGTACATATCTTGGCTTAAGGGATGTTCGGTGCCTAACCTTGTCACAGAAGGCTGAAGGAAGAAGAAGTGGTTGTGGTGATCTTACATTTTTGTGTGATGCTGACACTTATCACTTCACCTTGAGTAAGGCAATGGACAACAACAGTCTGGGGATCTCTTCTTTGAGTAGTCCATTTCAAAAAAAGAGCTCTAAACTGAAGTCTTCTATATCCCAAGATGTAGTAAAATATAAAAAGCAGCCTCTCTCACAGATTTTTCTGCTTGTCTGTGTGGAAGCAGGTATGCTCAGTGTACTTGTTAGTTTAGATATTAGAAGTGAGTTTGACAGACAGGATTGATGTATGTGTGTTGGGTGCTGAGTTTGTCAGACTTTCCAAGAGGCATCACATAATTGAGAGAGCTCGATTGGGTTGGAAGGGACCACCAAAAGTCATCTAGTCCAACCCCGCTGCAACGAGCAGGGAAATCCTCAATTAGATCAGATTTCTCAGGGTGCCACACAACCTGACCTTGGGCATGTGCAGGGATGGGACATTCATTGCCTCTCTGGTCAAAAAGCTGTTGTTTTACCACTCTTATTGTAAAAACTTCTTCCTTAAATCTAATCTGAATTGACCCTCCTTCAGTTTGAAACCACTAACCCTTGTCTTGTCTCAACACACCCTGCTAAGGTGTTTGTCCTTATCTTTTTTTATAAGCTTCCTTTAGGAACCAAAAGGATACAGTAAGGTTTCCCCAGAGCTTTCTCTTTTCCAAGCCGAACAATCCCAATTCTCCCTGCCTGTCCTCACAGGAGAGATGCTGCAGGCTTCTGATCATCTTCTTGGCTCTCCTCTGGACCCACTCCAACATGCCCTTCCTGTGCCAAGGGCTGGGCACAGGACCCAAGGTGGGTCTCATGAGAATCACCTTCCTCAAACTACTGATCATACTTCTTTGATGCAGCCCAGGAATTTTTATTAACTCTTATCCTATAACAAAAAAAACCAACACCAACAAAAAAACACCAAAAAAACCCAAACCCCCCCCAACAGCCCCCCAAAAACCCAAAAAAAAAAAAAACCAAACAAAAAACCAAACAAAGAAAGTCCCCCAGAAAAAATCCCGAGTCTTAGTAGTCATTTGCAGAGAAGACAGACATTTCAGCCATGGAAACATTGCAAACAAAGGCTCTAATAAAGCTTTTCTGGTAACTGTTGTAGCTGTTATTGTCACTTGCTAAATGTATTAATATCTTTTGCACAGGCATGAACCTTCTGTGGAACGACGTAGTAGCAAGATAAGCAAACCTAAAACTTCATTGTTGTGAAAAATCACAATTATATCTTCTATGCATCAAAAGAAGTAGGCAAAAATTATAATAATTACTTTAAAAGAAAAAAAGGAAGTTGAAACAGATGGGTAATGATCAAATGGACAAAAATAATTCCTCAGCCACCTATATGCAAATGAAAAATTAGTGTCAATTTATTTGAAGGACATTCATGTATCTGGCATCTTAATTTCAAGTAATATAAAAAATTAATTATATTTAGATCACAGGCTTATTATTTTTATACTTGCATTTTACCTCAAGTATATAGAAGTAAAATTAGAACTATTGGTGATATAGTAAATACATAAAGACCCCACAATGGGCCCTTGTTCACACTAAAACTTTATTTACCTCAGTATCATGACTTTCTGACAATGGTCCACAGTGGAGGTCTAGGAAAAAATACAGGAACAAGTATGCAGTAATAGCTCCCCAGACTATCTGTCCCAAACAAATCACAGTTCTGGGACTTTCTGACTCAATGGGGATCTTTTCATACTTAATAGCCTGGTACAGATCTTTTTCCATGATTTAAGCCTGGCACTACTATTGTCTCTCCGGATTTTTAACATGTACCCTTGGGCAAGGTGCTCCACAGATTACATGAAGAGCAGCTTTCTTCTCTTTCTTTTGAACCAGCACCTTAAGCAGTTCTTACCACACCTTAGTTCTTGTATTTAATAAACTATTTGCCTTCTTTATATCACTTGGGATTTGTACAAGTTCAAATATTATACTTACTTCACATGAATAGAACCATTTGAGTGCCAGCCTATAGATGGATCTTGATGTCATACACTTTATGATAATGTAGAATTGTAGAGAGAAATTATGTGCAACAGAAATCCACTGATTGGTCTATCTGCATAAATAAATTAGCAGTATTAAATAATATTTTTATAAATAACTAGCAATTTTATTTTGCAATGGCACAGTACAAGTTATTAATTGCTAAAAGTAAAGAATGTCTGATATTGCTTTCAGAGCCTTTTATTCATTGTGAATTTTCAAATTTATTTGTAATGATAAAAATGTGCTACAGTTATGATGACGTTCCAAACTAGTACTGCAAATACCTTTTCTGGCACTTTGTACAGAAACAAAAAACATACCAATATTTTGATTTGTCTTTTTTAATGGCTCTACGTGTTCATTGTGACCACAGACTCTTAATTTGTGTTACTCTACTTTTCATGTACTTCTTTTGAAATTCGTGATTAGAGTGATCATGAGAGATATCATAGTATCATGCTGAGTATACCTCAAGGGATATTTTTACAGGTTTCAGAATTGTATTAAACATTTTTATGTTGCTTCACTCCTCACAAATGGTAGGAGCTAAGATTCTATTGAATCCTTGAATATTATTGGAAAGAGATGTGATCTCAAGACCTAACCCAATAATTTTACAAGGGAATGGGAGGTATTAATGTTAATGTTACTCTGGTAAACATTTCTGACATTGACCACATTATGCCTAGCAGATCAATATTTTTCAGCCACTTAATTATCTGGGTGACTGCATTTGCCAATTTGAACTTAAAAAAATGTCTTACATGATCAAACACTTTATAGAGGTTGAGAGAATCACTTCAAAACATAGTGTTCTAGTCTTGAGAATTTGCTATAATTCCTACAGGACTAATGACTTGACATTTTTTATGTAAACTGATTTAGTTTTTTAAGAATTTCTATTTCAGAAGTGACATTAAGGAGCAGTTACCTGTAACATAAGAAAATCACTCAAAATGCTTTATTTTTGGTCTGAGCTTATTTATAAATTCTCTTGGATTTAAACACACAGAAAAAATATAAAAGCTGGATAAATATAGAAGCAGAGCTGTCTCTGCAGGTGATGCAATTCTAAAGCAAATGGAATATGATAAATTAAAGCAGTCAAATAGGCAAAAAAAAAATAGAGGAAAAAATAAAGGAGCAGCATATCTGTTTTTCTTTCAGTAATGCAAAGAAATTTTAGCAAAACACTTGCTATTGTTTCCAGCTAGTTAAAGTAAATTACATACCTCCAGAAATGAAGGAAAATTTATTTAGGGATATTTAAAATCTTATTACAGGTCTAGATCTTTATTTCATAACTGATCCTATGAGAAAATAATCCCAGATTCAAGGGTTTTGTAAATTTTTGGTGTTTAGACAGAGAAGGAGACCACTGGGACTGCCTTTAACTACTGCCACTGTAATGCTATAAAAAGCAAGAGTCTCCTGGCTTTCAGAAGTAACTGGTTTCCATCCTGCTCTATTTAGGTTTATTACAGGAATACATTTCACGTTCAAGTCTTACCGTAATGCCTACGAAAGCACCGCATTGTTAACAGAAGTGCAATAGGGAAATTTACAAGCTCCTTTCAGAGAATGAAAACCAACAAAACCTCACCAGAAGACCTTATCTTTATGGAAAATTAGAAGTAGTTGGGAAATTGCCCTAATGTTGCCATATTTGCAAAATGGAATCATGCTTTCTACTTCAAGTATTCTTTTCTTTTAGTTGTGTGCTGAACTTGGCAGAGGTGCCAGGTACCTAGGAAAGAATGACATTTCAAGACTTGTGAATCTCCACACTTACAGAAGAACTGTAATACCACAGCAATACCACTGCTCATACACAACCATCACACCATAGTCATGTTTCATGGTTTGATGCAATTGTGCAATTTTTAGTCATGACACACAGAAATTTGTTGGGGCTTCTTTTCTGTTTACGGTAATTGAAGTTGCAGTCAGACTGCCCTGACT
>JAWWMU010000106.1:123473058-123496442 GCA_035048155.1 Cinnycerthia olivascens
TCTCCACACTTACAGAAGAACTGTAATACCACAGCAATACCACTGCTCATACACAACCATCACACCATAGTCATGTTCCATTAGAAAAGCTCATGGTTTGATGCAATTGTGCAATTTTTAAAGTCATGACACACAGAAATTTGTTGGGGCTTCTTTTCTGTTTACGGTAATTGAAGTTGCAGTCAGACTGCCCTGACTACATTTGAAGTCTGTTTTAAAAAGGAAAAGATTGGAAATTGTTCAGAGAAGAGTTACTGGAACAATCTGTAGTCTGCTCTGGGAAATGCAATCAATTAAGAACAGTCAGCTATTTGATTTATCAAAAAAATACTTACATATTAAATTATAGTAAGAACCAATGCCTAGATGAACCACTGTACATTGAGGGCACAAAGCATTGAATGTTTTTCTAAAGGCAATGTCTCTTGTCTACAAAAGGACAAGACAAAACATTTTTTTGGATGATATTTTCACCAAGTTGAAAAACAGCAGCTGAAAATATTTCCATGATATGCATCCTCTAATAGAGCAAACTTCAGACTGGTATGAAGAAAAAGTATTTTTATATGTACAGAAAGACTGTAGTAATCTTTCTAACATGCAGAAAAACTGGACCTGGGAGGAAAGCAGAATAATTTTAACAGATTCTTTCCCCTTTTAAAATCAGAAAACCCTGAATTTTATCTAATTTATCTAAGGATTTCACTGGGATATTTTACACCAAACTGCAGTTCTGAAATCTCACATTCTCCTCTTCCCTGCCCTCCCACATTCAGGAAAGACTAATCAATGAGACACCAAAATTGCTTAGTTAGGCTGAATATAAAATAGGTTTGGCTTTTTTTTTCTGCTGGGAATTTCCATAGACACAATTCTTTTCCCATTCTGCAATAAAATCAAACATAGGAAATTTTTGAATATCACATGACTTGAACATAAAACAGTGTTTATTTCACTCAAACAAGATAAAATCAGAACATTTCTTACAATTATTTTAAGTTGAAAAAACTCAAAATATTAAAATTCATTTCAGTTCAAAGAAAGTATTTATGAAAAGATAAGGTGTAAACTACCGTTAAAAATTTATTTTTAGCTATATTTAGCTATTTCTCTGAGGGGAACTGACATACCAATTCAAGATCAAATAATTTTTTGAAGTATATGGAAAAATTTGTTCCAGAAATACCTATGTAGGATTCTTCTGACTTGCTTAACAACTTCTACACTGACTGAAGATTTATTGGCAGAAAAATATGACAGTTGAGAATCAGGGATTCTTTTCAAAACACATGTGGTTTTGAATTTATTTTACAGAATCCCTATGGGCATTAGCATAACATCATTTCTGATATTTGTTTGTTAATAATTTCCTTGCCTGGTTAGGATAGCTTTGTGAATTGAATGAGAACAGGAAAAAAAACATTGTGTTTCTCTTTATGAAGATCTAATTGTTGCAGCAGACCTTATATCCTACCTTTCTAAATGAACACATACTTGTATTTTGGAATAACCCATACAGAGTTGAATTTTTTATCTTCCTTTGTTCTCTTCACTACAAATGTAATGTAGATCTGTGAGTGCTATTTACAGTTAGAATTGCAAAAAGCCTTTATTCTACTTTTTTTTTGTGGTGTAAGGGTGGCATTCAAAAGGACCCTTAAAGAGTAGTAGCTACAGATATTTCACACTTTGTTTTGCTTCATTTGATCACATGTACCTGGCCTCAATAGCCATAACAGCACTAAGTAAGAGAGAGCCAGTTTTAAGTAAAAAAAAAAAACTTTTAAAAAATGCAATGTATTCTACTGTTTTAAAATGCAATGAATTCTACTGTTTCACTTTTTCACTATCAGCTGCCTCATTGATTTATGATCTTTTTTACTGCAAACTGTGATTCTTAACACTTGCCTGAGATGTTGCTCTCTATTTCTGTTCAAGTATCTTGTGGTGCTGGATATTGCTAAGGACTAACAGTTTTCTGTGAGGGTAACCTTCAAATGTCAATGGATTGTTTGCTAGTGTCATCATTAGTATTTAGAGAGCTTGAAAACATTCTGCTTATTAAAATATATCAGTTAAGCAAAGATATTAATAAGTTATGAACTATGAACTGAGAGACTATTGAATGTTCAAACATGCTGTTGAGGGAGTAATGCTCTCTATATTTTTTCATTTGTAAGCCTTAGGCTTTCAGCACTGAAATAGAGTGCAGGTGAAAATATATTTATGATTGACATGGAAGGTGTCAGTTTAGGTCATTGTGCCTCAGACAACTGAAAGGACAGTCATGTTTCTCATGCAGAACAATCCACCTTTTTATTACAGGAGGGGAAAGAGATGTAACAAGCTGTCACATTCCTCAGTAAAAGTTACCCAGACACAACTGCTTTGTTACTTTCTGAACAGAGTCATGGAGTCACTGCATAATTTCATGTTTGTGCCTTCTTTTAGAATGTTGAATATTGAATAGCTTCTCTAGTATAATTGGTTTGTGTATGAGTGTTAAAAAGCTTCACCTAAACTGTATTTATTGTAGGTGAAAAGAAAACAGGAGAGCAGGCACTTGGGCAGACTTTATTGTTAGGTTCAATCCAGATTTATGGGGAAATAGACTGGAAGGAAACCCGTTAAGGTGCTATGGCTCCTATGTCATTCTCAAAGGGTGTATTAGCTGTCTGAATACCTCATATTCCCTCTGCAAAATAACATATCCACAATATGAGTGTTGTGCATGCAGATCAACCCATTTAAAATGCTTTGTGAGTCAAGGTGGATGAAATTTATTAGAATGGGTTCCGAAAACTTTCCAATGTCTTATAAAAAGTCTTTGAACATTCAAAGGTTAGAAAATTCATAAAAGATTGCACCCAAATTCCATGTATGTGCATGTATAATTCAACATCTTGTTCTTGGGCAAACTGAGAGCATTGTGTTCATTTTGCAAATTTTAGTTCTGTGCTTTTTTTTTTGTTTTTTTAAACTTCAGCTTCCCAGAAGTGAGTGTATATTCCTTGACAGAAAGTCAGCAAGCTGTCAGACAGAGTACACTTTATGAGAGCAATATGGTTTCATTTTGCAGAAACATTCCTGAGAATTTTAAGGAGCTGTCAAAATGAATTCACTTTATTACTGGTTAGCATTAAAGTCAGAACTGAAGCCACATAAAATAGGTCCAGGAAATAATAAAAACCCAACAGTACTCCTGTCGTTCGTTTTGACAGCATTGTGGGAACACACTGTATTGCTTGTTTTGCTGTTGGAGCTTAGACTCTTACAGGGAATTTGCAAATTTTTGGGCAGACTGAGTTTAGTTTGTGAAATGTAGCATATTCAAAAGGGAAATAAAGGTAGCATCAATCAATGATTCTAAGAAATGCATATTAGGTAATGCTGTGTGATATTTGAAGTACATAGAATAGGCCTATGTGAGTAATCACCTACATTTATATACATATAAATAGATACAATTATATTATTTATAATATAATATTTATATTATTTATAATAATAAAATATGCATATATGTGATTAAAATCAACAAATCTTGAAATATGTATGGAAGCTTAGTCATAATGATTTATTTAATGACAAGTAAAGTAAAAAAAAAAAATACATTTTCTTATGTGAGCATCTGATATTGTTGAAAAGATCTCTGGAGAATATAAATCAACTAATGGGATGAAGTGAACTCCCTTTAAATACTATGAAATCAGTATCAGACCTATGGGAAGTACATTCAATCACGTTGATGGTACTTAATATATTTGTCCTAATATGGACAAGTCCTAGCACAATTTTTAACAAAGCAAATGCATAGGAAGAAGACACCAGCAACTAATCTAAGGCTCAATTTCAGGTCTGACATTAATTTGTTTGTAATTTTCTATTTTCGCAGGTAACATTCAACAAGGTGGTTTTGGTTTTGTTTTTATTAATACTTCTGTGCATTTATAGAACTTAAAGTTAAATGGCTTCTGTCATTTCTAATAATACACTTAAGAGTAATCAATATCTATTTTCAGGGATTTTTCTCAGAAATTATTAGCTGATCTATTAATGGAGACAAGGAACAGCTTTTTGAAATTAAACAGCAAATGCTAATACAACTCTATTTTTTCAAAATTCACAGAGAACTTGGAGAATATGAACCAACAGAATAGAACCATACAAAATGAAAACAGAATGGAATTAAAAGTTTTCCTTGGTATGATAGTAGCCTAGTTATACTTTCATACCTGTAAAATTTGATACCAAATAGAAGCAGTAACATCAGCATCTGTCCATTCAGCTACAATTTGGATCTCATTATCTCTGAATCAAAGTGAAGTTAAGTGTTTTCCAACATGGAGATAGAAATTTTAATTTTTTTTATTTTTATGTATAGTTGGTATTAAAAGCCAAATATTATGATGTGTTGTTTTGGCCTCAAAGAAGGTAGGAATATTAATTGATTGCAGCATGTGAACCATAGCCTCTTAGTAAACCAGAGATTTCAATCAAAGATGGACATCTGAATTACGTAAAAAATCTCTATTTAATATATCTGCATGAGATACTAACAAAAATAGGGAAATAATCCTATGCAAAATATGCTTGAGCATTGTATCAAGAAAGGCATTTTAACATATTAAAACTTAGTTGTGTATATATATATATAACATATATTTGTATGTGTATGTATATATATGTGTATGTATATTTGTGTGTGTGTGTGTGTACATATATACATGTATATATATATAGATATAAATATAGAAAATAAAATATATAAATAGGTATATAAATATACAAATGTATAAATGTATAAAATTAAAAATATATAAATATATACATATATTAATATATTAATATGTAAATAAACACATAACTATATGTTTATACATATAAATTTAGACTTTACCCAAGTGTAAAGGGAAGCATATGGCTTACAGCAAGTATTTATTTCAGCCTTGGCAAAGATAAACATATTTTTAAAAATGCAACAACAGTTCCGTATATTACTGGCGCCTGTCTTAGAGTCTCTAAGCCCCTCGGACCGCACCCTGGGTGCTGTTTCAGACACGGGGGCAGCTCCAATTCCAGCCCCCAGACCCAGCCGGGAGAGTCCCGGGGGCCGTTCAGCACCACGGACAGCGCCCATCCCTGCCGGGTCCCGCTCCCTGATCTGGGAAAGCAGGATCCGCATGGCGAGCGGCGCTCACACATCGGAGCCTGTACAACGTGTTTTCCTGTTGCTGGCATATCGAACTTCTTTATTTCCAGCAGGTGGAGAGGCTCCAAATGTCAAAGAACATGCCTGGCTATTTTCCCATGCTTTCCAAGAAATTAATCTTTTTTATCTCTAGCAAAATGTAACACCAACAAACAATTTTCACACAATTAATTTTGTTTGAGTAAATAAGGGTTACTGCCTTGGCCAGTTTATGGTGTATCATGATCAGGTGGGTTAAGACCTCGAGGCACCTCCTGAGTTTTTGCATTTAGCCATGACTGATTGTTAAAAAATGAAAAATGTGGCTGGATTCAAACCTTCCAGCCAGTGGAACACTGTCCTCAGGCTGAAACCCAATGTGAAACTGATAATTTATTTTAATTTACTCACATGCCAGTCTTATTAATAGGAAGACAGATTTTCTGCATTGTTTTGTTACTCAGGGAATTGATCACTGACAGATGTTTTTCTAAACTGGTTCTTTATTAGTTATCTTCAAGTGTACTAGTAAAAATGCTGTATAAAGTGGTAAATTATTATCAAAGTTATCAAAATATATTATGCTAAAGAACAGTGATCTAGAAATACACAATATGAAAGTAATTCCATATATATTAGAAATATAACCTCGAATTGAAATAGGAATTATAAATGCTTTCTATAATGACAAAAGCTGGACAAAACCAAGGAGTGTATGGGAAAAAGGGTAAAATAATCCAATAATTGGTAAAATAATCCAATAAGTTTCTATTTACTACTGTAAAATTCTACACATCTTGCCCATATCCACATTCCAGAAGACTTTTTTCTAGTCTGAATATCATATTGATCCACAGTGATCCCCACTGTTTTATATGATCAATCACCCATCCTGGAGACAGGGGCAGAAATGAGCTTTAGTGTCAAAGCCACCTAATGATAGCAGCATGTGCTCTAAACCCAAAAGTTTTTCTGTCCCAGATGAAGGCTCTCTTGCTGCTCTTGTTTAGATGCTTTTTCATGCCAAAGTGAAAATGCTAGCTCTGATTAGGCAGTACAAAACACTGGCAGTTCACTGGATAAGACTGTGTGTATTTAAGCTTCGTTAATTACAAATGAAATTGAATAACCAAAGGGAAAAAATCTTTTCTGATATAGTGTCATGAAAAAAACCTGCAAGCATTTGGAAAATAAACATTAATAACTGAACTGATTTAAATTCCATCTTGAAAAATGGTAAAATGATTGGGTAGATACAGAATATTTAGTGTTAGGCACTGTGCCTGAGAAAACTGTTCATCTAGCGAGTAAAGTGGTGGATCAATTTTTTGTCTAAAAGTCATATTACATAGGAAGTGTTCTCATCTGTAGTTTCAAAGCCTTTGGACTTTGAGGTGTGTGACAACTGTACTGTCAGTGATGATTTTGTCATCAGCATGAAGATGCTATGATGTCTCTGGTGGTCTCTCAGTCACGGTATTGGATATTGACTTAAGTTACTGATGAACAATGAGGGAAACAAAGACAAACAGTCAAAAGATTAACAGGAGTTTTTTCCCATCACAATTCAGTGTTTTCAACTCTAAGATATTATTTGAAAAAGATTGCTCAAAATTTTTGGTGTTTGAAATGCAATGGTTTATTAAGCGTGTAAAAGATTTATGTTGATGGGTTTTGTATCCACTTCTAGATAAATGACATGAACTAAATGATCTCAACCAGGTAAAACCTGTCCATTTCGGGTGGCAATATGTGGTTTACTGGAAATCCTCAGATGCTTTCAATTGGCTCAAAGTTCACATTGTGGCAGTAATATTAAAATAGCTTTATACTTCTAGAAAAAAAATTTACAAGGGTATCGAATTACTAACATGATGCATTAGAAGAAAACACATGCCTACAAAAGTCTTCTGAGATCACCTCATTTATAAAGCATTTTCAAACTTTGATAAATTTATTACTTGTGTCTGGATAAGGAGACTTAATAGTATTTTGGGACTGTTTTTCAAACAGCACTAGTTATATGACAGTTTAATCAGAATATACTACCCAGAAAAACATACAAACATGATAAAAAATTATAAAGAAGACCCTTATACTCACAAGTCTATCCATAAACCAAAAGGCTGAACTACTTGTGTGGAGATACATATCCTTTGTACACATGTAGAATTTGAAAGTTACCAACATGTTTTAAAACTCTTTAAAAACTAGTAAGAATATAATAAAGAGAAATGATATAGAATATTCTATGTCTGCAAAACATCTACATAGAGGCACCTCAAGAATATTTTTTTCAGGCATGAAGCCTCTTTATGTTATATTTGTTCTCTTAATTTGTAAATGTCATGAAATAAAAAAAAAAACAAACCACAAACTTTTTTACGTTCTACAAGGGACATTAGTTATTTAAATTTTGTGAAGTGATTTAGAATATATCCGATTTGTAAATATCCTGGATAAATGTTAAATAGTGTTATTATAAATTTGCAATGAGATAAGAAATCAAATATTATTTTACTGATTTACTAAAAATGACAGAAAAAACTCCGAGTTTAATCTACTGTGTAAATTCTTTAATGTTACATTGCTGAAGAACTTGTTTTTTTTAAATAATCATACACAGCCCAGGAAAAATTACTTCTGTGCAGATGTGGAGCACTGTAAAAATCCAATACTGGGGCCTTTTGCAACATATAAGGAAATAAAGATGGGGGTGAGAAACCCTGTGGAATATGAAATCCTCTGGTAGTAGCTGGAACTAAATTACTCTGGAAAAATCTTTTTGCATTTTTTTCATAGGAGGATCTTTACATCAATATCAAGAAAATTTTAAATTGAAACTTAATCTGGAGAATTTAAATGCAAGGCTTCATCCAAACAGAAATAGATCAGAGCAGGAAAGTCACTGCATTTGAATGCATGATTCTCAAATGGAGATAATCATAAACAATCAATTAAACATTTAATTCAGATTTTAAATTTTCCAGGTGTTGCACCTTGGTTGATAAGCCCTGTTCTAAGGCATGTACTGAAATTATGTACTATTTAGTTTTCCACTTTTATAGTCTAAATATATATCTGTAATATTCTATTAGAATTAGTTTTAAAAGCCAAGGAAAAAGTGAAAAAACTTTTAAAACTTTTGTTGTTTTCTTTATGAAGTAGTCAATATTTGTCAGGATATCTCTGTACATCTAGGCTTAATAAATCCCTCTTTATTTATATCAACACTGAATAAATGGGTGTTTTGGTGAGCAGTAAAACAATATCAACCAGAGGAAAAAGCTTTTACACACCATCCTAACAATAGTGCAATTTCCTTCAACTCAAAATTAAATATTTATTCCTTAAGCAAATGTAAATAAAATTCCTAACATTAGATAGCGGGTTTCATAACATGCTCATTTCAGAATATACCTAGCTCTTTCTTTGCTTTATTCTAAAAATGATTTTTTCAAAATAAAGTGGGTTTTGAATTTTCAAAAGGAACAAATATGACTTTGCTTAAGATAGAAGCATAACTAAGAAATGCAATGAAATGTACTGTAAACACAAGTTATGCCCTTTCTAATGTATAAAAAATCCTGTTTATAACTGGACCAGGACATGCTCTTTGGCTTAAAAATCTACATAAATCCTACCATGACTGAAGCATGTATAATGGTAAGTGGAGAAAGTATGGATTTACATCACAGTGGTGAAATTCAGTCTGTTGACTTAGAAGAGTAACACATCAATGTACATGAAATAGAACAGGCTTTGCTGCAAAAGAAAATCTTTTTCATTGGAAATTTCCTTGCTCTAAATCTCAGGTTTCATGTTAAAATTTGCCTTTGCATCCTGTTCAGCAGAAACCAAGAACTCTCAACATTACTTAGTGACAGTCACAACTTCACCCGGGACCTCATCAATACTGAATGCAGTAAGTTGCTGAAACATGTTCATGTGAAGAAACCAAAAAGAGAAGAATCAATGTATTTTATGAAAGTCACATCTTTTATCTACGTCCCCTCCCCATTCCCTTCTAAATGATTTTAAGGAGAACAGAGGATGGTGTTTCAACTTCATTTGTTGTGTACATTGATTGTGAATATGCAAATAAAGCATGAGAAACACCATTAAGTTTCAATCAGTTCTAGGACAACAAACACTTCTTCTGGGACTTCTAGATTAACTAAATATTATGAAATCTAAAGGTTAATTTTTTTCCTAAATGACTCACATTAGACTGGTGTAAAAATATGTATCACTGAGTAGGTCACTGTACAAATAGTGTACAATTAGTGCACACTGTGCAGTATTTACATGACTAGGACATCACAGGAATTATTCTGATGTCAAGACACACATGTCTCAGTCCTTTTGGAGGTACCCTAAAGTTTCTATTACTCCATAAAGGCATGGATCTTCTGCACCTCACCTGCCAGCCCCAGGTGAGTGATTGAACATCCTAGGGTACTTATACAGTTGTGTGTTCTCTGCACAGACAGAGGAATTGCATCCTAAAATAAACAGAAATTACCCATATAATTTAATCATGTATGTTTCATTATAGTAAAAAATCCAAAACCCAAGAAACCCACCATAAAAGAAAGAGAGGCTCACCTGCAAAAAACTAATTTCTTAAATGGGAAGTATGAGTTTGTCCTTTGGAAAGCTCTCTTTTTCACCAATAGCAAAAAAGGAGATAACTACTTTGGTTTTTCCCCTAGGTGTCTAGGGAGATGAAGACTGCTGCAAGAACTCATCTGAAATCTTTTTTTATGAAGTAAGTAATTTGAATTCAGTTCATAGCCACAGGAATAAAACTCACTGTTTCTTTAAAAAAATTCCTCAAATTGGTAGTCCCTTTCTTTTCATCAGCAAGTGTTAATGGAAAACTGTGCTTTGAATTATGGGGGAAATAATCAAATGAAAAACACCTTCACCTGAAGTCTCACTCCAAGATTTCTCATCTGAAGCATGAGATATTTTATTAATTCACAATTATATTTTTTCTACAAAGGAAAAAACAGACACAAAAAGGTACTTTGGTGTAGATACAGAACCTAATCATTCTGCTTTAGAAATGCATTCTTCAGCATCTTCTGTGCTTTCTAGGCTGACACTTCCATTGATTATTTCTTAATCAATGCCAGCAATAGGTTTAGTATTTGATTTCAAATTGCCTTAATATTTTTCTAATATTAATTCTGGTTGATCCCAAAGTCCCTTTAATTTAATACAAAGTTTATTAACTAAAAAAATACCCATGGGATGCAAGGAAGCTCTAGATTTTCAATATTTTTTTTGCAAATATTTAACTTTTATAGTGTGCACTCTTTAGGGTTTATGTAGAAAATTACTTTCTGGTAACAGGCTTTTATCTGCTGATAAAATAATTTATCTTGACACACCACAGTATTAAATATTAACTAAAAGGGCAATTAAAACAAGTGAAATCAGTTGATATATCAAATGTTTATTCATGTTCTGAGCCTGAAAAGTAGTAAAACTATAGATTCAGAATGCATAATTTTATCTGGGGTTTAAAAATAGGCCAAGTCATAAGGACATAGTCTCTTAGATGAATGCTGCATGCAATGAAAGTGCACTGTGATATAATCTGGAATGAAATGACCTTCATTTTTCTGTCAGACATTTTGTGAATATTTTAACAGTTTGGTCTCAGCCTTCCTTAGCTGTAACAATTTTGTTTAATAGCATTCTTCCCTTCTTCATCCTGTTAAAGTTGTCAGCAAACATCCTGAGTATTTCTGCACATTTAGGATCTGTTGGATGTGGAGTGTATGTCCCCATAGCAGCTGCCACAGTGCTGTACATTGGGAGTTGGAAAGATGTGGATGCCACACCAGTGTTTTGGCAACTGCTGAGCAGCTCGGCCCAGCAGTCTGTCCAACATTCTGTCTGTCCAACATTCCCCCAATCACCTCGAGGGTGATGGTGAACAAGATCTTGAGAGGTGACAACTTTGCTTCCAAATGCATGACTCTTGCTTGTAGGTATCGGATCCCATGGATAAAATGTGATGATTAGGAGAAGAAAAAAGGTGGTTTGTTTCAGCTGATGGGAGAAGGTGGGTAGAAGAAGGAAAAGGGCAAAAAAGACACAAAATAAAGGTGCTGGAACAGGCTGCTTATTCATAAATATAGCTGCATGAATCATAATAATCTCATGCAGGAGTGAGGATAGTGGATTAGATTCCAAAGGAGGGTGGCTCTTAGTATGATAAAAAGCTGGTAGAGAAGAAATTTAAATTTAACATGCAATTACATATCATGTCACATGTCTACAGTACGTTCAAGCAGTGTGAGAAATCACAAGATGACAAGAAAGCAAACTAATGTCATGAGAAAAATTATTTTAGTGAGTCTGGTATATAAACAAATACAAGTTTGTAAGTATATATCAAAAAGGAGGAAATTACCCATTTGAGGCAAAATGCTTAACTACCATGGGCATAATTTATGATTCTTCAAGGACCTCTTCACAGAATTATATTCATTTTTACATGGCTCCATATCTATTATTCTCATTGCATTAAGACTTCTGGAATCACTAGTGTCCAGGTGCACCTATTATATAGAAAAAAGCCTAATTGTTTTTAATCTGTTGAATGATAAATTGATTATGAAATTTTAAACAGGTGTGTCTTCAATAAATGTAATTACAAAGATGCCTTGAGAAAAAGTAATGCATTTCCAGTCAGGTATACTCTGGTTCTGTGTTAGTTGAAAAACATTCTGTTTCTGCCCAAGTTTTCAGAAAGTAACTGCAAAGGTAAGTGATGTCACCAAAGAAACATTCTGAAACATTCTTGGCTCCATGTTTGAAGGGACAGAGGAAGGAATCTGTCTCTCCTGATGGAAACCCTTAGAGGAGGAATAGGATTGGAAATGTGTTACTAGCAGAGATAAAAACAAAACCAAAAAATTACCCCCCCAAAGCCCAAATAACAACAGTGAAGAAAAGTTACACTGAATATCTTCACCATACTTGCACCAGGGAGGAAAATAACCAAAGTCGAAAGGAGTATTTATAAACTGGAAAGAAGGAAAGCTATAACCGAATGAGTTTGTTAAACAATGAGGAAACAAAGATGGATATATGAGTATTTCAGAGTAGCACAGTCTGTTCTTTGTGCTATGAACAGAAGTTAACCATTATTCTGTGGTTATTTCTTTTTTAATTTTTGTAGATTTGATTGATGAGATTGTTGTTACCAATAAATTAAAGACAATGAGAAGAAGAGGAAGAGGAATTCCAGAATAATGGGTTTAATTGTGAAGTATTCAGATCACAGAATCATGGAATCACAGAATTGTTGGGGTTGGAAGGGACCTCTGGAGATCATTTAGCCCAACCCTCCTGCCAAAGCCAGGTCACCTGGAGCAGGTGACACAGAAATGTGTCCAGGTGAGTTTTGAATGCCTCCAGAGAGAGAGACTCCACAACTTCACTGGGCAGCCTGTTCTAGTTCTCTGCCACCCACAATGTAAAGAAGTTCTTCCTCGTGTTGAGATGAAACTTCTTTTGATTTCATTTATGGCCACTGCTCCTCAGTCTATCGCTGCACACCACCGAAAACACTCTGGCACCATCTTCTTGGCACCTGCCTTTGAGGTATTTATGTACATTGATGAGATCCCTTCTCAGATCTGTCTCATCACGACTAAACAGGCCCAGTTCCTGCAGTCTCTCCTCATAAGAGAGATCCAGACCCCTGATCATCTTTGTGATATCCCATTGGACCTTATCCAGCAGCTCCTTTTCTTCCTTGCACACACGGCAGTCCAAAATTGCACATATTTTGAAAATTAGTTTTGGTGTTCAGAAATTGTTTCTAGTTTTGATTCCTACAGAATCTTGCAAATTCCACTCCTTCTAACAAACAAAGCATGGAGGATCTTTTCAAACAAAAGAATGAAGTATAATATAGAGGAGCACAGGGTATTTTGAGCAGTAGCACCAGACAATCTATTGGTAGAGTATGTGAAGTGAGCAGTGAAAAGTTGACAATGCTTCTACAGCTAGACTATCATGTGGGGGTTCTATCTTCTCACAAAATATGGGAAGTGACATTTTAAATGATACTTCTGCAGGGCTGAAGAATAGATGTAATTTTTCTTGAAACTGCATTTTGTTTGAAAGTAGGGATAATTGGATAATTAGATCTGTGTGCTAAGTGAAACAAACGTGTCTAGCCATGGGTTTGAAACAGCTTCCCTCACCTGTGCCACAAATTGTGGAATGTGCTGGGGAATGCTAAAGGGTAGAAAGCAGAGAAGGGCTGCAGTATTTATCACCTTCCCACAGACTTAACCATGAGCACAGGCATACCAAATTTGCAAATCCTACTTAGCTGTGAGTGGGATCTGAACTTCTAACTCCTGGTTTGCCAGAAGCAGCAGTATGACACTTGATGCTACTTATTAAAAAACAGATGTAAAGGTACTTCTCTAAAACAGAGGAGTGGTAAGAGTAAAGTAAACTAAAAACCTGTTCAGGATGCCTTGAAAATAAGAATAAGTTGGTTTAAACTGTTTTTTAAACTGTGAAATTGTATGAATGAGTCTTAGAAAAATCAGTGAAAGAGTTAAGTGTGGTGTTCTGTGGGTGATTGATATAAATGTTTAAATGTAAATCTGTGGAAAAGGAGAATTTTATAGTTTCACTATTGACCTCCTATCCTGGAAACACCCTCAAACATGAGCAATTCCTAGCCGCATGATGATTTTGGCAGAATCAGGTGTACCTTCTTTATGTCTGATCCTTCTCTCCTAAATAACAATACTCTTACTGCCCTTCTGCACAAAGTTTGCTTCTCATGGTGACAAGAAAGCTACACATATTCCTACCTGATGTGTATTTTCTAAAGCTCATGAAATTAATCAATTTTGCTCCTATAATCACATTATCCTACCAACAAATCCTATCTGTCTTTGCAAAAGTGAGAAGTGCTGAATATTTCTCTGAAATATGGTTTGACTGCCTGATTTTGGTGATGTGGTGCTGCAGCAAGGCTGAAATGCCATATTTTAGATGGACTAGTGCCAACTAGAAAACCAAATCTGCTGCAGAGTGATGCAACCCTCTGAATAGCATGTGGAAAGTCTTTTAAAGTGTCTCTTGGAAGGTTACCCTTCCATAATGCTGAGGGAGTTGCTACAGATCTCACTATGCAGGCACTAAAGCTCATAAATTTTCTAGATGTATGGCAAATCCAATTTCAAGTCCTGCCTCAAGACTGTACCAGACAGAATTGCAATTACAGCTCCAATTCCAGTGCTAAAGTTATATTGTGAATATCAGGAAACAAATTTCATTTTCCCATGATAAGATCTTTTTTTGTAATACTGGTGTTAAAGACAGAATATTTCAGTTGAAGGTAGTACAGATTGGATTGTATTTTGTGAAGTTCATATTTTATACAATGGTGTTTACAAGGTTTGATTTGAAACTTGAAATTGATTTGACTGGAGGAAATGTTGCTCAAAATTTTACCTGATTCTGTGTCTTTTACCTGTTACCTGCAATATCACTTCTACTAAGGAGTTTCATCTAATCATCTTTTTGGTATTCTGATTTATATTCAGTTACTGATCACGGTTCACAAAATGGTAAAGGACAAGCCATAATTATTTCACTGTTCCTCAATTACCCTGTTTATAAAGTCAAGGTAATGATTTTCTGATTGATAATGTTATGTCAGAGTGGAATTTGAAAAAAATAAATCTTGATACAGCAGTTTAATCCAGATAAGAATCTGATCTTGACTAACTAAAAATACTCAATTTATAAATGGAAGGAATAAAAGTGAAGGTAATTCTTAAATTAATTTTCATCCTTTCTCAGATAACTTTTTATAGAAAATAATAGGAAAAACTTATGATTTGCCATTCCAGCTTGGATTAATATCATGATACTAATTTTCCTTTTTTATACAAATAGTTTGAAAAGGACTATCATTTTAAGTAATTTTCCAGTGTGAATGAAAGGGAAGGGTCATGGTTCATAGATACATATTAATTTGGCTAACAGAAAGCAATTTACTTTTCCTTAATTAAACTCAACCACTGCAGCCTTTGTTTTAAATTGATAAAAGGATTACAAAGTTATCTTTTCAGGTTTGTATAGTAGTTAATGTTTGAATAAAAATGCATTTTGCCTGAACTCAAGTTCGATTAAGGAATTATGAAGAGAAATGTTCTTAAAAAAAGTTAAAGTAATTTTTATGTTTCTTCATTAAAGAGTAGTGTGCCCTTTGAGTCTTAAATTCTAAGGTTTGTATGATTACAGGAAAACTAAATTGAAATACATAGGTAGAACCTGTCACTCAAATTAAGCAGGTCCATTAATTAAATTTACAGGTATTTTTTATTATGAAATTTAAAAAACTATTGTAAGAGCCAGCCAATCTGACTGAACGCTGAAGGTACATCTCACCAATTTCAGGGGAAAAAATGTTTATAGAAGAACAATTGTCCATTTGAAGATTCCCCTCTCTATCCATTGACAACTGAATGAGGTGAGTAAGCCACAATGAGCTGAAACCTTTTGCTGTCCCTACACCTGGGATGTGTCCTTGAGTACAGGGTTGTGATATTCAGTGACTCTGAAAATGAACCCCCGTTATATATCCCAAACAAAAAATTGAATGTATCACACATAATGCAGAAGTTTGAGGTTGAACCAGCAAAAATAAGACTTGGAAGGACCAGGCAATCCCCATCTTGACCTTTTGAAAGAAGTGGCTAAAGAAATTTCATTTCCAGTAGCCAGATTTTTGAAAATGAAATCTAGGATAATACATGGTAAGAATAGGAAAAAAGAATTCTCAAACTTGGCAGAATAAGAGTGTTTTTTTAACCACTTACCTATTAGTGTAAGTAGAAGGAAAGAAGGAAGAAATGTAAGCAGGAAGAAAATGAAATAACAAAAGTATGATTTCCTTAATAAAATAACTTTTTTTTTTGGGGGGGGGGGGGGGGCAAACCAAAAAGGGTGGGTTTAAAACCTTTTTTTAACGATTTTATAAAATAATCCCCCCCCTCCCCAAAACAACAAGGGTGGCTTTAATACCTTTTTTGAACGATTTTATACATTATCTCTTGCGAAATTTTTACCTACATTGTCAAAGAAAGAAAGTTAGTAAAAGCTATGTAAAATGACATGGAAGTAAAAAAAAACTATAAAACTAGAATGAATTGTGCTGCAAAGATGCCAAGGGGTTGTGGGTTCCAATGGCTTCCTGGACTCAGCGGCAAGGAGCTGTAGGGTTCCCCCTGAGCAGTCTGAAATGGATTCCTTGGTTGTAGGCACCATGGTGGAGCCCTGGAGAGGCCAGGCAGATGCAATCAGATTTGTAGACTTTGAAAAATTGATAATCTTTATCTGGTGGCCATTATTAGAATATTTTCAAGGCAGGCTTTGAGTATGAACCTCAAGGAGCTTAATTTGCTTTAACTTTCAAAACGCTGACAGCAATTGCAGTGTTTAAACTCATCATGGATAATAAACAGAAAAGACTTTACCTGGTTTTTGCCATAGATTTTAATATGAAGGAGTATATGTAGGTGGAAGCCAAAAGTCTAAATTGGGAGATTCTGGAGCTGTCTTCAAATACTGCTCCAGTAGAAGTGCCAAGAGAAGAAATACAGATGTGAGGATGTACTAACTGAACTTCTGAACTAACTCACTGATAATGGAGGTTAGAAATCACATTTGCAACCTGAAGGGTGGAACAAATATTAAAGAATTCTGTTTGTGGTGTTCTGAATAGATTAAAAACCTGAAGTTAGAAAATGTTAGTAAAAAGAAGGACATTAAACAAAAGATTTCAAATGTCGTGGTTCTAGCACCTAACTGTGTGAGAGAAGTTTAGAGAATGATTTGTAAGGTTAGGAGATTGACTCATAAGCCTGACCTTAGCTGTCCTGCTTTTTTTTTGAACTAAGTGAAAAATAGGTTTCTGGTGCTACAGTGACAATATCAAGGTAAGGTTTGGAATACCTATGCCATGTAGTTGGAAATATCAGTGAGAAGGATATGTTTGAATGTTCCTAGGAAATTCAGAGCTGCACTTGGGATGTGTCTATCTCTTTCTCATGAGTAGCACGGCAGAAAACTTCTCTGGGAGGTAGAAAGACACCCTCTAAACCCTTCTCAACCTAGGAGTTTGGACTGACAGCTTTTCAATGTTATCGGATGTTTTGCCTCCTGTTCATATCTGCTGTGTTCTACAATTAAACTAGATTTGATATGAGCAAGTTAATTTGCATGTTTTTAGGAAGTGAAGCTCTCTTGCTGATATTTCAAAGACTTGTGTGTCTTTTTCATCTGAAGGTCTGTAGGTAATATATGGGCTTCTCAATAATTAGGATATAACAGCAACATTATTGCTCATACATAAAGCATTGCTCCAATTATCCAAGAAAGCCTCTTTTGAAGTAGACTCCTGATTACATCTCAGATAAGATGTACTACCTGAACACTTTGCTGGCTGCCTGTCTGTCTGTTGGGACAGTGAACTTGAGTTCACTGCAACTTTGCTGGTTTCCCTTAATCCATGCTCCATTCATTGATTTCATCTTTAATCCTTTTACTTAAAGACCCTAAAGACAATGAGAAAAAGCATGAGTTTCTATTAAATGAAAATCTATCTGTAAAAAACATAGACTTACTTGTCCTGTTTCATGTTGGAGGTTGTTTATTTTTACAAACTGCCCATGGGATTAGCTAATAAACAGTGATATGATTTGTAGTTTTGATTTAAGATTGCAGTTTTATGGATGTGGCAGCCACTGATTTCACAGTAGGAATAAAAATATAAACCCGTTTCTAGACTATATTGCAGGAGCATGTATAGACTGTCTATTATGCAACTATAAAAGCAAAAAAAAAAAAGATAATTGATCTTGGTTATATGAAAGATATTTATTTTTTTCTTCTGCTTGAGAAAATCTTTGAAGCCTTTTCTGAAAGTCATATGTTTATTCACATTAAGAGTGTTGCCATTCATTAGGGGAAAAAAAACCCAAAACCACCAAAATCCCCAAAGCCCACATTTATTGTCTTGCTTTTCTGTATGTGCTATTCCTACATGCTGCAATGTTATTGGTAACTTTTACTGTCAGCTAGGAAAATAATTTGTATGCTACTCATTTACATAACTTTCCTTAGGAAATTTATCTCTTTAAAGGCCAGAGCAAAGTTCTGAGACAGCTGATAGTCTCATTACTGTAACCTACTCTTAAAAACTAGTTGTGATATGTAAGATTAGAAATATTACCATTAGAACTTTGGTAACTTTTTTTCCATTTATATAGGTCAGTTTTATGCTCCATCCTTTTTATACAATCTACAATAGTTGGAAACCATTTTACTATGGGTAAACTTGATTTACATGAGAAAGGTCTTTTGATTCTCCTATTATTGTAATAATTTTAAGAATATTTTCTTTTTCTTTGGTAGAAGGCTAAGTGACTTAATAAAGATTCAGAAGAAAGATGATCTTGGATACAAAAAAATGTATATTAATGATGTCCCAAATTGTATTTCTACAGCATGACTAACTTGGTCCACATAATTTTTCGTTGTTAAGAGAGATACATAGAAAATTTTGGAGGTGAACGCCCAAGGAAGTGAATGGTAAAACCCTTGAACAATACCACAGGTTTAATAAAGTTCAAAAACATATGGGAAAGAAAAAATATCAGGAAAAAAAGTCTTTTATCATTTTCATTATAGAAAAAAACCCTACAGTTTTAAGAGTACCTGTAGGCTTCTTGTGTATGCAGCTGCCATAACCATGCCTTAAGCTTAAGACAGGTAGTTAAATAGAGTCTCTCAAAAGTGGTAATACATTTCACTGAATAAGTTTTTTTTAACTTTTCTCTAAGTTTTACCAGTGCTGAAAAATATCCTGAGGTCTGCGCAAACCAATGAGATTAAAATTCCTAACAAAGTTTGTAAAGTTGTACCAACATTTATGAATAGTCCTTGCATGAAAAATCTGCAAATCATGAATGGATAGACATAACCATTAATAACGTAGAAGATGAAAGAACAAGGCTGTTAATAACATTTATGGGAGATGCTGAAGCAAGAAAGTAGTGAGTACCAATTACAACAGAGAGCAGGTTACAGTGAGTTCTGAAATTAGAAATATAGGGAGGAAATGATAAACATGGCTGGTTGAAGAGGGAGTTAACTGGAGAAAATTGAACAGAAAATAGAAATGTGTTTTAGACACAGTATAAAATCTTTAAATAGTGCAAATTGTCACACACTGATGTTGATTTATCATATTATCTTAACTCGTGCTTTAGTGCCTACTAAAGTTTGCAATAACTGATGCAGTTTCTGCTGTTGGCATTTGTTGACAATGATTATGATACACCATGCTGTCATACACTGAACTTATAAAAGCAGAGAAAGTAATTAAATAAAAAGAAAATTTTCAATAAGAGTTACCTTTACTGTAATTAGAACAAACTTTCAAAATGTGACTGTAAAGAAAGTAAGGGTGAGCATCATAGTTTTTTTCAGAAAAAATCAATTGGCCAAAGAACAGGGTAGGGGTTTTTGACTTGACATAAAAAACTTACTGTATTGCATACTTTCTGCACAGATTGTTTTCTCTTATACTAAAAATTGTTAATTTTTATCAACTAAATCTAACATTAAGGATAGGTAAACTAAAATCTCAAGGTGATTTAAAGTATCTCTGTACAACATATTATTGTTTCTTTGGAAAAAAAACCCTTTAATAGCCAGTTTGGTGGTGTTCTATGTATTTCTTTTGAGCAGTACTGTTTTAATTCTGGTTCATTTTCACAAATAAATATGCCCACAAGAATTGCCAGATGAAATTTTTGTGCACATTTCCCCAAGAACAAAAGGTAATGTTTGCTTAGATACTTTCTTACAGTTCATTTGAACACAGAAATAAAAATACTAAGTCTATTTAAGCTAAAATTCTCTCTTAGAGAGTATTGATAAGAGATATGCTTTAGGGGAACACATGGATATGCTCTTTGTGTTTCCTTCTGTTTCACCTCTTCCAGCTTCCACAATTGTTATGTTCTGGATAGAAGAATAAAATAAAGAATGGAGAAGTATTTCTATTTTCTTCTATTGTAAGCAGATGATTTATTGGGCAGATTTTTGTAAGACTGAATATATACAAAACATAAAGGCTGCCAGTAGAGCAAGCAGACCTTTAAGCTGAAATATGTCAGTTGTGCTTCTCTATAAAAACAGACAAATGAGCTAAACTATGCCATGTCTCAGTTCACAAGAGAAGTTAAAACAAACAGGTTGTTTTCTCAGTCATGTAAACAAATCTATTCAGTTAATAGGTTGAATTTATGAAAATCTGTATGCAATGAGTGGCTGGGATTTGGTCACAAAAGGTGGACAGGAAAATAGAGAAAAAGGGCTACATGTTACCTAAAAGTAAGACAGAAACCTGAATATATATGAAAAAAAAATAACAAATTCCAAAGACTACTGAAATCTATAAAACTTGCCAGAGAAAAAAATATTCTGCTTATGAAATTATCTTTGTAGAAGAGAAGAACTTATATTCATTACTTCTAGAAATTCAACCAGTTCTAAAATGGTGATTGAAGTACACTGAATAGAAAGAGGTGATTGTAGAACTGATTCATGTATGTCAGGTTCCTCGTTGCTATAAATAATTTGGAAAAGACTTAAGAATGCATACTTCAAATTTTTTTAATGATTGTAAAGCTAATAGTACCATTAACCAAAGAGTGACTCAAGAGCAATCCTGTTGTATAAGACATCTTTATCAGACCTGTTATTGACAAATTGTCTCCATGTCTTTCAGAAAAAACTAACAGAATTTTGCTAAGACATATACAAAATGTCAGCTTGAAAAACTCCTTTCTGAAGACCAGAAACATAGATAAGAATGTGCCTATGCAGGTTGTATTGAATGTGACATTTTTCAAAGCATGATCTCAAGCTACAAGATCAAATAAGATAGCTGAGAGAGATGGTTCATAAGGTTGTTATGGAGAAAGCACTACTCATATGGGTCAGCAGGAATGAAAAGGACATTTTTATTCTGCAAGATGAAAAAGATATTATATATATCACTGTGAATGTAACAGAAGCTTTTTCTTAAAGATATCTCTAAATAACCAAAAGAAAAATCCATCAAAAGTAGGATGGACTGTGTCACTATATGAATCCCTTAGGTTTCTACAACATTTTCTTCTTCATTTTGGTGTTTTTTTCTAAAATTTTCAAAATACTTTGGCTACAGTCCTCAAAACACCAATGAGTTATTATTTTGAACTAGATTTTCTTTCTTCTTTTCAAGGTTACAGCCTGGTAAATCTTCCATGGACAGACAAGAAGCTGAAATTAAAGACAGTTTACCTGCATATTGATATTATGATAATTAATCTGCAGGTTTTTTTAGAATAGTTAAGCAGCTTTGGCTTTTTTAGCTTCCAATTCAGTGAAAAAAAGAATAATCTAAGGACAATATAGAATTTTTAAATAGTCTATTGATTTTAAAATTATCAATATCTATTTTGAAATATACAAATGCTCATAAAGTAAGCATTTGAGAATCATTCTGTAAGTAATAAGAATTTTAGTGTAGTTACCAGTTCTTCTATCAGGGCTTACAAAGCAAAAAGAAGCTAATTTCTTTTAATTTTGATACAAAGACTTCAACAGTTTGATAACATTACAAAGTGTGCAATATTTTTCTTCTCATTAAAAATAAATTGCTTTGAAATATACTGTATTCTTGTGAAATAAAATGAAAAACTGCTAGTGACTTTCAAGATGCTTTTGCAAAATTCACAAAATAGAAGAAAAACACAATATGGCATATCAATTGATGGAGTTATTAGCTGCCATGTTAACTCTATGCTTAATATGTTAAAATTGCAAACCAAAAAATGTAAACCCTAAGAAACCTGAACTTTATAAAAAAATCTTATACCTTGCATGGTTAAACAGTGTAATCAATGGAAACATTGTTACGATTAAAACATGATAATTTATAAAGTGCAGTACTTTATGAAGTAATTTATGATTTATGTAATAATGAAAATTTTTATGTAATACTTATATGAAAATTGGTAGGAGTTAAGATGAATATGGTAACCATACCTCATTCTTAAAAATTTGAATAGAAAGTGCATAACACAGAAATTTTACAGGCTCATAACTTGATCAGATTTACTTGAGTTGATGAATACAGAAATAATTTATCTCAGGATTCAAAGTATGGTGGGATTGTAGTTTCTTATATGAAAAAACTACTAAGCAAAAATATTTTTAAAAATCTGGCGACCCATACCCCTAGAATAAGATGATTCCATCTACTCATGTGGAAAAGAGGGAATCTTTTTCTTGAAATACATTCTTCTGAACATCTAACTAAGTATACCACTGACCAATAAGACCACCTTGGGGCATAACTGCATTTTTAGGAAGAGGATTTTTTTATTTTCTACTTAATATTTCCTTGTATTTCATCTTAACTTGTAAGTTAATTTAAGATTGTGTGCTATCATCGCCATTATCTGGAATGCAGATGATATTTTTAAAAATTGCTTCATTTTAATACTTTTACACTGAAAACTAGAATTAATAAAAATAGAAATTCAAAAATCAACACATAGCTAACTTTGACTAATTTTTTGAGAGGCATATTAATAAATGATCAAGGGAGAAAAGGATGCAATAAGAAATTTCTCACAGCCTCTGAAATAGATCACTTTATCCACAATTTTGCAGTCACATAATTGAAAGAAAGTAAATTATTGCAATCAAGATGATGAATATTTTTTTTCTGATTACTAATTATGTGTAGTTGAACAAGAACCAGAATTGATGCAGTATAACTCAGAGGAAATTGTGTCTGATTACAAGTTATTTATTTAGTTGGATATGTTTTCATATAAAAATATTTTTTTCCTGTGGAGGGTTTTTAAACATTGCTATAAAGTCTGGAGGTGCAGAGCCATAGGAAGAAAAGAATCAGACATAAATTAGTACACTAAAAATTCTGTTTAGATGTAGAGATATAGATATATAGATAAATACATAGTTATATAGATATTTATCACCCACATCTGGGCAGATTATCCCAGTATCCTCTCCTCTCCTCTCCTCTCCTCTCCTCTCCTCTCCTCTC
>JAWWMU010000106.1:123497267-123529569 GCA_035048155.1 Cinnycerthia olivascens
TCTCCTCTCCTCTCCTCTCCTCTCCTCTCCTCTCCTCTCCTCTCATCTCTCACCTTTTTTTATGGCACTTATCTGGATAAGCCCTAGCAGCTCCATGTGTTTTTTTGTACTGGGAGCCCCAGAGCTGGGTTCAGTGCTCCAGGTGGGGTCTCAGCAGAGCAATCAGAGAGGCAGGAGCCCCTTCCTTGCCCTCCTGTCCACGATGCTTTCGGTGCAGTCCAGGACACTCTTGGGTTTCTGTGCTGTGAATGCACATTTCCAGCTCATGTCCGCTCTCACATTCACCAGCATCCTCAAACCCTTCTCTGCAGAGCAGCTCTCAGTTCTTTCACCCCTCAGCTTGTCTTGATACTGAGAATTGTCCTATCTTACTATGAAACAGGAAAAAGGAAAAGATATGTTTTTTCTAGATAGTGTTGATTTTCATTAAAGCATCAACATGGTCTGAGGGGCAGATCAGATGTCAATGGAGTTATCTGTAGGCAGAGACGTCAGACCTGCTATTAAAAATCACTAGTGCTAGATCTACATTATCAAATACATTAAGATATATAAAAAAATACCAATGTAAAGAGTATTAAAATATTGCAAGAATAAATTTAGGATATTACCACATGAAGAATTCTGTTAAGCAGGAATTACTTCTTGGGGGTACTTAAAAGGTAAAAGTAGAGCATGACTTCAGTTTTATTTGCAAACACAGTAAGGAGCCTGAGAGAATGACAAAACATGAGCTAGTTTTTAATATGGGTTATGGGATGGAATAGCTGATACTGTGGGAAATAACAGCCACCTTCTTTGACACAATTGTTCTGCTGCAGAACACAGCAGACATATTTATTGTCTTCTGAAAAGTCTGTATGGAGGGGTATTCCCTACAGAAATTTCTATCTGATCTAAAATATATGAAAAGAATATATTCCAGTGAAGATGCTGAACATTAAAAATGGAAGAAAACAGCTCCTGCATATCTCTTAGGCAGGATAATTCCATAAATTATCTTAAATTAAACAAGATAGTACTGAAGGATCATACCAGGTAATGCAAAAAAGAAGAATTATTAAGTTCTCTTGAGATGCTATTAGTCTGGTAACTTTTATTCAGGCAAAAGGGAATTTCGGGATATCAATGAAATAAGAGCTGTGTATTGGATATTAACAATGAAGATAATCTTGACCCTAACAGAAGACTGGAAGTGAAAGGCACACTGCATGGCAGTGACACAACCATGAGAAAAAATTGGTCAGACAAAAAAAAGAACTTAAAGGTGTCAATATACAATCCTCATTGATCAAGAAATGATTTGTACTTTTCCTTTGAGGGAATTCAATCTCCCCATGAAAACAAAATATTATCTATGCTAATGATATATTAGGAACACTTCTGTAAGTATCAAAAAGATAGAAAATATAAGTCCTAGGGTTTTAGTGGCTATCATAAATCTACCACATATACAGTTGCTGAATTACAATATATTTGTCTGTAAAAATTTATCTCTAGACTCTAGTATTTAATCATATATGTTAAACTTCTATAAAACAAGATTAATTTTGCAGTAGTCATTTGTATTATGGTGACTTTGATATACTGTGAAACTTCTCATAAAAGATGCAAAAGTAGTTGTAGGTATTTTTATAATCCAAAGGAAGACAGATAATTGGCATCTTTGTTGCTAGTGTAGGATTTAAGGCAAAAAATTTGAGTTCAGGGATTTCAAAGGGCTTTCAAATGTAACAAGATTCCTTATCGCCAATTTTTTAACCTTTGTCCCAAGTCTTCTGCAACTCAGGTCTTAACCTAAGTAAGCTGTTGCTTATGTCACAGTATGAGATGGCCAAAGGGTACCTGTAGGTCAAGAAACATTAGCTTTTTTGAAAATCCCAAAACAGAAACAAACACAATTCAAGTGTTGTGGTTCCAGGTTAGCTTATGAGTGGAAAGAGACCATGTTCCACTGATTACACTTCACAAAAATATGGGAGACTATGAAGTCATAAAATTTGAAAAACTGTCAAAGAAATGTGCTTCTAATTTCAACTCCTAATTTCATAAAAAATATTGGTAATAAGAATAACCAAAGTAGACAGGATGTCTTTCTGGCCATTAGAGAAAGGGATACATAAGAGGATTTGATGTTTGAAAGGAATGAGAATTAGAGTATGTGACAGCTACTGGGGATTCTACACCCTTTAATCTGCAAATCAACATTTCACATTCAATTAATAGTTGAAAATTACCTTTATTAAATATATAGAAATCTCTTCATTATTAATTACATAATTCTGATGCCATTATAATACATTTATAATATTAATGTAAAATTATCAATTTGCATAATCGAATTATAGCATGGATGTATGTTAAGAACGATAATAAAGAATGAGCTTGGCCAGCACTCTGACACTAATCTTATTCCATTAATGTAGGACAACTAAGGTCAACATCAGGTTTAAAAGAGACTATAGAAGAGGAATCTAGTCTCTGGATAACTGGTTAATTGCTTTATTTTCTGCAGTGGTTATCATACCTCATCTTCTGTGTGATACACCTGCCAAAAATGACACTTGCTGGCAGAATGGTGTGAACTAGGGGTGGAACTTCATGTGATTTCTGTCTCCCCATTGACTTCAGCAGTTTGTTGTTTCCCATTTGCTTTGTCTCCACCCTTTAAACTCTGTGTCACTAAAATATGATCAGAAAAAAAATAGTTAAAATTTGGTATTTTAAAAAAAGGTTTTTTTCCCCTTTTCACTTCAAAATGTGTATTGACTAGTGTGTTGATAATGCAATTACAATATCAGAAAAGCTAATAAATAAACGCTAATTAAAAAAACCCTTAGAAACTCAAGACATTTTATTTGCACATAATCTGATTTCAATAGATGATAAGGATTAGCTCTAAAATCATGTGTGTGTCTGGTTATTTTTGTTGCTACTTTACTTGTGAGATCATTTGATGTCTGTGTGAAATACCAAGAGAATAACTTCATCTTGAGCCACAAAGAAAGAATTTTGTTCTCAGTAGGAAGATTAAATGTGGGTAAAAAAATTAAAATTTTGCTTAAGGCTATCCCATTTTAAAAAGTTAGTATTGAGAGAACACCTTATAGCAGATTGGCTTTGATCTTTGCTTGTTAATGTCTATCTCCTTTCCCATTTAAAATAATATTTTAAACCCACTTCAGTGAGCTAACCTGCTCTCTGTGACACTGTAATCAATTAATCCCCTTAGCCTTCATGCTCACCTTCCTGTTGGTTAATTTTTAAGCATAATTTAGGTCAAAAAGCTCTGACCACAAGCTCATTCAGTAATCCATTCTATCTTAGACAATTCGTAAAAAATAAGTCCCCTGTAAAACACCAAAGTCTCCATGCATAATAGATTTATTAAGAGCAAATATTTGAATATGTAGATGTGCTGCTTCCACTAGCAGAATACCTACAGAGTATTAAGGTATATGCAAACAGCGTGCCAGAAAATAAATAGTTGCACAGTATCCCTTTCATAAACATTTGATCAGAGAAGTGGAACCAACATTTTTCACAGTTCTATACTGTTGTCAGTCCTAGAGGTACATACATGGATATGCACATAGGGCCACATTTAAGAGGTATTGGGTTTGTAGACCCTCCCTGAAGTCTAAAGGTTTGACTTGAAGCCGACAAACAAACTGACACATTCCTAGAGTAAAATGAGTCAGGGGCATCTAAACACCCCTGTATGCATGACAGGGTTTATGAAATATTATTTGCTGTTTCAGACATGAAAAAATATTTGAAAGCCATTCCTCCACAGAATTAGAGGAGAATCTAAAAGTATATGTACTTATAATGAAATATCAAAAATACACTGCTTTGGGCTATGCTTATTGTCAAACTTGTCTTTCTATCCTCCATCCTCCATCAAAAAGAATTTCTTTGTGGTCAAGCTGAAGTTGACATATCCTATTCAGAGATGAAAAGGTCAAAGAGCAGATTATGACCACCCAATTCCTCATTGTAAGAACAAAGCAGAAAGGAAAACAAGAACAAAAAGGGTGAGGTTTAATTTTGATGTGGATTTTTATTGAAAGTGGGTTACTGGAACACCAAGATGTAAAGGCCTATCAGAGCACGTAGTCAGAGGATTCAAACTTTCTTTTTTCTGTTTGTTGCTCTGGAATTTTTGTACTTTAATCCTCTACCTAAAAATTGGCAAAATTCTTGACAATCTAACCATACATAAAAAAAATATTGAGACATATTTTGACAGAAAGGTCTTTGCCTTGGTCTCAATATATCTTATAGCATGGCATCCATCATGTTCTTCCATTTCAATGATTATTTTTCACAAAAAAGAAAATGTGTTTATTTCAAGACTGAAAATTTAATACATTCCTTTTCCTTTTGACAATTTACTCCACATTCTTATAACATTTTTTGCCATTGACAGACATTCCCTTCTCTAAAATCCTCTGATCTCAAGGATATACAGAGTCAATAATTCTGAAAAGCCTTCCTGCTTGGAGCTTCTACTATTATTTTTGTTGGGAAGCGTAAATAAGGAAATCATAATTATATGACTTATAATTTTTTAATGATATTAATTATACCCTTTTAATAACGACACCTTCATGTGTCAAAAATTTTCACAAATGTATTGATTTTCTTAAACTACAGAATTATATACAGAGCTAATCAGAATATTTTCCAGTCACGTTCTATGAGCCCTGCAGAGCCATCTATTTGGTAATGAAATGGTCCTTGGAATGATGAGTTGCTGATACTGTAACTAAAACTTTGCAGAAGAATGATTGTAAAGCATGCCAAAATTAAAGAAGCGACTCAGACTTACTTTTTGTAAAAAGTGCTTTCTGACAGCTTTCTGTCAGTTATATATAATATGCTGTCATCCTATTATGTTCAATACTAGTTCATCTGAGCCAATATGTGGTAAATCAATGTTATCCTGAAGTGTCAGCTCACTTAATTCTTAAGTTCTGAGGCTACTTCAATCAGTTACAGCAGCAGGGTTTAAGGAGACTTGTCTAATGTTTTAAAGATCTGAATTGTTCAGGTGGGCATTTAAATATGACCCTTTCCCCTTCTTGGCTTGGCCGCTTAAAATGGTCTTTGTAAGTTGTAATGGATTCCAATGCGTTTATTATTTGTGAAAAAGACAGCAACAGTTTAGGTTTCACCTGCTAACTTTAACCTCACCTTAACCTGCCTATTTAAGTTTAAATTTATATTGAAAAAGTGCTCCTGGACTACCTCTCAAAATACTGCCTCATGATCCTGGAGAACAGAAGCAGACAGGCATAAAATGTGGACCATGACTCAGTCACCTGGTATTGTTGAGGCACTTCACATCAGTTTGCATTAAAGCACAAACGTCAGTTGGTGTCAAAGGGAGAATTTTTTGAATTTCTTGCTCATAAATGCATAAGCAACAGGCAATCACACAAGCATTGACCTCAACCAAACTGGCAGTGCTCATAAACAAAGAGAACTACTGCTCTACTGAACTACTGTCACCTGTTATCCATTAAGTACTCTTCACAGTTCTCAATTGCTTTCTCAGCATTTCCCATTTTTATTCTCTTTTGATGGCACCTGACCAGCGCTAGAAAACACAGAGTTTTATTCTGGTTTATGTGTCAGTCCGTAGGCACTCACATTAAAACTGGCAAAGAGCTGTGAAAAGCAGGTCCGCATTAAGGACTTGGGAGAAGAGGTACTTAGTACTGTTAAGAAACCTTTGTCCTGTCACCTGTGGTGAGCAGATCTCTGAGAAGAACCATATAATAATAATTTTAATCTCAAGGCCAATCCCAGCTGTGTTTCCTGGCCTCACTGCTGTAGCAGTTAGCATGAGTTATTTGAAGTTAGGATAGCTTTTGGCATGAGCTGATGAACCTTGACTTTTTGCTGTAAAAGAAGTAGATGAAATAGGGTACAAAGCCTTTGCAAAGAACAGAGTAGTTTTGGTGTGCTTAAGGAAAGATATAGACAAAGAACACACTAAGTCTGCTGGGCATCAAGATGCCCAGAATTTATCTGAACAGGAATTTTAGGACCAGTGGCAATGGCTGCAACAAATCATAATAAAACCTTGCAATTTGAGAAGACATTGGCAAGAAAGTCTGTACTCAAATGTATACCTAAAACCACTTAAGAGTAGTGGAGGTAACCATGAAAAAGACATTGTTGTGGAACTCAGTGACATTCCTCAGGACCCAGGATTGTGTTTCTAACCTCCGAGGAAACAGAGTCCCCACAGCTCTGGATCATCACTGCAGCACTGACACCACTGCACTGACCCACACAACCTTCCTCCTGGCTGCACCGTGCCACAGGCTGGAAAAATAACACAATTAATAAAACCTCACATCTGTGATGTGTTTTGGTATATAAACCCATTTAGCCACATTATCATCTGGTCTTAAAACTTCTTCACAGAAAGCAAGCTCTCTCTTCTTGTATGGAAGAATAGAAGTTCGGTTAGGTAGACAGTTTCTTGGAGCAGCATAACCATGTTTATAACCAGCAAACACATCTTTGTTCTTGTGTTATTGTTGTCCTCGAGCTGAAATGTTTCTTCTCCTTGAAAAGAGAAAATTTCATTCTCTTTAGATCTTGATGAGAAAACCATATTCTCTGCCAGCACTTAGAAGGGCCCCATTGTTTTGCTCTCATTGTATGACAGACACTTCTGCTCCCTCTTGGAAATATTCCTGATAATGCTTTCCTGATGGTCTTGCAGTTAGAAGTAATCTCTCTGAATATTAGCAACAAAAATATAGTCCTGTATTCCAGTATCCTGTATAATGGTATTCATGTTTTTTCTGTTTGAAATAGATGCCCTGATACAGCCCTGGGTTTTTTCCTTTCATGATTGCTTCACATGGGCAGATTTTATGTTCAGTGATGAGTTTAAGGTTTATAACACATCCTTGCTGACCTTTACAGAGACATGGCTTTTATTTTGCACTATTAAATGTAATTTTATTCTTATTTTTTAACATCATCAAGTCTTGCTGGTAGTCTGGCCCTTATATGTTTAGACAGAGCTTTCAAACTCTGAGCCACTGACGAATTTTGTTAGTTGCCAAATTTTATCTCAAAGTCACTAATGAAAAAAAACAAAAAACACCAAGATATGAAAATCTCACTCCAATTATCTTCCCTTTAGTCCATGTTTCATTATCTTGATTTTAGTCTGGAGTAAGAAAGTAACAGAAATGTGATCATCATGTTAAAACATGGAAATGGAGCTGCAAAGTTTTGATATATTTGTTAATATAGTTTTTTCTAGTAGTTTTATGTCTCAGTTGGAACTAACTGCATTTTTAATGTATTTTTTTATTTAAAATTAAATACATTTCAATATGTGAAGCCTTTTTAGATAAGCAGAGAGGAAATTCTGCTTTTGTTTTATAGCTTTTTATAGTAGCAAGGGAAAAAAGTGAGAAAAAAGAGAAAAAAGAAAGACATCTGAAATGGAAAGCAGTTATTAAAGTGGATCATTGCCTTGTGAAAAAAAATTGGTTTTTTGAGAGCAGAATTTTTTTTTCTCTGCAGAATAACAACAGTAATTCTTCGTTTGTTTTAAGTGTCAGTAAAAGTCCAGGGAGACAATGTCATGTCAAACTGATGGAAAATTATTTCAATACAACTATGCTATGAGATATTACTGTGTCAAGACAATGTTAAAAGGATGTCAGTAAAAAAAAAAACAAACATACAACAATATGGAAATTCAATAACATGCCAATCTAAAGGTTTCCAAAGCAGGGATTTGGAGATTATGCTACATTGACAAGATAATAAAATACTATCAATGCAAATTACACTTTTATTTAAAAGAAGACAATTAAATCCATATCACATTAAGAAACACCATATAAAAGCAATAAAATTAAAGCTGTATTCATCATCCCTCCAACAACCTTCTGTCTATGAACTAAGTAGATTACTAAGAGCAATTATTTCATTGGGTGTGTACTAAACAAAGTATTTGGAACCTGCTGAGAGGTAAGCTAGTCAAACCCAGTTTCTGCAGTAGTATCTCTAAGGAGTTGTCCTGACAAGATATTTGCATTTCCTAAATGGAAAGTGGAAATAAGCCTGTTCTGTGGAATCCAATGCAGAAGGAAGTTATGATGACAATATCGAAATTAGCCCCGTATGATAATATGTCAGTCTGGGCTGATTCTGGCCAGTTTCCTCCTAATCACATCTAATATACTATGTCAGCCTTCTAGAAAAAGAAAGAAATACCAAACGTTTTTAATCTTTTTTCCTTCCATACTCTACAGGAAAGCCCCTGCACTACAAGCTCTCCCTAAGTCACCACCAAGTCTGTTTTCTTTTGCTGTCAAACTACTCATGCTATGCCATGGTTTCTGCTGCACTGCTCATAGAATTCCCTCTGACAGACCTTGCAAATTTGTTTGCTTTGACACAGATAAATAGGAGAATTTATTTCTTCTTCACTTCTGATTGTGCTGCTGCTTTGTCTTCCCCCTTTCTTTTTAATGCTTTTTTACAGAACACTTTACATCAGATTGTATTGGAATGTGATGCCATGACTTCCACTTTAGTCTTGCTCCTCTAAATATCTGGATAAATATGGGATTAATGTCTCCATTTTCAAGCCAATTCAAGTCAAATATTGTCTTCATTAATTTTTCTAAGTGTTAAAGGAACAGGAGAAAACTCCACTACATGTAAGAGGCTACACCTAAAAAGAATTAAATCCACACTGTTACTAAATCTTTGTATTAGTAACGTCACAGTTTAATATCTTTGAATCTATCACAGAACTGAATTTTGTGAGCTTTGTTTCAGGTTCTTTGGTATTAATTTTTGTACATGAAGGAAGAGCATAAGTCAAAGAACTTCTGAACATATAGAATTTCTTTGAAAATTGAAAAAGTTGATTCTTTTGTAAGAGTGAATTGATGACAATAGCAAAATCAAATGTCTGCCTTGCACTCATTTGTTAAAAATAAAATACTGCTACAAAACTAATTACGCTTCTTTCTTGAAAGTAAGAAATTTGCTATAATGTGTTAAAACCAAAATTTTAAGTTTTCCTGAGCCTTAGAAATGAATCAACTATTTTAAAAATTAACATTCAATTGTTTGCATAACAAACTCCAAAATACTTGCAAATTTCAAACTCGTTATGACTATTGGAAAATAGCTGAAACAACTAAAAGACAAACAATTGAGGATATCACACAGAACAAATTACTCCTAGATGGTTAAACTTTACAATATAAGGAAAATATAGTTATGTAAGTTAGAGACTGTTGTAAGATAATTCTGTTTAATATTTTCCTCTCTATTTTTACTGTTATGAAGGAAAGAACCAAAATTTTTGTCATCAATATAGTGCTTCAAAAGAAGGAGCAGAAGTTTTAAAAACCAATTATTATGAATCACTTAATCTTCATTTTGAAGAAAAGCCTGTTGCTTGAAAACTGTTTCTTCTGACTTAATGTGAACACCAAGGAGGAATCTGTGAAAAGATTTCTGATGTCTTTTGTGTTAGAAGAATGGAACATGCATGGCAAGTTAGGTATTTTCTCCATAGGCATAGTGTCCCCAATTAGTTTTGTGAGATGCTAGAGTTGGGCAATGATGGCTGAAAGAGATGTTGCATTAGCCCTTATTATAAGAATGGATCACAGTTTCTTCTTCTAGTTGCTGGCACAATTCTCTTTAGATTTGAGTTTTCTTGTATTTATTACATCAGTGTATTGCTTTTGCATTCAATAATTAACTTTGCTGTTAAAATGTTTTCAGCATATGTTGGAAATAATGAATGTTAATTGCTGCATGAACTTTGAGTGATCCACCAGGAATGAGTTAGTTCCGAAAAGAACATTTTCCATCTGAGTACACAGTCATTAAAATACATTAATCTACTAATCCTTATACCTTTGTACTGTTTCTCTTTTCTCCTGCCAAGAAAACAACCAAAAAAAAAATTGCCAGAATAGCTGTTGATTTGGTTTTACAGAGTAGAATTTCGGAGCATACATTTTAAAACTTGAGGTTAGAATTTCCCCAAGGTTAATGATAAATAGTGTCCATATTTCTAAAAATTAAGAAAACACAATGCTTTTATATTTTCAAATATGGAATGTCGTGTTAATAATTAGCTTAAAAATATGGAGGCTCATAATTAATTTGTCCCAGCGTGATACTATGCATTTCAGTATATGTCCAAAACCTCACATCCTGGTGCAAACAACAGGAAAGGACTGGGAAGGACTGCAATCAAGAGACAAATACCTCCAGGCTGAATACAAACTCGTGTGTCTTGCCAACAGCTGTTGTTGTTAAGAGCTGTGTTCCAGGCTCAGCCAGCAGTTCTCCCAGTGATGGTGGAACTTTGGACCCCAGCCTCTGTGAGTCTCTCAGTTCTGCTGGGCTGTGCCCTTGGAAGCTCAGTGGGGTGAGACAAAGAGTGAGGGATGCCTGGAAGGGAGCACACAGTGCACGTTCCTGCAGTGATGGAGCTGCCTCTGGACTCCTCTCTGCATTTTGGTAGCTGGGGAGAAACTCTTGTTTGGAGCACAACATCTTCCTGAGTGCATTGCCACCTCTGCAAGCAGGGCTCAAGACAGAAAGCTAGTGGTAAAATTATACCCTCTTCATCTATCCAGCTACCTATGTGTCAAAATTCTTTCCAAAGTGTATAAAGGATTTTGTCTTTCTTATTTCACTTTAATGGTTGTCTGCAGATTATATTACCAAATAATACGTGCAAGGTTTTAATATCTGTAAGACTAGAGCTCAGGAAAAAAAAAAGTCTGAAAATTTGTAAGTTTTTTAGATTTTAGCAGATCCTTTCTGAAATTTTATAATAAACTCAGCAGTTAAATGCCCAGTGCAGTCACAATGAAATCATCTGTGAGCAAATAAAAGCAAAGTTAACTCAGAGCTATTTCCAGACGGCAACTTTCCCCTGAATTATTAAGAGAAACAATGTTCCTCCAAATCCACAACTGGAAATTTGCATTCCCTTCAGGTCATGTCCTGGTGTGAACTTTATAAGCCCAGTCATTTCAGGGAACTAGGAACATGGTTTAGTGGTAGATGTGACAGTGGTAGGTTAATGTTTGGACTCAGGGATCTTAAAGGTCTTTTCCAATCTAAACAATTCTATGATTCTATGATTCAATTTGCACAGATGATTACTGAGCAATTTCCAAATTTACCTACCGAATTTGACCACAACAACTTATGAAAATGATTGGAATCACAGTCTGGGGGCTACACTGATCATGAAGTCCAAGCATTGCTACCAGATGCCTTTTTTTGATGACAGTTTACACAAAAATGTTAATTTCTGAATGTACTTCATCTTAAAACTATTTTAGATTTTTCATGAAACCAAGAGGGCAGTAAAGAAATATTTTTATAGTCTTGGGTTGACAGAATAATTATAGCCAGATAATAAAGTCTATACACTAAGTCAGAAATTTAGAAAGACACAATGTTTAAAAAATTTAAAAAGTCTTAAAAATATACTTTAATTCTTAAAGAATTTAAAGGTTTTTTCTGCATCAATTTAAATCAGATTTTAGTTGAGCTATGACATCTCAGACTGAAAGTTAACTCAGACACAGGTAATTTGAGTATAATTCCACAAGTCTGGCCCTATGACATATTTTGAGGAACAAAAAAAAAAAGTCAATTTCAATTACTTTGCAAACAAACAAAGAAATGCTTTAAGCTTAGTAGATAATGAAACCACCAAATTCCATATGCCCTGAAAGAAAATCTGGTGTCCATAAAACACACCATAGAAGCAAGCCAAAAGAGGTGAATTTTTTAATGTTTTGACATGTCAATGTCTGGTTTAAATTCATTAAGGACACCTAGGGAAAGAATAATCTGAAACTTGAGAACATGATACTTCGACTTCACAAGACTCTGTTTTCAATAAGATACAGGAAAAACACTGTGGGTTTTTTTTATTCCTTTTTCTCAACAAGAATATTATTTTAGCTTTGCAAGTAAACTTTAGAAGAAAAAAAAAAATATCGAGCACATATGTAATGTTTTTTCTTAACCGCGATTAACTTGAAGTTACTTGGTTGATTGCTCGCTATTCCCCCTGTTGTACCCATGGGAATGATTCACACAAAACTGATGCAAACAGTTGCCACAAAAAAAAAAATTACTTGCTCAAGCAGTGTGTTCTGTCTGTCTAAAACAAATGAAGGAGTGACTTTAACCCCCTACTCCAGCCACTATATCTGAAATGCAGACGCAGGCTCACCTGCCGCTGCGGTTTGAGGGACGATGTAAAAATCACATTGGTGGAGAATCCAAGGAATGTTTGCTCTGTGGCTACGCATCATTGCTGCAGATTGCAATGGCCTTAGATGTCCCTGTCCAATCCCAACACACCCATTCTTTTTAATCTATTTTGTCCTTTTTGCCTACCTACCATATGCACATCTAATTAATCCCCAAGAAATCAAATGTTTTAGGAGTATAATGGTGTATTTTTCTGTAGTAAATGAAAAAAAAATAGAAAAACCCTCAAACAAAAAAACACATAGCAGCAACAACAAAAATCCAAACCAAGACAAAAAAATCCCAAAAAAACCCCAAACAAAGCACAAAATCCCAGAAAAACTCCTTCCTTCAGCTAAAAACCTAGAGTTTGGTGATGGTGTGTCTCTTTTGCATTAAAATTCCAGTGAAATGCCTACCACCAATTCACTCTCAAGGACAATTTTTTTCAAATTTTTAAAGGCTTCTATTACTGACCTTCTTTAAGCTTTGAACATTGTTGTAATGTACTATTTTGCTTTCATTTATTTCTAATACTGTTAAGTATTGGTAAAAGCTTTTTATAACTTGTGTTCCAAATTTAATGAAAATCAAATTTGGAACTTGACTGGATATCTCTATAAGTCTCTTCCAGCCCCAGTCTTTCTGTGAAATTAATTTCATCATGCAGTCATTAACAAAAAAAAAATAAATCAAAACTTTTCTGTGCAGTTTTTAAAAAAAATTTATATAAAAATTGGATTTAATTGAAATTGTATTTGAAATAATATGATATGGAAAAAATCCAAAAACATTAAGGTAAATATACTTTGTTATTTCATTTAATTTTTTTATTTGTGTTCAATTTTATTGTCTGTATTTGTCTTGATAAATCAATTTTTCACTAGACAAAGAATGGATGCTCCCATCCAAATTTATATTCTTCCAAACTGAACTCCAAATGAAATATGATATAATTGATTCCACTTTTGTGTTCTGGGTATTTTTTTCTCCTTTTGAACTTATCCTGTGCTATTAAACAGTCAAAAGAAAACTTAGGGGAATAATTTATTTTACTCTCAATAGTGCAGATTGAACCTGGAGGCATTTTGGTGTCACATAAATTGTACGCAGTACAATGGAATGGCAGTAGGTCACTGTCCTCTCAAAAGAAACTCTAAAGAAAATGAGGTGATTGCAACATCAGGTGGGCAACCAGTAAATTTTACAGTGATGCTACCAATGTTAAAGTTAAAATGTTACAGTGAGGTCTTGTCTGCCCTTGAGGTGACAAAGAGGTTGTAACCACTGGATGAAGCACTTTGAAATACCAGTAAATTACCTCATGATCACATCCAAATGTGCTTGTTCTCTTTGGCTTGTTTTCCTACAACTTTGTGTTTTAGCTCTCTCAGAAAACCAATTGTTTATGGCTTGGTTTCTTCCTCAGAAAATAGACTCATAAAAACATCTTTAACTGCTGGATTTAACAACTTGGCCCCTAAAAAACCCACTAAAAAGGATGGCTTTTCAATATTTTTTTTAAAGTGGCATATTTTACTTAATTAATAATTTTTTAAAAACTCTAAACTCTCCTTAAATGCTTCAAAATTGTCAAAGATAAATTTTGATTGAAAATCAATATTTTTATTTAAACTAAAAATATTTACGGGATTTTTAATGTTGAGGAGAAACAGATTTGGACTTTTTTTTAATTCTGAAGAAGTTGATAAAGCTGCTATACTGAGACTTTGGAATCAGCAAGGAAACTTATTCTCTGGAAGGACTGGGCATGAACACATACTAGGAAGAATCTGACATAAATTTTCAGAACATCTCCTTTAACCAAATAAGGCAAATAAAACCACGACTCACAGATGCTGGGATATGATTTCTTACGAAAGCAAAGGCCAAAAGCAAGTAGATGTTTTCATTGCTCTGATAACTATAGAGTAATTACATGAGCCATCTCAATCAATGTACTCCTTCATTGCTGTGGAATAAAAGAATCAAAACAAACAACTATTCGTGAAGTACTGAGTGAATTATTGTGTGGGAACAACTAATGCTACCTACAAAGAGAAAAGTTATCAGGGGTATGGCTAATCATCTCAATAATTCCCTGTATCTTCATTCCATTTTGATAGGTTTCTGGCAGGGATTCTCAAGAAAACAGAACTTGTGACTTGTCTTATTCAGTTTTCTTTTTAGGCTGAATCCCTCTGCAGATAGTCTTTTGATATGAAAAAAACACTATTTTTGGTGGCTCATGGCACAAAAAAAGACTGTACAAATAGTGTTTGATATTAAAACAGAAGGGAGAGTAGTAATGAAAAGCTCAGAAGATCTTTAAAATGGAGATTATAGCTATACAACTGTAATAGAATAGAAAGATTGCAGATATTTATGGAGATGATGCAGTAATAGAAAAGGCTTAGCAAGACCAGCATGCCAGAGTTTACAAAGATGCTCAGATGACCAACATACAACAGGCCTAAGTTAATCAATGTTGGTGTGATTCACTTTTTCTAGAATAATTAATGAACACATCAGTTTTTACTCTGCAAGGTCATCTTGTGTTTTCTTACAAAAGCCTCTGGAAAATACATTGATATGTCACTGTCTTTGTTGCCTATTCTCAGAACCCACCTATTAAAACTCATATGGTTAAAAGACAGACTGATATTAATAATGTCATTCTGAAATATGTCAGAAAGAGGAATTTACTTTTAATTAGAAACTATGAATTATGCAATTTGAAAAACAAGGGTAGGCTATGCAAATATTTAATTTTTTCCAGACATCATAATATTGTTAAAATTCATGGTAAACATATCTAGCCAATAAGAGCATCAATTTTTATATTTTACACAATTTAATGTAAGAGTGCTTTTTATTGCTGTTTTAAAGATGACATGATTTAATATATATAGGTTCTTTTTTGCAATGCATTAGCTCGTCTATTTAATTTTTAATATAATTTGATCATATTATGTAAAAGAAATTATAAGTATTATGCTAAAGCATTAATGTCAAGTGTAGAATGATTTCAACTTTTATTAAAATGTTACTAATCCACATTTATTTTAATTTATACTATTCTTTACAGAAAGATCTCTGGAATATTAATATCTCTACCTAATCTTTACAATAGATCTGTGTACATTAGAGTGTTTCAGATGTGAATCAGAGAAGTCGCTTAACTTGATTTAAAAAATATATTCTAACTGAAATAAAACCACATTTAAACTTCCATATTTGTTCTATATTAAATGGTAGCAACAATTCAGGGAAATGAAAGTGATGTTTCAAATCAGGTGGTTGAAAAAAATAGAGTTGAAAGAGTGAATTTTCCATTCCTTTCATGGTAGACATCTAATTCTCTGTGCCAAAAAGTTGGTACCAGCAGCATTCATCATGCTTGATATTGATAAATTTATCTCATGTACAGAAAGATTACTTGTAATTGACAAAATGGATAAGGCTTGTATGATAACTAGCAGTGAGAGAATAACTGATAAATAAAGCAGTTAATAAAATCAAAATATCCTTTATCTCTTTTTTCCTCTTTCCAACTATGGACAATGTCTTCAGTGAAAAATATTTAGCATACTGATTATTTGGACAGGGTAGACTCACAGATAAGCTGCATCCACTGCTGGTTGTGAGACCAAAGCATGTGGTGGTAGGATGTAAGCTTTGGTCCAGGAGTGAGGATTTCCATCACTTCCCTTCTCCAGGATGGGAAAATGAAGTTCTGGTTGAGGCTGGACCGGGTAAGAGGAGGAGAAACAGCCAGATTTGGAGCTACCCTGTGGGGGTGTATCTCTAAGGAGAGATCTAATAGTGGCAAATAAGTAGTTTTGTAGAGGACACAAAGTACTTGCTCTATCAAACTGCCTGGTGTGTACTTTGCTTTAAGAAAAATTCTTTTAAAAATTCTTACAACGGATGTCTCTTAATTAGCAAGTTATGCGCTGTTTTTAATTTTTTTTTCAGAGAAACAATTCTGCTGTTGTAAGAGTTTCTTATTTTAAACTCAAGACTTGTGTGAAAGATCCCACTAATATTACTGTCAATATAATAACAATATTTTATAAAATATATAATTATGATTTATAGTAAATAGAAAATATATATTATGTAACAATGTACAATTGTTTCTTTATAACTACACATATCTAATTATAAATATGATTATTTCAAAAGGAAGTATTAATACATAATATATAATAATACTGCATTTTGAAATTCACTAGTGAATATTCAGATTTCACAGTTCATATGCACATTTTGCTAAAATTTGGGTGTGCAATGAAAGAAGAAAGGAAAGACAACTGAAGACATCCTTTAAAATTTATAGAAACATTCATGAAATTGGCTTTTTTTCCTCCTACATAGCATTTAAGCATATATTGGATCTTATTTGAATATTACTCATGAGCATGTTCCAAGACTGGTCTGTTTATTTTTACTGTTGACTATTAGAACTTTCAAAACATATTACCAACATATTCAGCATATATTGGATGTTTTAAATACTTTCACTTAAATAACTTAATGGGAATTTCTAACCAGACGGAAATTATTTAAAACAACAAAACCTCCAAACTTAGCAAAATCCAAACCAACAGATTTGTCATCTATTCCTTGAAATTTGAAGTTGAGGACATATATTATGTTACTACAAATTTTCAGGAGAATCACCTGTTGCCATAAAACTATGCTACTGGAATAGTGTATTAGTGTTTTCATTTGCATTTAAAATTCTCAACATTTAAATCTATAACAGTTCAAGTAATTTCACCAAATATCTCTATTTACCTAATGAAGGACAGGAAATTTCTTTTTTTTTGCTGTGATAGAAAATGAAATATTTGAATATATGATATAAATAAATTTATCATATAAATACATATACTGAAACTTAATGAGCTTAAGAATAATTTGTCATTTTATCTTCCTTGTTCTTGAGCATCTCCATAAATGGAGAGATCTCTCTGTAGTTTTCTTGTGGCTCTGCGTACTTTTGACGGAGCCTGCATTTCAGATCTGATCTGTGGTTAGCCCAGTCTATGCAGACAGAAAAACTTAACTATTCAAAGTTAGTTTGCTTTGAAGTACAAGATATTTTATTTGATATTGCAGTTAATATTTTTTCCTGAAAACTATAGTGATTTTAAATGTTAAATGCTGCTTTTCTTGCACCATGTGGAAAGATTGATGACTTCCTTTTCACTTTTCTGCACCAAATGATATTAAATATATTTCAAACTGCTAAGTATTTTCCAGTTCCTTGCAATATTGTTGCCAGGCTGGCTGAGGCGTTGTTTTTTCCTTTTAGTTTTTTCTTCAAATCATGAGCTGTGAGTTAGATTTAAGGAAGCTGCAGTCAGGTACCATGAGCAGAGCCCATATTTTCTCTAGATTTTTCTTCCCGACTTTCCGCCTCTTCTTTCAGCTGCTATGGAAAGGTGATTTGTTATTCTATACAATACAGCCTAGGAGCCCCATTCAGTGGCAGAGCAAGAAAAGTATATGCATACCCTGATATTAAATGAATTTATAGTCCAGGTTAATTAACTCTTGATTACAACTGTCATGCAAAACTAGGCAGGGCAATGGTTTTGTAGATTTTTTGTTGTTATTGTGTGTGTTTGGTTTTGATTTGGCTTTAGGTTTGCTTGTTTTTTTACTGCTACTTTGTAGACCTGAGCCTGGAGCTTGCTGAGTGAACCCTTATCAGAGAAGAACAGGTATAAACAAGTTCTTTATAGCATGAAATTTCTCTCCTATTTTTTTTTTTCAGGTAAGTTAGAATAAAAAGATTAGTTAACAAAATGCTGTGGCAAGAGCAGATATCTTTTCTGACATTATATAATAATCTGGTTTTGAAGAGACTTCTGAAGAAGTGTTCTCTCTACTGATTCAGATCAATTGAATCATAGAATCTTTTAGGTTGGAAAAAACCTCTAAAATCATCAAATTCAACCATTAACCTAACACTGTCAAATCCAGCACTAAACCATGTCCCCAGCTGCCACATCTACACAAAACCTCCAGTAATGGTGGCTCAACCACTTCCCTGGGAAGCCTGTTCCACTGCCCAATAATTCTTTGGAGAAGAATCTTTTCTTAATAACCCTAAGAAAGTCTACAGAATTAAGAACTCTCTTTCTTACCTAACTTCTAGCACAAACTAGCTTACTGCTTCAGCAAGGCTGGAGAGTGTTTCCACTCCTGCATCTCCACAGCTTATGACTATGTCATTTTACAGAAGAATATGGTGTCAATCTCCTTCCCACAGAATAAACTTGAATTTCACACTAAAGACAACATCTAGTCTATAATTTCCTGGATAACTCTTTAACTGCAAAAATAGGTTAAGCTTTCTGCATATTTTTAAGATGTACAACAGATGATATTCCCTGTGCCAGCTCAGTGGTTTTGTGTCAACCCTGCAAGACCATTCACTTTTGTATTTCTTTCTACTGGTTGAGATTCCTCTCCAAATGCTACCCAGAACCCTGGGGGAGTTCAGATGTGAAGTGCTCCACAAGTTTTTAGGTTAATATTTTTGTTCATGTCTTGTCATAACCTAGCTATCCCAACAAAACATTATTTTACATTGTATCAATTTGTACTAAACTTTCTCCGTTGAGATTGCTTAACTGTACCCCCTTCTTCAAGTAATTTAAGTGAAGTTTTAGCTTCCCTACCACTTTTCATCCTCTGCCCTAACCATTGTGACTTTTCTTTGAGTATCCTCTCTTCAACTGTTTAGTCCTGGCTAAATAAACTCTACCCGTCCCAAAACCACAACACAAGTGATTTGAGAACATGTTGAATGAATACACTTAATGCTCCTGTTGTTTAGGAATGGAATCCTCTTGTCTTTTCTATTTTTCTCTTTAATGGCTCTACTGCCTGGTGATTGTGCAGCACACAAATCCATTTGGTTCTTGTCTCTCTTTCTGTTAACAGAAAATTAGTAAAAGGTTTTTTTTAGTATGTATATTTCTGTTACACTAAATTCTGATGCCTGCTTACACTTCCTGGTTTACATTTTTAGCCTATAGCTCATTCAAGTCCCCATTATATATAGGTTGTTCTGTCCACACTGACAACCTCTCTCAGGAGTAATGAAATGATAAGCAGAGAGGTTCATTAAAAAAAGAAGAGGAGGATAGCCCAAGAGTCATAAAATGAAATGAGAAAATCTGATTTATCTAGGTCTTTCAAAGTGGCATAACTTTCAGCAACCCTAACAGTTGGATAAGAAGCAGTTACCAGCATTTAGGTCTTTTATGACTCTCCTAAATAGTTGTGGATACAAATATTTATCTTTCACTAACTAAAAGAGGAACTATAACAGGCCTGGCTTTCCAAAATATGCTAGTTCTCAGGCAATATTTTTTTCTGAAAATTATGCTGTTGTAGAGCTTACTTCCCTCTATATTTTTCTAAGGTTCTCTGAGATGCAATGTCTGTATTTATTTCTGCTTGACAGGTTAGGATGAAATCATTCCAATATATTATTTGTTTTCTCCTGAGTGATCTCCAGTGAATGTTTGGCTCAAACAATGCAATGACAGTAAGGCCTCAGTTAATTCTCCCTTCATGCCTTGTTGGCAGTCACCATAAGCTACTTTAGGTTCAATTTAATGAAAAATCATTGCTGCATCAAGTTCCATTCCTGTCCTAAGAGAACTGAAACCCCTTTTGTTCAATGCAACAGAATAAGAAATGCTAATAATAAGAATATAATGCTATCTGGGGGGAGAGAAGATCCATACTTACTGTTCCTTTTTTGCCCAGGGTGTCATAGTGATTCTTCTGGAATTACTTTCCTTTGGCTTAATCTTTCACTCTCATTCTTGAAAATTCTAAATTGTTCGTTTTCCTGAGCTGCAGAGAATGGTTCATTAGAGATTTATGAGTGATCAGACAAGCCCCTTGGAAATTTTCAGGATCACTACCATTTGCCTGTAATACTTACAATAAGGAAGATGTTGTGTCTAAGACTGAAAAGCAGAGAGGAAATCACAGTTACCCCAGCATAAATATCCACTATTTGAAGTTTTCCTCAACTGCCAGAATCCCACTTGGCCAAAGTAAGTCCTTGCTACTGTGAAAATAGAGACCAAGTACTGACTTCGAGTAGTCTGTGGTTTCTGCCATCTGATTGTGGGTCAAAGAGTCAGTATTTGTGTAAGCAGCATAAATAACAGTAGCAGATTAGTTAAAATTACATTTATTATACATCTGGAAGGAGGCTTCATTTCATCAATAGAGTGCTAGTACTGCTAAAGGTTATAACTCTTGCTGATATGTTAACAACCTACTCTATACCTGTATAAAGAAATAAGTAAGAATTATGTACAGTTTAGAATATGTGGAAGCTAGTCTACGTAAATCTTAGTCTGTACACTGGCTTTCTACACTCCTTTGTTTTGCCTTGGTCTCCCTTTGTACCAGTGGAGTTTGATGCAAAAATTATTTGCCAGCATTAATCTATGGAAATAATTAAACTGAAGAAGAATGGCTGATATGATTTCTTTGAATAATTTTTCCCTTTCTCATTCTGACAAGATAAAGAATTGTATAAAAAGAGAAACTCATAGATTCATTCATGCTTTTCCAGCTTTTCTCTAGAAATTTTTTTTGCTTGACTCACCTTTAGGGACATGTATCTTAACAGCAGTTCCTGACAGTGATTTTCTCTGCCAATCAGCAGTGCTTTTTCAACTGAAACTTGAATCTCTTGGCATACCTTGGGAGATGCACAAGTTCCACATACTAATACAGCAATTCTAAGGTTATCTTAAATATTTCTTTATCTTTTAAATGTGACAGAACAAATGTAATCATGACTCTAAAATAATGATTTTGCAATTAAGTGCAAATGTTCTACAGAATATTTTTACAAAATTCAATGTGAAATTTCAAAGGAATAGAATTATTAATAATTCATTAAAAACAAACAAAACAAAAAAAGATTGGACAAGATCCAAGATTTTGAAATACATTCACATCCTGGTTTTCAAAAAGGAAAACTAGGAAAAGCTGTGGATGTTAAAAGTGCTGATTGCTGTCCTAACAAAGGATTTCAAGTAGTCATCATCCACCATGGAAATACATATTTATGGATTTCTTTGCCACAGTTTATGGATCTGGCATATCCTTTAGTAAGCAGGTTTTAGACTAAATAGACAGTTACAGTATATTTTTAACCTTGGTAGGTCACTGATCACTGATACGATATGCTGTTTTAACTTGGATGCTTCTGTTGTTGTATCTCTTAAAAGATTATTTCAATGTTTGACATTCATAGGGAAATCATCCTCTAAGTAACCCTGTGAAATACAGCTGCAACCTACTCTGGAAACCTGGTAATCTTTTCAAAATGATCTGTTTGCATTTATATTCTTTAATCTATTCATTCAGGACTGAAGCACTCAAATTCTTAATAGAAAAAGAAATTAAATAAACATTGAAACCTAGATCCACTAAAAAGAAAGTGTTTGCAGTGTCTTTTTATCCTGCTAGAATTTCAAATGAGGAGGCAAAGATAGGAAAACAGAAAAAATGTCAGCTGTGTGGAGATTGCATTTGCATTAGCAATTTAATTTGGGTCAGCAAGGAGTTTGGAAACGAAATTCTCAATTCTTTCCACTTTGCCCATTTCATTTTAATCATAGAGTCATCTTGAGGTATGGATTGTGAAACTTCACTAAAGTAGCTGAATCAAGGTGGAGCCTAGCTGTTACTGGAAGTCTGTCTTTGAGAATGATCCAGAGCTACTCCAGAATAACTGCTGTCCACAAGGGGTAAACAAACTTGTGCAGTTTGGATTTCAGACCCTGAGCAATGAGTCTTCTGCTTCAGCAGCCTGTTTCTATCACACCACAGAACTTGTTAATATGGACATATCTTCATATTTTCAATGCCAACTTTTATCGAACAGAAAAGTGCTGTATACTATATATATTTGCCGTGACCTGTCATATAAGGCTGGATCAGTCTGGAGCCTGTAATATTGAAGTATTTGTGTTAGCACCTCATGAGAGAAAAACAAGATAAATTTAATCATGTGCTTACATGAAGATGTTACTCAAACTCATCTAATTCTTTTTGGTCAAAAATCTTCAGGTCATAGATAACAGGAATATTGAAGTTTCTATTACTTCTGAATTTCAGCTGAAATAAGAAAACCTACAATTCAAACTTTTCCTTCAGTATTCCTGCATATATTCTTTCAGTAAGGATATTGCAGTCTGAAGATTACCTTATCCAGCCTTGTAAGAAACAGCAATTTACACAAGTGTTTGATGTGCAGCAGTCTTCGAGAAATAGATTTCAGAAGGTTTATGTGCAAGTCAGATGGGTTTTCATTTTTATTTCATACTTGGGCAAATTTGTGAACAAGGGAAGAGAAGAAAGAAGAAAAAAAAGGTAAATACAGACCATTACAAATTTTTTGTTTCCAACTATGTCAATAATAACATACAAGAAAGTGATATGGTAAGATAATTTTTGTTGGGTTTTTTTTTTCTTGAAGCACAAAATGGGAAAAAAAGAAAAATCTCTTATTTATTAAGCAAACCTGACTGCAAATTACGTATGGGAAATTACTTATTTTCATGGTAACTATAAAATGAGTAATTACAAATGTGGTTTCTCTATTGAGTATTTCCTCAGCTTTTTCCTTTTTGACCTTGAAGCATATTTTGTCACTAAAACTAATTTGTGTTTGAAAAAATGGAACCTGTTCTTCTAAAATAATTACTGCATAGAATCAGTGAGAAAGAGATGTTCAGCTAAATAGGCCAGAGGACACATAGTCCTGCACAATGTTTCTTTTGCATCCTTGTCCATGAAGTTAGATCATGTAGTTACTATCCACAATCATTTAACATTATTATATCAAGAAAGACCAAGTCAGCCAAAACCACTGATGTCAGCAGCTGTTGTAACACTGAGTTATAACATCATTAGTCTGACAAGAGTTTGCTGATAGATTAGCATAATATAGGATAGTACTGAACCAGTCAAACATATTAATCAAAACAGATTACCTACGATAAAATCATTCAAGAAGTCATAGAAGATGAAATACATCTAAAATGATAGGAAATAAAGGAAGAAAAATTAAGTAAATAGGTGTGTGTATGCATATGACAGAGAACAAAGATTTGGCTGCTTAGTGACTTGTTCCTTCATCTTCTGTGTAGAGAAAGTTGCTGTTGTGTTTCAAAGAGTCAGGCAGCAAAATTCAATATAAAAACTCTGACAATACAAAACAAAGCAGGCAGATTGAAGTATTCTGTGTAAATTTTTTAGCTGGCACAGAAACTACAAAGCTATCTCAATGTCTATCATCTCCAGAAGATGAGATACTTAGCACTGTGAAAGCCAGAGATGAAGGATGAAGCCAAAATGTATTGTAAAGTTCATGCTACTCTCTACCATGTCAGGAACAAAAGAGTGCTTGGCTGTTCACAGGTGCTTTTAACTGTCCTGACTTCACTAATTTCTGTGTTAGGACTTTGAGATGACAGAAAATGCCTTTGCAAGACAATGTGTTTAGGTAGGTTTGTTTTAAATTTACTGTGAAAGTGTATCTCTTTTATTGGAAGGAGTGAAGTTTTTAGGTGCAAGGTGAATCAAGTGTTCAGATGTTTAATGGAGGGCATATTAAACAGATAATTTAGACTCAATATATATAATTTCTGCTTGCTCTTGTTCTGCCACTCTTCAACTATACTACTTTTTTACATTCATCAATTATTTTTTGTAAATTCCTGTACTAAAAATAAAAATTATGTTTAGGGATGCTTAGTCTTCCATATTCCAGACACATGAATGCTTATATGACTATTCCGAAATGGGAAATGTGCAATTGGATAATTCATTAAGAAATCTTTAACATGTCATTCTCACTTTCTAATATCTGTCAGGCAAATCTGAAAAGTTCCTTTGGGCTGCAGAGCTGCTGCTCGAAAGAGTAGACATTCAGGTAAATCTTTGAGGACTGTGACTGGGAATTTTGAAATACCTCAAGGATCAAATGCAAAAATTGAGGGGGAAAAAATATGACATTGTTTCAAGGACTGAGGCAGAATATTCAACATTTGTTCTTTGAACAATTAAGATTTCTAAAAGAACCAGGAGATGCAAAAAAATCCAACATCTGGATAACTGTTTTCCTTACCTACTCTTTGAAAAAGAATTAACAGTGTAAAGACTGTACTGGACCTACATATTTTGCTTGTAAGGACAAGTTCTGTAAATAAGTACCCTGAACTAATAAAATACCTAATTCATGTTTCTGTTTCAAATCACAAAATCTTCTAAGGTCACTGAATGTAGTATATCTTGAGAAGGGAAACACTTGTCCATTGTTATCCAGATACTGGAATCTAGCAGATATATAGATTATATGAGGCTGTCTTTCAGAATTTATCACTATCTGATCAATTTAGACTTTACAAATATTAACAAAAAAAACATATTTAATGTGCAAAATAAAGAAAACTGGGCTACTGAGAGTATTTATGTACACTAAAAATCAGGGCCTTGCTGCGGAAAAAACTTGATGCCAAATGGACAAAAAATTAAAATTACATACTCAGTGAACACCATCAGATCTAAAAACAGATTTGATCCAGTTTCCTCAGAAAATTCAGAATTATATCATTGCCATCCAAAATCTAAATTGTTGTGACATGTACTTATATACACATAGAAAATGTGGTTTAGGGACTTAGAATGTATTCTCCCTGAAAAACATTATAAACAGAGAGCTACTAGGATAAAACAGGGTAGAGAATACAGTAAAGAAGTAAAATACTGTGGAATTCTAAATGAATTCAGGGGGTTTTTTTGTTTGTTTATTTTGGTTTTTTTGGGTTTGTTTCGGTTTGGATTTTTGTTTGTTTTTATTTTGGCTTTTTGTGTGTTTGTTTTTCTAGTATACTATATTAATTTTTATTACTTATCTGTGCATACAATTTTCTCCCCATTTTAAAGATAAAATCCTGATTCTACTTTTAAAAGGTTTTTGGAATATTTTTAATGTGTCTTCTTAGCTCTGTTTTGTGCGACAGATTAGAACTGCAATAATTTGATCTTTTTTGGGTTCAAATACATCCTCTGCTTAAATTCTTAAGAATTTTGAAACAAGGGATGATTAAATGTAATCTCTCTAATTCTAAATCTCTGTGAGGGGGGACAAAAAGCTCCAGACAAGCATCCAGTCACTGACTACTGACACTGTCACTGACATAGTCACAGGAGCATCAAGACATCCTGACATAGCTCTAAATTCACTCTCCAAACATCATCTGGATCTCACAATGAACAGCACTAGGAGAATCAGTAAGTACTCAGATTTCCTCAGATTAATGTAGGAATATTTTGGGTACCAGTGTAGTTCTTGTTGTTGGTCCAAACTAGAGTTCCTTAGTTTTTAGGGAAATTACAAGTGAAAAATGCAGAAATTTAAAGAATCTACAGACTTCTATATTATCTAGCATAACATTTAGCTTTGGATTTAAAATTAATCTTGGCTTATAGAAAATAGGGTTGGAAGATGTTTCTAAGGACCTCTTATTGATCTCTGGCTCAAAAGATTGTCAATCTCATAGTTTATTGCTGAGCAACTGCCAAATATAATCAAACATTTCCTGATTTATGAGAGACTTGCTCTTAAAAATGTCTGATGATGAAAACTTTGTCGTTTTCTTATGTGATATATTTCAGTATTTGAACATCATTAAACTGTTGTTTCCAATATCAAAGCTAAATCTCCCCTGCTGCAATTTATCTAATTAGTCTTTGCACTACCCTAAAAAAAACCCACAGGGGAGCAGTTTACTACTTTCGTCTTTGCAGAAACTTTTTACATATTTGAAGGTTGTTAACAAATGTCCTTTCAGGTTTCTCTGGAGTATAGAAACCCTACTGTTTCAGTATCTTTAATAGGTCATATTTTATAGACCCTCCAATGAGCCGTATTTTCTGAAATAATATCTGGAGGACATGGTAAGCCTATTTTTTTAATTGGAAACTCAGAAGACAGTGGGATTAGTTCAGTCATCCACTCAAAGGTAATTACTTGATATTAGATGTACATTTTCTACTGTTTTGCAGATATAAGCAGGAGTAATCCCCAACAGACTCCATGTAAGATATTTTCTCCTTTTCACAAGAGGTAACTTGTTACACCACAATGATAATGATTCTGTAACATATTCTCATCTGGCACATATTTTATTCTGTTCTTGTAAGAATAGAAAATGTAGTGGAAGGTTACAGTTATTTTGAGAAGCCATGCTACTAAACACCACAAGAAAAAGGGCAACACTTAATACAAGAAAGTTTATTTCACCTCATTGACATTTGATACATCTATGTTGGCACTGGAACTAATGACATGAGTCAAAGGTGTCACCTTTATATTTGGAAATTTGTCAAACTATAATTCTTTAAATAAATTATCATTTCCTCTGCATTCTTTTTTGTTTGTTTTAGTTTGATTTTTTTTTAATGAGAAGAGTGACTTCTTTTCAACACATACCCGCAAATACTACTGTTTTCACCCAGCTGGGGCATGGAAATATACAACATGAATTTTGCTGGCTGACTAAACCAAGATTTATTCTGACATATGGCAGCCCTCTTCAAACTGAAGGAGACCACTTATGAACTTTGTATATTTTGACAACTGGCAGAAGGTGGAACCTTGGAATAGTTTCACACTCTTCCATAAAGAAGGGCAGTAGCTGATGGAGCTGTCACTATGCTTGGAAGTGCTCTCAGCCTTGCTCAGGGGATGAACCCATAACTACATCTGCTAACCAAAGTACTCCCTGATAGGTGACAACGGAAACAAAGTCAGTGCTTTCTTCAGTTTTACATCTCTGCCAGCCAAATGACAGTCAATAGAAGGATCAGCGCTGAGTGTCCTACTAGTTCCACTTCCCAAGGTTGTGTATGAGCCTGGAATACTTCCAGTCTGGTGAATTTTTTTTGTGCCCTTCATCTCAGGGAGAAGAACATGTGTGAAGTGTTTCCCCAAAGTCTAGTTGAGACCATTTCACTCTCAGGATGGAAAGGCAGAAGAGTAGTAGCTAGAGGAGTACAGTTATTAGTTGCAGCTCCTGTAAGGGTCAACAACTGGAGCCATGCAGATCCATATGGCAGGAGTGTAAAAAAGGGCTCTCATCAAATTTCCTTATTTACTTTCTTTCATTTACTCCTGTCATGAAGGAAAATGAATAGTAAAGACTCTGTAACTCTCTTCCTTTTGTCTCCTTTTTGCTTAACTTCTCTGGGCTGAGGGAGAGTGTATATTTATGTTTGAGTGTCTGGGCTATAGCAGAAAAGAAGCAAAGCCCTTTCTGAAGAATACACTTAGAGAACACAATAAAGAATAACAAAACTAAATCCTTTACAAATCTCATTATCAATTTCCCCCCAGCTTATTATTGTAACAGTTTGAAAAAGCAAAGGATAATTGTTTTGCTTGACTAAACTGTGATATTTCTACACTGACTGTCGTGATCTTGCTGCAGGCTGACAGGCAGCAAAAAACAAATGAAGGTTGTGTAGAAAATGAATCATCATTGAAATTGGTACCAGGCATATGAAGTATGTCTTATTTGCACACTTATTCCATTTCATATAATTTAAAAAATGGTAGGTAATTTTCTAGCATTGTTTCAAATCTGGACAGAATATTTTACAAGTATAATTGGGTGTCTGGAATCAAACTGGGCAACAAAGTTCAGAGGCAATAACTTAGAAAAGAATCTATGTGTTCAGAAACTCAGAAACACTTTAGCAAACACCAGGTATCCTTGAGGAATTATATATTTCAGGGTAGAGGTATAGTTATAAAGGATTACTTGGAAAGAGTTAGGATTTCTCTTGGACTGCTTGACACTAAATTGCCTTCCATAAAGCTGTGTTTTGTATATAGCCTTTGAGTATAAGATATGTTTCATTTTGCTCTTACCATACATTCCATTTCCTAAATTTTATTTTTGGTGTGCTCTAGTATCATAAATATGTTATACAAAGAAAATAAAAAGAACTTACCAAAATACATTCTGGATGATGGCCTTACCATGAGAAGGTTTCATCAGAAGAAATCATGTGCTTTTCTGTATTTTCATTAGGGGCTAGCTATTGCAATCTTTTTTGTAAATCTTCTAAAATCTTGATGGAAATTTTGACACAGTCTCCATTATCTTTTGAAGAACTTAAGCTGTATTGTGAAAAAAAATATGAATTACCTTGTGTCTTCTAAGTTTTCCTTGGTCATTCTGTGGGTTGGAGAAATCTCATCACAAAAACCTCATCTTTTTCTGAAAAGTAATCTATTCCTAAATTAAAAGGAAAAAGAAAAAATTGTGTTTTCAGTCCATTTGGAAAACAGTAGTGACTGAAAAGCCTTGAAGGAGTTGACAGTATCTTCAAATTTTATTTGGGTTGAGTAATTGATACTTGGTTCTTAGTTCAGGCAGTGACAGATAATAGTCATTGTAATTATCAGAAATTTATTTTCTGTTGTAAAGATAATTTTCTTATTACCATTCACTATTCTAAAAATCTTTCATTTGAGAATATAAATTTTTATTTTGTTCACAAGTCAGAGAGAAAGATTTGAGAAATATAAAATAATCACTAAATGTAAGAGTGAATTAGAACTTGTATATTTTGGTTAATATAAACATTGAGTTCTCTATAGCATAACTAAGAATATGGAAAAATAAAGCCCAAAAGCTAGGATGCTAATTTTGTAGGAAAACAATAGCTTTTATGCTTCTCTTACACCATCCTTTCATAAGGATACCTAATGGCACTCAAGAAAATTGTAAAAATAGATTCCAGGGCTGTTGCCTGCATTTCTCTACTTGTGATTAACACAAAAGAGGTTTAGCGCAAAAAGTTACTAGAACTTAATAAAAACAATGCCTTATTTTTATTTATTATTCCTGTATATACTCTCAAGGATTTGCAAAGACTTTTCCCATGGAAAAATGAAGCAGAATATCACAGTGTCTCTACTTGTGGAAAAAGACAGAGGAAAGGGAAGGGCTCTCAAGAGAAAGTGGGAGAAGACTGAAATAAGGAAAGGGATGATGGAGATATGCGAGCAGTAATCAAGAGAAGACTCTGCACCCTGAGCCACTCAGGCCACTGACCAACCTTTTGCTCAGCCAAGACCGTGAAACAATGAGTGCTACGCTGTTAGAGCCTGAGAGATCTTTCAAGCAATTGTAGCCATACTTATTTTAAAATGCCAGTCTAAATGTTTTCCTAACTGAAGACTGTAAATAGTTTGAATAAAAGACCTAGACTCAGAAACTCCTCCATTTCAACACACTTAGAGATAAATTGAATTAACAATAGAACAAACCCATGTATACTATGGTTCAAAAATAAGAAGCTTTTAAGACATTGCTTTTCATGATAGATAAAGGATATTGAAAGGTCATAATGGGATTACATTATAATCCACAGGTAAGAGCAGGATTCATGTCAAAGGATTTTAGCTATAGTTTTACTAAGCTTCCCTCTTACTTTTAGAGATTAACTAGAAGGACAATATCTGACACCTGATATGGTAACAGAAAGGATTTGTGTGGTTTTCATTTTGTATATTTGACAGTAACACTAACGGAAGAGCTGAGAGCAGAGCAGTTTCGAAAGGTTTACTCTCTGCAGTTTATGAATTTGTTTAAAAAATGCTTTCAAGAATAAAGTGCATAGTAAGAGCACATTTTAAAATTACCTGATTTAAGTTTATTCAATACTCATGAGCAATTTAGAAAACTTAATGGCTTGGATGTAAAAAAGAAACAGCTATAGCTGATATGAAAAGTAGCCTTGTCGATATACCTGCTTTAAAGAAATTCTAACAAATGTGTCCTGAACATTTTTTCTTGCAAGTTTGAAAGAATAAAGAGGAATTTAGCCTTTCTTTAGCTATTAAATAATATATGTGAGCTGACCGTAAATATGAAAGTCAGATAATCAAAATAATTCTCATCAGGGTGGAATGAGTTTTATGAAGAGCTAGAAGGTACATGGATTGTAAAAACCTCTCAAATTTGAATTCAAAATGAATCATGGTATGATCTATATTACACAATCATCATTTTACATAAATGGCATGGAAACAACATAATGAACCTCGCAATCTGAGAAGCCCTGCTTTGCCTCATTTCCAATTTTATTTTTAATTTTCAAAGGTATGATTCTGCTCTTGATACAAATGAGTGCTGTTGATTTAATTATTCTTTCTGTGTATGTGTGTCAATTTCAAAGCATCTTGTACTGTTAATAGTTGTCACTACTTACTTGTCTCTTATTTCTAAAATAGATGGTATAGAGAAGTTATTGTAATTAAAACTATATGTTCTCTTCTGTTTTGTATTAAATCTTTCTACTGAAAGGTAAGATAGGCATCCATCGGAAAAACCAAATGAGTATTTCAGATGGGTGCCTATCTTACCTTTCAATAAGAAATGGATTCAGTAAAAAATGGGTTTCCAGGTGTTTCTAGGGCAAGTCTATCCCAAAGATCTATGCTGTCACTAAAATTTTTTTTAAAATTTCCTTTGATTTTACTACATGCTGATAACATAGGGGTGAAACTACATGAATCTTTATTCCTGTTCTTCCGGATTCTCAGTGGATGTCCATGCAATGCAATGTAATGCGACTTTCTCCTGTACCTATAGAGGTGAAAGGAACCCTTCGATGAGGTTGCACACAAGGGAAAAAAAAGCTTTTGTGCTTTAGCACAGACCTAATAAAGAATCATATGGCAGTAATATTTCGAATCATTTTTTAGGTGCCTAAAATGAATGGACAGAAGAATGTATGAGAGGACTATCTGTTTTTATTTCATTTGAAGGATATTTTAAAGAAAACAAGAAGCATATCAATGCGGTTGTAACAGCATTGCAATTAGATCAGCAATTAGAATGGATAATAGAAAACAATTAGAATGGATAGCAATAAGAAAATTTGTATTTAGATAGAAGTGTAATCCTTAACTTTTACCTTTGCTTGTTGCAATAAATTATATTTTATATTCTTCAAGATAGTGACTTTTTGCTTAATAGATTGAAAGTCCTTGGAACCTGTCAACAAAAGAGATTTAAAATTGTGACAGACTGAGGCTTTTTATTTTCTAAGAGGACTTTGTAGACTCCATACATGTTTAAGGCCAGTAGAAACCACCACAACCATTTTGACTGACTTGTCACTATGGAATTTCAAGCTAAAAGTCATAAGAGCAAAGTTTTTTCTAAGCTACGGAACATATTTAAAGAACTTATGTAAATTTGATATCCAAACTCCAAATGATATAAAATTAGCCTCACCATCATATAAATAATTTATTATAAAGTACTGATAACATATGTTTGCCCTAAAGCTATTCTTACTTTCAATCATATTTTTCTAAGTTTTGCTCTGCTAAAATATTTCAGTTCCTCTAAAGTAAAATTAACCTTGATTATTTGTTCCTCTTCCCTCCCCTCCCCAATCATGTATTCTCGGCATTGCATATTTCCTACATAATACTTCATAGCAGCTCATCACACTTGGCGTTTGAAAGAAATATTCCAAAAGACAAGTGTCTAATGCAAATCAAGCAAGGATACAATTGTTAGTAGTGATGGCACAAAAGGTAGTGTCTTAGTCTGAAGACAGGTGTGCCTGCTAGGAAAAAAAAACAAACCAGGAGTCTCTCTCTTGCAATGGAGAAAGTAAACTTCCTCTCTCCAAATTGCTATAATTTTGGAATTAAAGGGGCTCCCAGGCAAAGAATTTGGTATAAGAATAACAATTCTTTACTAAAGAGTCTAACAAGATAAACAAAATAACAATAACGATAGTATTAATACCAAACAGAGTTAGGAAAACAGTCACAGTTTTCTCCGATGCTGGCACCTTTCCGGGGGGTGGGTGGCGAGCAGTGGTCCCGAGGGATGAGATG
>JAWWMU010000106.1:123539869-123617188 GCA_035048155.1 Cinnycerthia olivascens
CCTTCACTCTCAGATCCAGTTTTTAAAGGTACAACACTTATTTCTGAGCTAAACAGATGAATGGGGATACAATTTAGAATCAACCCAGGACAGCTCCTGACAAGAAAAGCAAGTGCATTACTCTATTAGAATTGCTCTGAAAATCAGATTCTTGACTTGAATAAACATCCTTAAATAGAACAACAATACCTATGGCAAAACAAACTCATTCATTCTTTCTTTGTGTTTCAGGAAATTTTGCGGGGCAGTGTGTCCCACCTGCTGCAAAGAGGTGCAAACACTAACAACAATATAATTGTGATTGAATAATCAGAATGTTTTTCTCTATGATTTTCTACTCTCTTTGAAGTATTTGTACATACATAAATATGTATGTACTTGTGAAGGCCAACACTTCCAGCTTGGTAACATGTCACTTTCTGGCTGTGCGGGGTTAACTGGGTGTGATGTGCCACAGTTGGTCTGTGTGTCACACAGCAGGCTATCCATAATGTGGTGCTTGAGACTGCACTGTGCAGAGGGACATGGGAATGGAAGAAGAAGAGACTAGAACAAAAGAAACCATGCAGCAGAGTAACTCTCTTGCCTACATCATGGGGCAGAAATCTTTCTAGCCATAAATAAAAATGGGACAGTGCTGTCCCAATGACCGAGTCAACATATTCCAGTGAAAAATAACTTGGGCATGTCTGTTGTATCTCTAAGTCATGTAAATTGCAAGTCAACAAGTGATGCAAAAAGATCTTAGAAATGCATTTGTCATGCTCCCTAATCTACACTATTCAGCATTCAATGTTGCCTTAGTAACATTTCAGGATATCCAAATTAAGAAAATACATGAGATAATGTGGAAATGTTCCCATTGTCTTTTTCTACTTTTTTGTATATTTATTTTATGTTTTCTACAGAATTTTCAATTTGGAACCACCTGAAAGACTTTAGTGACTATTATGACCTTGCTATTGACATTGATTTAGATGTTGATGGACTACCTGCAATTATGGAGGAAATATAGTAAAATAAATAATTCAGCTCTTGAGGTGGGACTGAGTTTTGTCCTCTCAAATTTATTTTAAATTAATCTCTTGTCACACACCAAGAAATAATTTCAAACAACAGGCCTTCCAGATATAGCTATTGAATTGCTGTCAAACCCTATTAAACCATCTACTCAAAGTTCCCACTGCAGATATTTTAGTGAATTTATTTCTTGGGGAAGAAAAGGAATTGAAAATTCCACTGAGGAAGTGTCCACTCTGATTATAGATTTTCTGTCAGGGCAAATATTTTCAATATGCAATTAAAGCCCATGGTAAAAATTTAGCACATTTTACTTCTCTTCTTGGACTTGAAAATCAGTATGTTTTTGCAGTATGGGAGGCTAATCTTGTTTTTATTTTCTCTTTAAAATTAACATAGAGGAAAAACAGTTTCTCTAAAATGTGCTAGAACTGTCTAGGTAGCTTTAGAGGTACAGAAAGAATATGTCCTAACTTTAAAACAATATTAATGCTAGTGAATTAAAAGAATATGGACCAAAATTATTGACAGAAATTATTTGTGGAAGTTTAGCACCTTGCCTATCCCTAGATTTTTGGTACTTTTAATAATTCTCTAAACCACTGGTTTTTTTTTAATAAAAAAGTAAACATTAAAGCTTCTACATTTTCAACACAGAATCATAGAGTGGCTTGGGTTAAACATAGCAGAAACTATTATTACTGTTGTATTTTAAGAACTTACAAATGCTCACTTAAGAATAAGAATGCATTCATAATAATGAATGGAATTGTGAGGAAAAGAATAAAATTAGACAGTTAATGTGTGTTGTATTTTTGTAAGAAACTGAGATTCTTGGAGAATAACAAGGACTTATGATATAGAGTAATGTAGATGGAACACATAGAGAATTACAAAACATCTTGCTACAATAGGTGAAGGCATCTCAAGTCTGTACAATCTGATTTTGTTGAATGCTTGCTTTGAAGGTCTCTATAGGTACTCACAAAAATATTGGGAGGTGCGTATACATACATATATGACATAGAAGACTAAGACAGAATTAGAGTACTAAAATAACAATGATTTGTTTCTAGCAACCAGTCTAACTGGGGCAAAGTTAGCTTATTGTACAGTTAGCCCCTGTATGATTTCTCTGGAAGTATTTACAACCAGTTAAACACTATTGCTCTAAAAATAGTGTGGTATCAGAGACGTGATTTTTATACTTTCTGGCTGCCAGCTGGTTATCTGGTTTTCAATCCCTAACACAAGTTACAATCTTTTCTTTTGTCTTTACATGGACTCAAAACTTTCCAATTTTGTAAAAATAGCATTGACTAATTATTTCCTCATTATTCTGATATCTTCTGTAAGATTTTTTTTTTTTTATGTTGAATATGTTGCACTTTTTTTTTGCATGAGGCAGAGGCCAGAAGTATCTGATAGCTTTGCCTAATATCACAGGCTGATCTGGAATACAAGGTATTTGTCTAAAAAAAGGAAATTTTCATCTATTCTGAACTCTTTCACTATATATCAATATTCCATATAGTTTTTCTCCTGTGAAATAGATTCTATACTTTTAATACATAAAGTTTTATCCTTACTTCCCCAGTGGTTTTCAAAGTTGTTCTTTTAAAAAAAAAGTTTTCTTAGAAGCTAGAAGTGCCTAGCTCAGGTCAGCAAAACTTAATGAACTCAGGAGAATAAATCGTACTGAAAGTCAATGGGATTTGGCCTGCATCTATATTTCAGACTGCAAGGACAGGGAGAAGAAAAGCTACTATAATGTATATTTGTGATTTTACTGTAAAGTGTTAGTCAAGGTTAATGGGTAACAATTAGGCTTAACTCCATCTTTCTCCCCTGTTGGACTTCCAGACTTGGAAATTAACCGAGTCAGCCTCATTTCGTTCAGCTGCTGAAGTCCAGATTTGATTAGTATGGTTAAGGCAATAAGTCCCTGTAGATGCACACTGAAATCAAGACATGCAGGGAGATCTATACTTAAAATAGTTGCTAGATTTTGAACACCAGGCAATAGATATTTTACTCATAAAAGTGGTTTTTTGATCCATATTTCCCTGCATGGAACATAGATTGATCTGTTTTTGCATGTCCATAATTTTCTGTGTCTGATTCTAGAGAAGTAAAATAGAATTTTAAAAAGTGTAACAGACACATTGTGGACTGAACTCCATCAGCAAAAGAAAATATGCTATTAGCCATTATTAGTACATTTCCCTTATTTTTCTGCCATAATCATACTTTCAAACCGATATATTTTCTCTCTTTCTTTGGAGTAGTTGTTTTCAATGATAGAACCAAGGTGCCACTGGAAGAATTGATGGCTTTGTTTAAATAATAATCTCAGAAATAAGATACTTGACACTCCCTCAGAACCAGTTACTTTTAGATACAAAGTAGTGCTGAGAGAAAGGAAAAAGAAAACCAAACCAAATCAAAAAAAACAATACCAAAGCAAAAAACAGCTCAGTGAGAGGAAGTAAAGAATTCATATTAAAGTAAGAAAAAACTTAAATAGGTAAGGAAACAGAAGCATTTATCAACCTAGGAAATGCTAGTAGTAGCAGACCTTCTATGTCTCAACAAATTTAGGACAGGTACCAACTAGTCAGATATGGACTCAGTATAAAACTTATGGCAATGTATCTTTTTCCTCTGTATAAGTCTCTCACAAGTGTCTATATGACATAATTTTCCCAAAAAGAATGAATTACTTCATCTCAGAATATTACTGAGAAACTTTCAAAGTACAAAAATGTTAACACTGGGAACTCATCTACAACCTGACCTTATTTACAATGATCAACTAATCAGAACATGGAAGACTTCGGATAGATTTCTGTACTTCTCCCTTCTGCAACTACAGAAAATACCTAAACTGCATAAATGCACATCTAAATATGGATGGGGAAATATATACTCACTAGTTTATGAAAATTTACAAGTTCTGCTTCTCTAGTTTAAGATTGAAGAGCCTGTAAATTCCATAAATAGCATAAGGAATTTACGCATCAGGAGATTCAAGATGCAAGTTTTAAACTCCATAATCTGAAGGGACATAATGGGAGAGAGGAAAGAGTGAGAGAAAGAAGGAAGGAGGAGGGGAAAGAGGAAAACATAGCTGAGGGGACAGAGGGAAGGTGGCAGGGGAGGAAGAGAAATAACACAGCTTTTGTTTTGCAGAGCTGAAATTACAAATACTTCAAGAGACTATATCTGTACCACTCTCTCCTCTTTGATTTTCTTGCTTTTATTGGAAATGCTGAAGGAAGATGAGGATTGTCTCCCACAGCTTCCTCACTGCCACTAATAAAATATTTTCTCTGAATATGAACAGTGTCTTGACCTTTTAAATAATCTTCTTGTCATATAATCCATTTACTACTCCTTCTGAAAAACAGTCTGGACTGGAACACACAGCAACATTAGTGGAGTTGAAAGAATGATAAGAAGACATATTTTATTAATCATTATTTTAAAAAAAGTAGCCTACTTCAAAGGTTTAAATGCCTTTGAAGAGAATAGAGACATGTTCAGCATCTATAGGATTATGAAGGTTTCAAAGACAGAACCTAAAATATGTTGAGTTATATTTCACTAATGTATTAATAAAATTTAAAACAACTGTAGGATTGTCCTAGTACTAGCTTTCCTTGCTCCAGAAGACCTCCAATATCAGAAAAGAAATGTCAAAAGATGATGTCCAGAGTAGGGCTTGGATGCAACTGACACAGTGGTTGCTGGTGGTTTTGTCTGAAGCCCACTTGAAGCCTCATATAAATTTGAAATTTCCAGTCTGGGTTGTGAGTTCTGATTCTAAAACATTTTCAGTTAGTCATAACTGAGCCATTTATCATTGTACTCCTTTGTTTTGTGATAAAGAATTTAGGATTTTCTCATTTGTTCTGGATTTGTATCAGAAACACAGGGATATGAGACTTCAGTGCATAAGTGAAGCAGCGTGTACCCTAATGCCGTAGGTAAGAGGGGGAAGAACGCTTGATTTCTGAAATGACAGAAGGATCCCAACAGGTTGTTGGAGGCTGAGAGGAGCTTAACAAGGAAAACATGGCAGAAGCATCCTCTTGTGACTGGCCTGAAGGCTGCTGTATCCTTTGCAGTGACTAGCTCAGAAGAGAGTACTCCAAGGATCCAAAAGGGTGTGGGTGTCATGCCTGTTCAGGAGCACCGGTTCCCAATTGCTAACTATGGTAACATACCTGTGGTATGGCAATGTTGCCCCTACGAAGGCCCCCTGGTTCCCATGACCTGATTTGTCAGTTGGAGAGCCAAGGAGTGCATATGTAGACTCAATGACTCTTTGGTAGCCCCATCTGATGAATGCAAAATCTGGTGAAAGCTAACAATGGACTCTCGAGGTGTGAATTAAGCCATTGAGTGCTGTAATACTGAACATGCTGGAACTCTAATGTGAAATGAGATCGAAGTCAGTGGTTAAGTGATATGCCCCAGCTGATATTCCTTGTGCATTTTTTTCAATTGTTTTTCAATTCAGTTTGCCTTCACATGCACAGCACAATACTTCAATACACCTGGATCAAGCTGCCCAGTTTCTAAAGATTGACTTTACCATTTGTCATGAGCTGCATTGGAACAACGTGAAGGCCCTGATCACCTGTAACACATTGATGTCATTCTGTGGGCAAAGCAGTAAAGGAAACATTTGAGAAAAGCCAAATAACAACCCAAATTTTTTTAAACCTGATTTAAACATTAAAAATCCCCATATGGGGTCAAAGGACCTGCCCAGGAGATCCAGTTCTTGGCAAGAGAGGTGTACATGCCACTGGATGGGATAATTAAGAGAATAACCATATTCCAGTCAGGTGTCAAAAGGGTATCCTAAGCTTTGTGGGTTTCTGGAGAATGCATATTCCACGTAAGAGTAATCTTGTGAGTCCCCTCTGCCTAGGGACCCAAAACAAGAACTATTTTAAATGAGATCTCAGGCAGAAACAAGACTTTGACCAGGCCAAATAGTAGAGAGTTTGTGCAGTGGCCATACAGCAATTCTACACACCACCAGCTGTGAGGAACACCCTCTACATCACAGCTGGGGAGGACGGTCTCATCCAGAGTTTGTGACAGAAAACACCCAGAGACTCAAGATCAGCTCTAGGAGTTTGGAGCTGGAAATATTAAGTATCCAAGGCCAACTTCTTCCTGAATGCAGAGGAGATATCATCAGCATGTAGGAGAGCTGAAGTTCCTTCAGGAGCAGTTGCTATGGAAGCACAGATCTTATGGGCATTTTGATTGCATTTGTTGTGCTGAATGTTCAAGGGAGAGTGCCTTCTATGTAAGTGTCCAAAACTACAGACTGAGCAGGTACCACTGTGATCAGACTGCTGCCTTAAAAGGAGAATTACAACTACCCAGGAATTGTGGAAGACATCATGGACTAACCAGAAGGGAACAGTTTTGGAGCATAACCTGAGGAGGTGAATCATGCCCTAGAGGCCCTGCCATTTCATGAATTACCAGAAAATTAAAAGCAATATGTTCTGCTTACTGTTTTCCGCAAACCCATAAGTGTGCAGTGTGGAGTCAAACGTAACAAGTCACAGTATCTCCTGAAGGCAAATACAAATTCAGTCAGTCTGTAGAAAAAGCTCAAGGTGGTGGATTTTTCTGGCTTCAAAGGGGCTCATTTCTTGTACACTGGATGGGCATTGGTCCGTTTGCGGAAGTTGCTGAGTGATTGCTCTTCCATCACTTGTTTTGTGTTCCTCTTTTCTTCACCTTTTAAACTGTCCTTGTCACCTATTAAAGTGCTTTTAGACAAGTTTTCTCACTTTTGCTTCTTCACGTTTTCTCTGCTAGTTGAGGTGGGGACTGGAGGGAGGGAGCAGCTATTTGGGTGATGTTCAGGGTCAACCCACATCCCAAAGCACATAGGTCCTTGTGAAGGACAATCACTTTGATTTTTGTGCTCCATTCAGAACATGGAAAGATGGAAAAAAATGGAGCCATATTTTGTGTCTTTAGATGTATGGGTAGATCCAGAGCTACAGTTCTTATCGGTACCATTCTAACCTTTCATTTTGTTCCCCAGTTTTTGAGAAAAGTTACAGCTTATCTTGGTGTTTGGAGTTCGTGGCCTAGAATATAATTTCTTTAGATGGATGCCTCACTACCTGTGATTCTGGAAGAAGGAGTGCAGATGCTTCACACAAGTTTAGATTGCTTGATATTAGTTAGATGTTTTCACTTTGCAGCCTCTTCTGACTCTGGCTCAACAGTTTCTTTTTAAATGGATATGCAGACTTCACAGTCAGTCAGGCAACACTACAAAATAGAAAAAAATTTACAATCTTATGAGGATTTCTCAATCAGGATCAAAGTATTAAAGAAGAAACAAAATTAACAAAATATAATTGAGCTACATAATTTATTACAAGGACATGAATTAAAAATTCATTTTAAGACATAGAAATACTTGTTTCAGGACTAACCTCTGCTATAGAACTGCAATTTATTTTAAGGAAAACATTTTTTCTTGTGATGGAAGCTTATTGAAAGTCTCAGCATTACTAGAGCCTGCAATGCATAATTTTTATCAATGTATTCACAATGTGTTAATCTTAGAAAGCCTAAAAGAAGAGGGGAAAGCCAATAATCTATTTTGACAGATGATAGTCAAATATTTGAATTTTTTTTCTTAGTATCTATTTTCCTCTTACTTCTATATTTTTAATTGTCAAAGACCAGTTAGAAAAAACAATTGCAAAATTACTTCCCTTGAAAGGGAGAATAAAAGGATAATATAGAAAGTCAGGCAAGATATCAGGCATTATGATATTCAAGACTGGTGTCATAAAACATTAATGAAAACAATACACATACATTGATATTTCTTTTAGATATAGTCTGTAAATACTTTTTCAGAATGTGTGTTTAAATTTCTTTCGAGAAATACTGCAGGTTTGAGATCGAGAATAGATCTTCAGATTTACTAATTGAGATTTGTCCCATTATTGGATTTGAATTTGAGGTTACATGCTCATTCAGAATAAAGCATATTTCACAATGCTCTTTGGACAAATACAACACTCTCTCTTTTTCTGAAAGTTAACAGTGAAGTCTACTCAGCTAAAATTACTTGAGTCCCTTCTCTTCCAGCAGAATCATTTCCCTGAATTACTAAAAGCTCAAGAACGAAAATAATTTTTTTAATAACTATCTGTTGACAAGTAGGGTCAACAGCATTCTTCCCATAACCATGCCTAAGAGAACTGTATTTGCAACTTCTAAATACATACATTAAATTGTGAGCATGTCATTCCAGTTTTCAGGTGGACTGCCTGCTTCAAGGGGTTAACATATAGCCCTGGGTAATACCAAGCTGCAGCTGCCTGAAACTGGCCTGAATTTAAATGAATACTATGATTAAAAAAATGAAGCTTTAAAAATTATTTTTAGAAGACACTGCCAAAATCAGAAGCAATTAAAGAAAGAAAAAATTGCTTGGAATAGTACAAACAGGAAAGAAATGCACAGTAAGCAAACAAACAAAAAAAAACATTTAGAAGAGGGCTCTTTTGGTACCTGACATGTGCTGTTGCAGCCAGCAGCAGCTGAACTCCTCATGTCCTGAAGGCAAAGTTCTGGGCCTGTGACCAGCACAATTTTACCATAGGAAGACAAAAAGGGGGAGGAAGGGGAAATGAAGCTCTGGGATGTAATGAAGTCTGCCCATAGCTGACAGAAGAGTCAGTTGCCTCTCCCAGGCTCTGGCATAGATGAGGCAAGTGGGAAAAGCTGTTGCCCTTTTGGCACCCACCCTTGGCAAGCTGCTGTGCTGAGGAACAGATGACTGCCTGAAGCTGGCCCTGCAGTTTGGCTGTTTGCACCCTTTGTGTGTACTCTGCTGCAGAAAGTTCAAGGCAAGAGAATCAGACCAATTTACAGTGACACATCGATGGAATTTCCAAACAGCTCTTTAGCAGCGACTGAACTCCTATTTTATTTATATCCGTGTAAGCTTTACCAATAATTTCAAGGGAAGAGCCAAGCCATCACTGAGCACTTTTGAGAATCCACCTTTAATATATGGGTCTTAATTAAGAAGGTAAAGACAATTCCTACAATCTGAGGACTTTGGCTCGTGAACTGAGTTTCATGGGCAACTTTTGGAGAAGCTTTGATTGAGTGAGGTCATGAATTAAGTAATATTCATTCAATCTGTTACTGTAGGGATGATTCACATGCAAGTTGTTCTATGTGGTGTTTTTTAAGTGAAACCCAAACTGAATTAGTTAGTGAAAGCTGATTTTTACTGTATTTAGTTTATATTTTTGAAGATAACATGGCAAAATGACCAAGAGTATATACACATGAGGAAAAACTGGGAGGCCTTTTTCCAGGTGCCCTCATAAATTAATTTCTTGCCAGTATTAATATTAAGTAATTATTAAAAACCAAAAAACAAATAAAAAGTATACTTTAACAGAAGCAGAATTTTATCTTCATAAAGTGAGGAGAATCTCAGAGAAAATGGCAGAAAAGAAAATTCTCTGCTGTACTCATGTTTTATTTTACTTAACAGGTCTCAATTTTACCTGTAGAAATATGAACAATAACATGTGATTTGTCAAGACTTAGATGTTCCATACGAATGTTCCATAGTCAAGATGTACAACCAATCCCTGAAATCATAACTTGCACTGCAGTTATACAAACTAGAGCACCTGAAACTGGGAGAAAATATTACAATACAAATCTTGGCCGACAGGAGTGACATTTCCTAGAAAGAATAGCCCAGCCCCGGCTAATTACAACTGAGCATCTCCAGTACTGCTTGAAACAGCCAGGGTAAGCTGTGTTACATTTTTAGCTCAAAAGTGCAACTTGACACTTGACACATATTACATGGACTAACTTCAAGTTTTAGTAAGTGCTGTGCTTATTTTTCAGCTATCTTTCAGAAATTCCTTTTTGCTTGTCCTGGGTTCCTCTGACACCTGTATTTTTTATTTTCTTTAAACAGCAGTAGCACTTCAGGTTAAGCCTGAAGAATATTCCTTTTGACAGTGTTTCTGAATTCTGTAGCTCATTACTCAGACAGTTGGGTTGTCACACAACCTCTTTGGTGAAGATCTTCCAGTGTGAATGTTGCTGCAGAAAATTCCTGACTCTTCTCCCAGGATCAAAAAATTTCTGAATGTTTCGCCCTTACAGCTAATTTATTTTTGCTTCCTAGGATCTGATCTTTTACTTTTCGTTATTATTCCAGTTTCTTTGGTAAAAATTTCACATATTGCATTGTCTATCTATTAAGTCAAAATCTGTATTTTTCTCAAGTGAAAAAGCAAATATCAGAAAAATTAAAACTTAAAGCTGTCCTTGCTTTGAATGCTAGGTCAGTCTTCAATTCACAGAGGCCACTGTAAACACTTTTATATCCCAAATAATTGATCTGTACATTGACATCTATTTCTACTGCAATTCTAGTTCTTAATTTCAAAACTAATAGGAATCTTCTATAGACTTTTTCTCTCTTCCCAGTACTACTTAATTTGCTCTCAATAACAATTTAATTCTTTTCCAGTAAATGCTTTCAGAATCAGGCCCCTGCTCTAAAGTACAAAGCTAGATGAACCTGCTACAAGCCATTCCCCTTTATAAATTATACTTCCTTCATTACTGAGATCCCCATACTCCATTCTGTAGAATATACCCAGTGGCTAAAACAGCTCTTTAGGTGAACACATTAAGCGCAAATGTGTTGACCACATAAAAGAATGCACTCCTGTATCAAGTTCAAGTTTAGTTATTTCTCAAAATATAGGGGGATAAAAAAGAGTTTACTGATGTGCCATAAGTAAAGCAGCATTGTTCAGGGATCCCATAAAAAATGGGCTCATGCTCCATTTAATCATCCCTCAGCAGTGTTGTTTCATTCTTTGTCATGTAGCGACAAACTGGAGTTTATTGAAAATAAATAATGTCAGCCAGGGCAGATCTGCAGAGCTGTGTGCAGTAGCCAAGAGTGTGTCTGCACTGTTTTTATTCTCCACATGCAGCCCCAGTAATGCAGTGGGGATTAGGAATGAAAAGGAGCTGCCTTTCCTGCTCTGACTCCTCTCCACACCTGTTCTTGTACCTATCACTGTAAATACAGGATCATCCCCTCTCTCAAATTGTTTCATTTCTTCGGTGTCCTCAGACACTTGGACCTTAAACAAGAACAAGTCTGCAGCCTATAATACATAACTGTGCCACTCTACTTCTGTCCCATGTAATTTTCTCCGGGTATTTCTGCCCCATCCATTGCCGTGTCCTACATATGATATACAGCCCTCCCATGCTCGCTTTTCCCCAAGCTATTCCGCTTCTCTGTTTGTGAGAGAAATAGGATTCATTGCTGTTACTGTTGCTTCATAGACTACTTTGGTGATCTAGATCTCATTTTTGTCATAGTCAACCTAAGAAATCTCATTCTACAACTGAATGAGAAAAGGCCACTAAAATGAGCTATTCAGACTTTAAAGATGACTGTAAAGTTCCAGGCCACAGAGGAATATTTGACTATCGTTTGTGTGTAGTGAGATATTCAAAAAGCTCAGTGTTTACCTTGATCCTTAGGTGCCTACATCTCTAAACGTCCTGTGCTATGTAATAAACAAAACTGCCATCTAGGCTCCAGTTCCACATGAATCTCCATAGTACAGAAATGAAGCAGTCAGATTGGATTTAGAAAGAGGACAAAGTTATAATGTTTTAGAATTGCTGGACAGAAAGCGCAACAAGTGTGCTCTCATTTTCTGTGTGTCATGAAAACACATTCCTCTAATGCAACAAAAGTAGCTCTCATAAGCAGTCATTTTTTACAATTTTCACAAACTAGAAGTAGTTTTATATTTTAATGCTATCAGATACTATGTTAGTTTCAGAATCTATTAGTCAATGGAAATAATCGCAAAGTTTTTTCATCTCGAGTGTTCAATTTTATTAGTGAGTACTTGTGGAAGAAAAATAAAGTCATATGTTGATTACTAATAAATCTCAGGTGTTTACACCATGCTACACCACACAATGCTATCAAGCTGATTGACAGAATACAGTCTTTAAAGCATAAGGTGTGCCATAAAAACATCTGTAATTTATAATATAATGCTATAGTAGTTATTATTAGAGGTTGACCATGCAATGTAAAGAGGCCCCACTTTTACCTAAGTCTTTGCTCATGTAGAAGTTTGAGAAGAAGTACCCTCCTATGGTTGGAAACCTTTCATGCTTGACATCTATTGAAGATCTGGAAGTAATAAAGTAGGCAGTGCAGGTACTTATCAAAAGAAGCTTTGCTTTCTATAAAATCTAGTAAGAGAACAGAATGATCTCTTGTTGTTTCTAACCCCTGAAACTAGGATGAATTCCTATATTAGGCAACACTAAAATTGGTATTTAGCAGTTATGCTAATGCTACAAATTCAGTGTGAAATTTCAGTGTTTTAAGGGAGCCAAGCCTATCTTCTGTCTTCCTGACATCCCTCTATAATAGGGTTATCCCACTGTTTGGCCTAGGAGGAGCTATAGCCAAGAGGAATGATGGGACATGTGACAGCTTTATCTGAAAACAAGCCCTGGATCATCCATCCTCCAGAGATAAACTTTTGCAAGCCTTCATGGAAGGAGATGTCTCAGAATAAGAAGAAAGGGACAGAGGACAACATTTGGCACTAATGATATTCAGACTGCCCTATCAGGAAGGTCTGTAGAAGAGTTGAATATATTTGGAATTTCCAGCATAGCCCCAGCGTGATATCTTCTGTAGAGAGCCTTGGTGACAGCCTCTGACAACTGCATCTGAAGTAAAACTTATAGGAATTGTTTGCCAGGTAGCAATTGGAAGAAAAAAACACAAACACAGACACCCTCTCAGGGACACAAGAGATATATTGGAATAAGAGAACATAAAAGGCATGCTGTTGGAAAAGATTATACCGCTAGAATCGAAGATAATAGTGGTGCCCTATGAACACAGTTACAAAGACATAATAGTTCCTCTCTGTTAGCTGAAGATTTGATGAAACCCTAGAACTGATGTAAGGCTGTCATCCTTTTGATTACAAAGAAGCTCATGCTGGTACCTCTTCTTAAGACGCATTGACTTGAGCACAGCATTGTCCTGATGCAGTTGTTGGCTTGCTGATGAGACCTCAAAGAAGGTTTTACTGGAAAACAGGCAGAACAAGAGTATGTTTGCAGGTGCTCAAACATACAAAGCTACCCCTGCATTCCCTCAGCAGAAACCATCCCTCCCTGAGCTTCACTTTACTCATTTTCATAATTTAAGACCATCTAAATGTAATTAAAAATTCCAAATTGATGAGTAGCAACAAACAATGAGAAATTTTTCTTTTACTACGTGTACTCAACAGAAAGGACAGGCAGTGAAATATGATGATAGACTAAAAGGAAATCAAAGAGTTCACTGCAGTAATATGTCACTGCTGGTAATTGTGCCATAAAATGAAAGTGTTTATTTTTAGTTTGATTCTTTTATAAAAATAAATCTTGTTGAGGGAATTTACCTACAAAAGTTATTTTTATACGTGGACAGCAAATTTTTCTAATTATGCTGCTACTCCTGGGAAAACTAGCTACCACCTAAATGTAATGATATGTTTGCAAAAACAAGATTTATGTTATTTTTCTAAAAGATACGTCATTGCTGACATTTTAATTATGTAATTCCTTCTAGACTTCTAATTTCAGTGCTGTTTCTATATTTCAAAAGGAAATTGTTATGATATTTCTGAAAACAATGATAATAAATATATTTGATGATCACACAAAACAGGCTTACATATTCTGAGCAGAGTGGTAGTACATGAGCCACTGCATAAAATAGATATGGAAATAATATGAAAATTGCCTGTCTGGATAATACTGACAAAATACAGACTTTGACTGTGGAGAAATTTTTCCCCACAGGGGAGATCAGGAATAGCCTTTTAGTTTAGAAACTGAGTGAAGGTATCAGGCACTGTGCAGGTGGTTTTGCTAAACCCTTAAAATACACAGTGAGGTCTTCAGGCTCTGGGTGCCAGGTTTTTCTTCCATGTAAAGGGCAGACTATCTTTCTCAGCTGGAAAATATAAAAGCAAGCTCTTTGAGAGCAATATTCTCCATGGACAATAACAGAGAACTTCTGAGCCTAGGTAGTAATTAATAAGCCCCACCTCCTTCTTCTGCAATAGGAGGTTTCATTGCCTACACATCACTGAACTGTCTGGATCTGCAAATTATGCTCAAACTGGGACCTCCAAAATAGCTTTAATGTGGTCTTGCAAAACAATGAAATGATTAAATTCTATTTCCATGAAGTAATGGCAAGTATAAACCAATGATCTTTTTTTTTTTTTAAAAAAGTTTCTGAACTTTTGAAATCTACCTGAAGTGCAAAATAAAACCCCAAAACCAAACAACCAGAAAATAGAAGTTGGAAAAGAAAACCTTCATTTTCCCTTATTCATGTACTCATAAAACCCAAAATGCTATTCTGAAACATTAAATCACTGCTTTCAGAGTATTTTTTCTCACTTTCTGTTTCCTGCATAGATGCATTCTTTCATTCTGTTTAGTAAACCACTTGGGTTTTTTTCAAGAAAGCAGCATGTTACCACCTTCTTTATGTTCTGTGGGAGTCCTCTTCTTTCCTGTTGCCTTAGACTTATTTACTTACTACAGAATAGTTTATACATGTTCTTAGAAACATATATAAACCTTAAAAATTTAAGCTATATATATGTGTGTGTGTGTGTATGTACCTTAATATTTTTGACTTATGATATTGCTCAGTGCAAGTAGGCAGCTGTTGAAGCTCTCCTAAGGCACGCTCTTCCCTTTTAAACTTCACACCCTTTTCCAGCATCTTAACAAAAACAGCTTAAGGAGAGAGCAGTCAGGGCAATCAGAAACCAGGAGACACAGGCCAAGGCAGATAATAATGCAAATCATGCACCATGTGAGGTGATGAGCAAAAACTTCTGCTGCAGGTGCTGGCGAAGTCCCCATGAGTCTACAGCTCTATCCAAAAATTCATTACCTTTATAAGGCAATGTCCAGGCCAGAGTTTTGTATAACACTCTTCACAGCTTTCCCAGTTCTGTTATGAATAAATACTTAATCTTTTGCTGAGATACTTGTGTATACTTATCTGCAGCTGGATTTATGTTTCTGTATAAATCACGACAAAGAAACAGAAATTAAGTAACAAAATTTGTGATCCTCTTTTTATAAATAACAGATTGGATCTTAGAGAACATGCAGTAAGCCATTGCTTCTCCTTTTACAAGCAAATATGAATAGAGTAGAATTTAGATTTTGGGGAGCTAATACATCCTTGCTGTTGTTGAAAGCTGGCAAGTTCTAGCAGACTTGTAAATGACTAAGAGAGGCGTCAAAGTTTTTGTCAGCTCAAATTACATCTGTACTTTTGTGGTCTGGGTGATAAAGCTGCATTTTTCTAAATTTAAGGGTACTAAATTAATTTGATTGTCCTGTACTTCCTACTACTTGCTCATCTACCAAAGGGAAAAATACTCTCATTAATATTTCCTGCCTGTGAAACATCTGTCTGGTTGTGAGAGGGTTATGGAAAAGAGAAGGCAGATGAATCACAGTATCTGTAGCTGGTGTCTGAGGATTTGAATATCTGTCTGAAACCATACGATAACAGGGAAGTTGCTTGGGGAAGCTGTGGATGAAAACTCTTTTCTCAGAAAAATATGTGGCTGAAATCTAATAAAATGTGATAATCCTGACTGGATGACTTATTTTATACAAATATCACTTATCCTTTTTGCATTTTAATTTTAATATTTGCTAAATATTTGTACAGTTCATGACACAATGTATGATGTATACCAAAGATGAGGGCTACAGATGCTAGAGGAAGCCATAAAATAAAATAAAATAAAATAAAATAAACTTTAAAATAAAATGAACATTAAATAAAATAAAATATTTAAATAAAATAAATGTTTTCTGTAAAAATAGAATAAGCAGAACCTGTATTTAAGTTTTTCTTTTGAACATCTTTTTTTCCATCAAGGCAGTACATCTCAGACATTCCTGAATTTAAGACAAATAATCTGAAACATTATAAGGAAACATTAGTCCTAATATTACATATATTGTTACTGGTACTGATTTTTAATGTATAAACTAATGTAGCTGTTATGTTTTAACACTGATGAAAATGTTGCACTAAATTTTGTGGCTAGAAAAGTTCTCTTTGGCGAGAAGGGAATGAGATTTGTCGAACTATTCAGATTATGAATGTGTTTTCCCAAATTGCATAATTTTTGATGGAGCTATATCATGTTGAAAATTTGTCTTTGGTTTTCAATCTATTCACACCCCATAGATTCCACCAATTTTTCTTTGGTTGTTTTTTCCCTTACTCTCTAGCTAAATTTAACATGATAATTTTCCAAAGCATATGATTTTTTTTTCCAGAATGAATCTAATTTTAGTGTTGCTTAAAATGCTAGATATTGGAAAAAATATGCTAAATATTTAACATATGAAGCAGAATGAAGATGAATGAAAAAGTTGTCTTACACTGGGTATAAGGTATATTGTTTTAAATGAAATAAATTTTTTTCAAGTAAGAGACTGTGAAACTGTGACTCTATTACCTTTATTAAAGTGAAGTCTTTGTTTATTAATAATTATATTTAATTGCATTTGATCTAATATTATTCTACTTTGTTTTGAGCTCAGGATTGTTTATAAGATACACTGAAATATCTGAGATACCCTTGTGGAACAAGTGACAATAATATCTAAAGATACATAGCAGACAAGAAATATGTAAGTTCTGAGGTAAATTACTATATTGTTTGCATGAGAAAGAATGCTAGATGCAGTCTCCCAATTGGAGAAAGTATCTAAACACATAATTTGTTGTAGATATGAAAGGGGTTTCATTCTCCAATATTCTTTATTAATCCTGAGAATATCCTTTATTAACCTCAAGAAATATGCAAACAGAGTGAGGATCTCACTGAACCTCTCCAGTGCCTCTTGCACCAACCACTTGTTTTTGAATAACCAGTAGATGCAGCTGCCCTTAAGATTTTAGATACATGACAGTACATTTTTCATGGGAAGCCTTGGAATTAAAAAATTCTTTCCTTTTTTATTTTCATTATGTCATATTTATGTTTGAGATATTTTCCATATTTTCTTAGCAGAATGAATTCTTATTTTTTTGAAGATAGGTTTTATTATGCAATTAAATTTTCACAAGTGTCATGTGTAATACAAAGTTATTTTCTTTTTATTTCCCCTTTTCTCTTGTGTTTCTATGGTTCATCACTGTAAAATTTTCCATAAAGGAAGGAGAGGTTTGAGTTTCATTGTTTAAACTTTGTGACTTCCCTTGCTCTTAGAGATGAAAGCAATTTTTTTAAGGGTATACTGTACTGAAGAAGTGCAGAACTAAGGGTTGACATAGAAATAACTCATCCTATAGTTCTAAGTGTGTCCTTGAAACTGTTTTCCACAAAAACAAAGCAATGTTTTATGTTCATAACACCTGCATTAAGATATTTTGTAGGAGCACTAAGGGGAAAAAATATTGTACATGAAGTGAACTCCCATACAAAAGTGTGGAAATCCAGTTGAAGTGACTGTAAATGTTTTAATTTTACTTTTAAAAGAAAATTTATCCTCTTTTACCCAGCTTGCAACACCCTTCCCTCTTTTTGAGCTTTTACCAGGGTGAAAGCTCTGAAAGAAGCAATAGTGAATGTTCACACAGCTACTATATCAGGAACAAAAGTTGTGATTTTCCAAATTTTATATTTTATTATGCATTTTAATGAGATTTTGCTTTTTAACCACTAATGTACTATTCAGTATTTCCCATCTACTATTCATTATTATCTTATTAAAATTTTCAGTCTTCATATTAGGAAGCAGAAACAATAAATAAAAAATGCATGTGGGAATCAGAATTCATGTCTGACTGAGTAATGAATAATAAAGGAAGGAAGCATCGTAAAAAATCACCAAGGCCTGCTAAAGAACATTCAATTAAATTATTGCCTCTCTTCTCTGAAAATCTCCCTTTCATCAAACCAAAATTGGAGTTTAACTAATCTGATAACCAGAAGGGAATAATACCATAATAGATACTTTTTGCATTGTACAGAATATAAATAATGTAAAACTAATTGCATAATTCATATAACCACATAAAAAGTTTGGGAATTATTCCTAGAATTATATCACTTATTTTCAGGCAGGCCTGTCCCTTCTGAACCTTCACATTAGTCTATCTCAGACCCCTGCAGGGGTAATATCATTCATTCCTATTATTTGTGCAGAATATCACTCTGATCTTGTTGTTTATTAATCATACTGTTTTATGAGGGCAAAAAAAAATGTAATTAGTTCAATAACTCATGCAGAACATGCCAACTCATTCTGTAACTATATAATAGAATAACAAAAACTGAAAAAATTTTACTAACCTATTTCTAGAGTTTAAACTGCTTACCAACTAGTCAATTAAATACCATATCAGTACACTGCAGAATATACAGAATAAAATAATACTCCTTGCTAAAAGTTCTTTTTTTTGTCAAATAAAAACATTTTTTCTTCTTTTAAAAAATAAAATCAAGACCAACACTTGAAGCTGGATGTTCAGCAAATATGCTGGAAATCTGCTCTGATAAGAGTGAACCTACCTTTTATTTATCATTAAGAATTAACCACAGTGAATTCCTGTGACTTCTTCTATCCAAGCAGTGGTTGTTGTCAAAAGATAGAGCTTCCAGCTGGGTGGAGGAGACTTGTGAGCACAGATATCCATCTTCCAGAACACAGGCAAGAGCAACCTCTGCTTTAAGCTTTGCATCCCAAACATACTGTGATATTTATATGTTTGAACCTTTTCCACTGGCATTAGACGACGATTATAGCAGCTGAAAATACTTACATGTAGCTAAGCAGAGCTTCAACATGTTAATGCTCAGGAACAACACAGAAATTCATTTGGAGAGACTATGATGTTTCTGCTGAAAATGATGTGCAACTAGCCCCTGGTAATTAATTTTAGCAATATCAATTTAGAGCTGCTCACAGTCCTTTGATGACTACAGCTCTATGCAAACTCACTTTGTTGATATTTTCACTTGGGTGGTGGATTTGCAGATGGGCTTAGGAGAGGATGTGCTTTTAAGAATCAATTAGCTCCCTATGCAAAGAGTAAGTTGGTCAATTAATTTGATGAATACTTCTTCCTGTCTGAGAGTATAATAATTTTCTTAGTTAAAAATTTTCAGTAAAATCCTACATAAAAATTTTCATACTGTTAAATCAAGTGCGATAGAAACATAAGTCAACTGTTTATTTACATTCTGAATATCATAACAAAGGTATTTGTTCTATCATGCACATGTTTGAAAGATTCTGGACATGTTTTAAAGTTTTATTTGTATAATTATTTTCTTCATAAAAGGTTCCTAAAAAATCATGCACTTAATTTAATTAAAATTACAGCTCCTTACTACTTAGAATAAGAGAAATAATTGAATGTCTTTACTGCATTTCCTGCTAATGCCTTACATAAATTATTTTTCATTAAAATGTTGAAAATTTGTACCTGGAATATTAATGTGTTTAAATATTACTCAGCTTATTGAACCAGATTTGAAAATTTTCACTGTGTTACAAAATTCTCTTGACATAATATTTTGGTTTTAATCGTAACTATTTTTCTTGTAAATGTCCTATTGTCACCCAGTTTAGAAGAAAAAAAGCCATAATGATGGAAAGATCGCAGGAAATACCAATATCAACTTTAACCCCCAATATTACAGGTGGGAAAATGAATTATAACAAAAGAAAATGGGTAGCTAAGTTGTTTTTCAAATTCTGAACAAAGAGATCGTCTCCTCTGTATTGCAATTAGGAAGTACACCAAATGCTCTAATCACTGTCAAGAACCCAGTCATTTGAACACTTTCATATTTTCTTTCTCTTCTGATAACACCACTTATCTGAATATCATAGCTAAAGCTCTAAACAAGAATTCTTTTGTAATCTGGAGTTGCTATGCAATTTAGCATACACTAAGAAGAATTGTACCTCACAGAGTTATAGATTGAGAGTGGAGTACCAGGACAGGGCAGAGATTCATTTAGACCTCAGAAAAAACATTGTTCTAGGAGTAAAGAAGCTGAAAATGTTAATTTCAATTTTTTTGAGAGTAAAGCATAAGTATAGTTTCTACCTCTCCATTCTTCAGTGATTCAGACCCATAGCTTTACTTTTCTAAGATCTGCTGATGATTTTTGGGGTTATGTATCTAATTTGACATCTACCTATGACAATTTTATACTTTTACTAGGGATTAAATATAAAAGCACAAGACTTAAAGTGTTTTCTGCATCTTCAGGATTTTGCTCTGGTGATCTTCAGTGCTTTTCTTTTGCATTACTATGGTAAAAAGTTGTAAGTGGAGGGTGACCACAGAAATTGGGGAAACATGCCATTGTCACAGACTTCCCAGAATCCTGTCTGAAGACCATCCTGCTCTCTGAGCAACTACATCACATAGTCATTTTGACTATGTGATGTTAAAAGCATAGTGGAGGAGTGAGAGAGCAGGAAGAAACTATTTCTGTTGAGAAGGCATTCTAGAGAATCACAGAATGTTTTGCTATGGAAAGGACCTTAAAGGTCATCTAGTTCCATTAAAGCATGGTAGTTGGAGTTTTTTTTATTCACGATAAAATTTTTTAACAAAAGATGTTTTCCTCTTAGCTGTTAAGGTTATGAACCATACAATAATTCTTAGCTACTGCATAAACATTTCTGTTAATCTTGGATAGTTAGATACTCCTGAGTTATTTTTATCTGTCATCAAAATGTGTAACATTCTGACATTAATTTATAACCAAGAAAGAATATCAGGAAAAATGCAGCATGAGTAGCCAGCAGCATCTTAGAAAATTTTCCTGAGACAGAGGAAGGGGAAATGTTAGCAATGTGTTTTCTTTCCCATCTTCCCATTTGTAGAGAGAGAAATCAAGTGCCTTAGATGGAGGGAATAAAAAATAGATGACAGTATTTAACTTTTGTACTTCTCCTTTCCTCTTATACTGTTGATTAAATTATGATAGCCTGGAGATGAGAAGGTTGCATGGAGAGTTCATAGCAACATTCCAGTTGCTGAAGGGACTCCATGGGGAAGCTGGAAAGAGATTCTTTGTCAGGAATAGTGATAAGCCTTTGTCAGTGATAGTGATGCCTTAAGTTTTAGCTTTTATATTTTTTAGATTCTGTGCTGTTTTAGTGGGTGGTTTTAGGTTTCATATTAAGTGGTACTAAGCACAAGGACAACTTTCAGACCCAAGAACAAAAATAACGGTGAAATGAGAAGAAAAAACCAGGAGGATGGAACTTCATAACCTGAAGCTATGGTTGGACAATTGATTCTAATATGCTAGTGGAACAGAACTTATAAAAGTATGGGACTTCATGATCGGGCAACCATTTTGTGACAATTTGGGGCATCTTGGTTGTGTCCCAACTGGGCTTTTGTGCTGCCCAAGTGTACCTATTTGGGTCTTTTAATAAATACCTACTTTATCCTTTTGTTCTGTCTGTTCCAGGTCAGCCTCCAGAAGGCATCAATAGGACAAGGAGTAATGGATGCAAACTGAAATGTTTGATATCAGGAAGAAATTCTTTACTGTGAGAGTGGTGATATACCAGAACATCTTTCCCTGGGTGGTTGTTGATGCCCAAGCCCTGGAAGTGTTCAAGGCCAGGTTGGATAAGGCCTTGAGCAACCTGGTCAAGTGGAAGCGTCCCTACCCATGATAGAGGGAGTTGAAACTACATGATCTTTAAGGTCCCTTCTAACCCTTAACGTTGTATGATCCTGTGATTCTGTATCTGAAGCGTAACTGTTCACTGACATTTTAATATGGGTATTTATCAGCTGAATTTAGAGTTTAGGATACAATTCAACCTCCTAAAGGACTTTAGTGAAGGTGAGCAAGACTATTGTGACGTAGATGGATGTAGACAATCTGAAGGAAAGTATCTGAGACATAGAATTAATTTTTCATTATTACTAATTTTTCTCTTCTATAAAACATATCTTTATCACAAAAGCTGCAGATGAGAATACATTAATTTTAATACTCCTCAAAAGTGAATGATAACTATATCAAAATATTATGGATATTTACATTATTAAATATATTAAATAAGGGGGAATCCAGACAACCTCAGTCAGCCTACATTCAATCTCCAGGAAGATTGTGGAGCAAAACCTCTTACAAGCTTGCTCTACACACTACAACAAGAAGGTGAAACAGAACAGCCAATGAGTTTACTGAGGACAAATCGAGTCTGATGCACCCAATGGTGGTGTAGCCTATCTGGCTGTGTGGGCAAAGGAAAACCAGTGGATGCTGCTTGCCTTGGCTTTAGCAGTTGACTTCAGCCTCCTTATCACCAAACTAGTGAGACAACAGCTGGATAAGTGGCACCTGTAAGACCTCATCTGGAGAACTGTGTCAAGACTGGACAACTCCAGCACAAGAAAGTAGTCCAGAGGAGACCTGCCGTAATTATTAGGGGTCTGAACAGAACATGTGAGGAGAGGCTTGGAGAGCTGATGGGTCTGACCAGAGGATACAGAGAATCTAAACCCAGAACATGAGGGTGGTTAAACACCAGAACAAGTTGCCCAAGGATGCTGTGGAATCTCCATCCTTGGAGGTGCTTGAAACTTGACAGGACCTGAGTGTGGAACCCCAGAAGATAAGCAGCTAATGTGAATGCCTCAAACATTGATAGCTGAATGGCTGTGGAGCCAGTCAAGGACTGTTTGTAATCACAGACGAGAGTTGTTGGTAAAAACCAAGGAGTTTTGGTATTAATATGCCATGAAAAAGAACAAGTTGTGATTGGAGAAGGGGGCCACGTGAAGGTAGAACAGCATTTTCTGGGACAAATAATTTTGTTCTAGTCCCCAGAGGCAGAATATAGTACAAACCATGGAAGGGATGTCACATTGAGAGATTACTGAGCAGTAAAATTAGAAAGGCAGTAAAATGGCTTTGTGCTGTTTTCAGTATTCATACATACATAGTCATGTAAAGATAGCGTCCATCCTGACTATTTGAACTTCTATAAATTATACTGCAGTTTTTATGCTTGCAAAGAAAAATTACAGATCTTTTAAGTGAAAGCCCCCCATCTATAAGTAAGACAGAATTGGTGCTAAGTATGTGTGCCTCCTCTGAAAATTTTGTGCAATATGCTGATTTTGCAAGACAGATGTATATAAATATGCTTACTAAGTTTATGCAAAATAGCTGTGAACCTCATGTTTTCCTTGTTAAAAATACAGCTATTAATACTGCTTATGAAAAAATGTAGCAAGGACAGAATAATAAAAATGTTATCAAAGCTGCTGGGAAACACTTGTGCAAGGGAAAGGTACAGATAACAAATGCTGTCAGTGTTGGCAGATGGAGCTTTATTATATGCAGCAATAGGTTTGTCTTTCCTGTTTCATCATGTGGCATTTCAATAATTTGCTACTAGGAAAAGGTTTTATTATACATCTCTTCTCCTACACATGTTCACAGTACCCAGAGCAGTCAGTATTCAGTCTACTGACTCTTGTTTCAGCTGGTATTTTGGGACACAGACCTTTAGACATCCCCAAATGGAAAGGAAGGGACAACAATAGACAGTATTTCCATACCTATCATTTTTCCTTGCTTGATCACAGCACATTGTAGAACCATTAATATGAAAATGAAAACTACTTTCAGCCTGAGAGGTTTGCCATTGATACAACTCAGCTTATAGTTGAGAGTTGCACAGCCAAAGACACTTTCAACAATTGTGATGCAAATATTCCAGATAAGCAGCAAAAAGGAAGAAATAATAGCACAGAATAATATAGCACTGATACTGAAGAGATCTTTCTATTAATTTAGTTATCAGTTCTCCTGCTAGTGTAATGAAATCCCAGTAGCTATAATATGAATTCTGAATGTGTATCTGAAAAAGTCCTAATATAGTTTGATCATGGTATGGGCAAAATGTGAAAAGACTGAGACCTGGAATAAACAGCACAATACTGAAAATAACTGGAGTAGACTACAGTGATACTGAGTCATTTTTTTTCTCTGTACAAAATTCTTGTTATAGTGAACCTCACCGTTCTCTAAGTGCTGCCTTTTGAAAAGAGCTCATTCATCCATCTGAAGCTGAATTGTTTTTTGATTGTACAGACAAAATGTTGGTTGCTCAGATAAAGTGTGTTATAACCCATATGCTAATTATATTCTTAGGTGTTTAATTTATATCTATTTAAAAATGTAATGTGAAAAAACCACTTGAAACACGTAGATAAACACATAGTCCATAAAATTGCTTTCAAATGTTAGCCCCATGTGTCAATACACTTTATCACAAAAGTGATATATCTGCATGTGAGACGAGTTTAATGCTGAATAACTGTTTTACATCAGACATGAGCAAATAATTTCCCTATGATAAACACTTAGAAATAAACAGAACATATATAAAAATGGAAGACTAATCTTATGTATATCGATCGTAGGGTGCAGACCCATACATGATATAAATGCTTTGAAAAGACAGTCAAGAACTGAGGCTTGACTTGTTCTTTGTCAGGGTTATATTACAGAAGCTGGATTTCCAGACTACTTTAACTACATTTCAGTACTTAACAAACATTTCTCTGGGATTAAATTGTTCCCGTATTTTGCTTGCTTATCTCTAGTAACCTTAGCTATAGAATACATCTGATAAATTTGGTGGCCTTCTATGATGAGGTTACAGAATCTGTGGGTAAGAATATCATCTTCCTTGGTCTGTGAAAAATATTTGACAGTGTCCTGTGGGGCATCTTTATCTCTAAAATGGAGAGATATGCATTTGTTGGGTGGATGGATAGGGAATTAACTGTATGGCTGCAGACAACATCTCAGTGTCCTAGTAGAGACCAGTGACAAGTGACATTCCTCAGGGTCAGTGACATTATATAACATCTTTGTGGGCAGCATGGACAGTGGATTGAGTGCATCCTCAGCAAGTTTGCTGAAAATACCAATCTGTGTGGTGCAGACTACACAGTGGAGGGAAGAGATGCCATCCAGGGGGACACTGACAGACTGGAAAGGTGAGTCCATGGAAATTCCATGGAGTTCAACCAGGCCAAGTGCAAATTCTGCAACTGGATCACAACAAACCCAAACACAGATACAGTCTGGAGAGTGAATGGATCGAGGGTGTTGGTTGAGGAAAAGCTCAACAAAACCCAGCAATGCATCCTCACAGCCCACAAAAATAACTGTATCCTGGGCTGCATCAAAAGTAGTGACCAGCAGATGAAGGGAGGTTCTTTCCCTCTACTCTGGCCTCCCGAGACCTCACCTGGAATGCTGCATCCAGCCCTGCAACCCCTGACAGAAGAAGGACATGGACGCATCGGAACAAGTCCGTGGGAGGGCCACAGTGACCAGATGACTGGAGCACCTTACTGTGGAGACAGTAGAGATTGTTTGGTCTGGATAAAAGCAGGCTCCTGTGAAATGGCACCCTCCAGCATCTAAAGAGGTCTACAGGAGAGTTGGAGGGGGATTTTCTACAAGTGCATGTAGCAGTAGAACAAGGGCCTTTAAACTTAAAGAGCTCCTGATCTTTAGATTAGATATTAGAAAGATATGGTGAGTGTGGGATTAGAACTAAGCAATCTTTTATGTTACAACACAAATCGTTCTATGATTGTATTATTCTACGACAAGAATGGTTGAATTTTACTTTCTGAAGAATAAAGACTTGATCTATGCTATTCCCAATGAAGAATGGGAGGAAAAGGGTGCAAGTAGAATGAGAAATGGAAAAGCATTTTGGCAAAAACCCTGGAGAGTGAAATTTCAAGAGTTTCTGATTACAGGGGAATAAGAGTGCCTGAGGCAGCAACACCTGCTGCCATTGGGATCAACAGTCCCTACATCTGTGCCTTGCTTGAACAATCCCATTATGCCCATTTTTTTTTTTTTTTCAGATAGATAGCACAGGAAAAAGCCCCCAGCCCTCTAGAGAAGAGGCTGTTCTGCCTCCATTCTGGTGAGACCCCACCGGTAGCAGTGAAACCAGCACTGGGCTCCCCAGCACAGATGGACATTGACCTGTTGGAATGAGTCCAGAGAAGGGCTAACAAGATGATTAAAGGGATGGAACACCTATACTGTGAGAAAGGTTGAGAGAAAGGTTTGTTCAGCCTGGGAAAGATAAGGCTGCAGGGAGACCTTATTGCAACCTTCAGATATCTGAAGGGTGCTTACAAGAAAGATGAAGAGGGAGTTTTATTTACAAGAACAGGTAGTGACAGGAAAAGGGGAATGGCTTTAAACAGAAAGAAGGAAGGTTTAGATTAGCTATTAGGAAAAAATTCTTTATTATGAGGGTGGTGAGGCACCCAGGTTGCCCAGAGAAATTTTGGTTGTCCCATCCCTGGAGTAAGGCCAAGATGGATGGAGCTGTGACCAGCCTGGTCTAGTGGAATGTGTCCTTGCCCATGCCAGAGGGATTGGAACTGGTGATCTTTGAAGTCTTTTCCAGTCCAAACCATTCTATGATTACTCTTGTTGGAGTCTGCGTATATAACTATTTACAATGACAATGTTTATGTAGTTGACTATGATCAACATTTCTCTCACACTGGGGTAACCATCCAGTAGAATAATAAAATTATTTTAAAACTCTTTCAGTGGAGAAACTTCAACTTGACATCCACATCAATAGACAGAAGAGAGCTGAGGAAAAGTGTTTATGAATGGGTTTTTTCTGTCCTGTGTTGTATTATGTCCTGAGTTACTGAGCAAGGCATTCTGTGGCAGCCTCAGTAAGAAAAAATATATTTAGCTGAGTCTTAAACTTAGTGCCTGTGTGCAGGTTATGATTCTTATTTAGGGTTCTCAGTTAATCAATGAGATTTTTTTTTCCCTTAGTGTCATCCACAACATAAAACCTTAAAACTGGTATATGAAATTAATCTACTATAGGTACATCACACTGCACAAGTATAGTTTGTACAGGGGAATTGATAATTAGCCAAATTTTAGCCTATGATTTGTTCTTAAGGACTCTTGTTGCACTTTTAAGCTCTTCAGACATAGATTAATTCGTTAAGTACTTTTAAAAATAATAATTATTAATGTACATCCAAGACAACTCTGTGTATAAGTAAATGTATCAGATATATGGATATAGATAGATGATAGATCTAGATCTAGATGATATAGATAAAGATATAGATATAGATACAGATACAGATAGGTATATATATATATATATATATAAAAATTATTTCTATATCAGAAATAGTGTGGCCAGCAGAACTAGGGAAGTAATTTTTCCCCTGTACTTGGCATTGGTGAGCCCATACTTTAAGTCCTTTGTCCAGTTCTGGGACCTTCAATTCAGGAAGGACCTTGAGGTGCTGGAGTGTGTCCACAGAAGGGCAACAGAGCTGGTAGAAGGATCTGGTGCACAAGTCCCATGAGAAACAGCTGAGGGAGCTGGAGGTGTTTAACCTGGAGAAGAGGAGGCTCAGGGGTGACCTTATTGCCCTCTATAAGTACCTGAAAGGAGGGTGCAGCCTGGTGGGAGTCAGCCTCTCCTCCCAGTTAGCAACAGGATGAGAGGACACTGTCTTAAGCTGTACCAGAAGACATTCAGGTCAGACATTAGGAAGAATTTCTTCACAAAAAGGAGTGATTAGTGATTGTATTGGGCTTGCCAGAGAGGTGGTGGAATCATCAGCCTCGAGGTGCTTAAGGAAAGACTGGATGTAACACAGACCATGGCTGTGTTCAGTCAAAGGTTAGTCTTGATGATCTCAGGGGTCTTTTTGACCTAATTGATTCTATGATTCTTAAAGACATATTCCCAGTTAAGCATAAAGCCAAGACATTAATTAAGTTATTATCAAATTTTACACGTTTCAGATGAGTCCTGTCTTGAAAATATTAAAAACTAATAATAATTTTAGCAAAAAAATATACTTTCATCTCCATAACTGTTCAAAGTTTTATTATAAAGAGATGCCAGCAAATTTGTTTTCTAGTTTCTTTTCAGCTTTTCAACTTGTCATCATTGTTTCACCAAGTTAGTTTTGAGAGATTAAGGACCCCAGGCCTCCTCAAGGTCTGTTTTCCGGCTACAGTAAACAAGACATACCATACATAAATCTATTAAGTTAATCTTAAAAACATTTCCATACCCCCTGGTCATCTTAAGTGTTTCTCTTTGTATAATTTCTGCTTTCATTTAATCTTTCTGGAACATATGCAACTGATATTAAAAAGATAGTTTCAAATCAGAGTAAACATCTTTCATGCACAATGGCACTCATACTTTTCTATCTCTGCGGGAAAGAACTTCTTTTGGTACATTGCTCGCCTTTTTCAGACTTATAAAACATATTGTCACTCATAGTGAACTGCTGCCCAGCAAGGTGGCTCTCCATTCCAAAATGATCAGGCACAGTTTGTAGAAAAATATTTGGGGCTGGATGTCCCAAAGTATGAACCTGCACTTTGTAAAACTGAATTTCATACCACTTCTATTGCTCCAAGTTCAATCCTAAACATCATTCTTCTACTTTGTAATATTTAGAGCTCTTTCCTTCATGCTAGAGATATTAATGAATACGCTCCCATTTTGATGCTGATCAAAAAAATTTTGATGCTGATCAAAATTTTGACTTGAGATATTGAGCACAAACCCAGTCTTTAGTCTATTCAAATAGCATTATTCCCTGCAAATAATTCAGTTTTTAAAGTTCTCCATTGCCAAAATCCCCTTCATATGGCCTCATAGCTTTACCTAACTTTGTTTTTCCCTGCTCAATAGATGCATCTCTTTCACTGGTATATCAAATGCTTGACTGAAGTTCAAAGACATTAAATTTGTGAATTTTTTATATTATATTAGTTATATGATGTTATATTATGTTATGTCATATGTCATGTCATATCATGCCATTTTATTTATTCTGTTTTACTATTTATGATGTGATATGCCATTATATTATATGCCATTTTTCTTTTAAGACAATTACAGATATTCCCTCTTTAATGATATGCAAGAATGATTAATAGTCCATCTCCTTCTTATATGTATACATTGCTTTGCTGTATTTCAGTCTGATTATGCCCTTCTTCTCCAAAAGGATTATTAAAAATACTCATTACAGGGTCCACCATTTCAAAACTGCCTTTTTTTAAAGAAGTCTATCAGGAATATAGAATTCTAGAATTCTAGATAGATAGATAAATAGATAGTATTTTATCCAGTCTCCTCTGTTCTCAGAGGGTCATGTTTTTCTCCTCACTTACAGTTTTTCCCAATTATATATCCTTGTTTCTCTGTCACAGACTTATAAGTCTGAAATAAACAACTTGACTAATTGAAGGCCAGCATTAAGGTCACCCTTAATCTTATTCTTTCCTCAAACCAACTGGTTTCTTCCTTCTTTAATCTGTGCTTATATACCACTAACTGAAAAATCTCCAATGATGTTTTTAAATGTCTCCTGCTAATCTGACTTAACTAAACTTCCAGAATTCTCTGTTCATCTCTACACTTACTGACTTTTAAAGCATATTTTTTTTGTAATGAGTAAAGACTTTCATGGTCCTTGAAATCACCTTCTATCAGAGCTATCCCGTTTCTTAAACAGCAATAAGGATACACGTAATATACATTGATTTTTCTTTACAAGTCACATTAAAACTGTATACATTAAAGATTAGATACATTAGTGGAAAAAAAATTAAACACCTTTTGATCCACTGTAGTGGTCTACCTGAACATTTTTGGCATCTAGGCAAATTTGGCATTTTATACAAAAAATATTTTCACTATTAGTATAAAGAATTCCAAATATTTAGATAGGTACACTAATTTTCAAACCATCACTGATGCCTCTGACATAAACAATCAAAACATTTAAGAGATTGTTTTTGCTAGGCGAAGTTTGTTGATTGTTGGCAGACATTTTCTCTCTACATTTGGTTTAGAAGAAATGCCCAAAGACACTTCCTTACCCATTTTTATTCCATGAGGTTGAGCTGTCCTTCAGTTCTTTTTCACAAAACACACACAGAGCTCAGATTATTTTGGAGGAGAAGAACACATGGGGTTTCTCTAGCAAATGAAGAAAATGGCTCTGTTCAGGGCTGCCTGTGGGTCTCTGCTTTAGGCTGCAGTTTATAAAACAGTGGTCAGGAAATCAGCAGCTGGCTGGATAAATAAAATAACAATTGAACTTTGGAAACAATTTCTAACACAAATGGGAAAGTAATGAAAGATAGTGGGATCAAATCTTTTTCTATCAGCATGCAACTGTTTAGCTTCCTTCTTTCAGCCCCGTAGTAGCATTGCTGAATAACCAACCGAATTACTAATGTACTATATGTACCTAGAAGAAATTAGCTACAAAGCTTCCAGAAGAAGGGAACATTATTTACTGTCTCAGAAGTGACCCTGGTTATCTAAATCTTTGTTTAGCAAAAAAAAACCAAAAAAACAAAACAAGCAAGGCTTTTCTTGTTTTAAATTTACTGTAGATAATTCTTTTTCTGTAATGTGTTCACATCTGTTAGTTCCAGTTTCTAATTTTGCATGTAATTTTTCTCAATTTTCTCGATGTAAATGTTAATTTTAAATCATCATTATCTTCTTTTACATCATGTTGCTAATGTGGAGTTATGGTTTTGAAAAAACCTCTAGTAATTAGTGAGGAAACTGAGCCAGCAAGCCACTCAAAACATAGAAATCATCCTCTGATAAAGAGAAGTCTAATTAAAGCTGATGGCACATCAGGGGTGATCACTTTACTTTTCTTTTTCTTTTTTCCCATTTTTAAAAGGATAAGAAAGCTGCTGTTTGGCATATATCCAAAACACACGTTCATTTGCAATGATCCTTAAAAGTGTAAGTCAGGGCTTAGACTAAGATGAGTAAGAACGAATGTACAAGAGAATGAAAATGCCAAAGTGGCTTCATGAAAACCTAACTCCCTTATAAGCAGAACAATGAGGTATGAGATACAATGAATTAACTATAATTAAACATGTAATATTCTCTTCTTCTGCTTAATTATGAATAAAAGGTAATGAAAGAGGAACTCTGATGTCTGTTTTAGTGCCTGCTGGACTCAATTCAGAAGCTGTCCTTCTCAGCTCACCCTCTGCTTTTCTACTCACAACTGCTTTCCACATGGACCTTATTATTTATCTTGGATCTGCATGCTGGAAAGCAATCTGGGTTTATTCCTTGTCACCCATCAATAACAGGTGCTTGGAGTCTGGCGGACAGTCCTGAGAAAGTTAATTTCTTGCTTGCTTATCCTGTAAGCATATGTAACAGACCTTCTAGCCAGCAGCACTGCAATCTCTTCCCAAGCAACTGCGTTCAGGTAATGGGTAGGTAGAGAGATAATGCCAATTTCGTAACTCTATTTCGAAGAATCCTGAGGCAATTAAGAAAGTTTATGCAGTATAGCTCTTATTCACCTCCGTCACTACCAGTCACAAGAGGAAGTTTAAAATGACTTGGCTTTATATGTTATGCATTTTAAAATCCTTTTCTGAATATTAATGTGATTCTAAGTGAAGAAAATTGTAGAATAAATTGTAGAATATTCTTACCAGTCCAAACTAAACCCCTTGGAATTATATGGATTTTCTCTTTTTCACGTTGCAGATGTCTTTCTCTAAATGATGAATTAATATTAGGAATAGGAATATTATGACTGCTATTCCTAATCAAGCCCTAATTTTATGTCTGAGTTTCAACCAAGATAAGATGCTTCCAAGAGTAGTGAAAGAACCATCAATGTGAGTAAGCCTGGAGTGATGTGCTCCCTGAAGGAGACCTATAACTCTAAAGATCTAAAACATTTTTTGATTTTTTTTTTTCATATTCTTTGTCACTTCTCTCCTGGATAAGAGTGATGCCTTAGCAAGGATTGAAAAGATGGGGTGACGTACGTGCAGATTTCCATATTCCACTCCTGACAGTAGTCTTCTGTCTTCTTACTCTGCCATCACACAGAGGGGGAAGAAGCCTGGTGATTATCTTGTATAAATACAAGCTGGTTGTATTTTCTAGGAGGATAAGAAAACTTTTTCAAGTATCTTAATGTAAAAGAGCCTATTGTATATGTCACTTACAGACAGTCTAAATCCTACAGAGACAACAGTGCAAGAAATGAACGCAATATTTTCTTTAGCTACTATGTAGAAAACATTTGTTTTCAGGAAACAAGACAAAGAAGTAAAGACCTTTGGAGTACTGATGTGCCCTTGTGGAAGATCTCAGATCCTGGAAGTCATGTATAGCATGACATGCTGAACTCAGCTGAAACAGTGTTCTTTGAAGAGATATGGAAATTACCTTAAAGGACAGGGGAAAAGTTACTGCACTTATAAAATCTACCTTGATAAGAAAACAAAATTAGTGCAGGTATTCTGAGTTTATTGTTCATCCATCCACCAACTGACTCCTTGCTGTGCAATTTCCTTGGGATCTGTATGTCATCAACATCTCTTTTCATCAGTGTGGGAGTGAGCACATTAAGTGCAAAATGTGCTACACCTGCTGTGTACACACTGATGAACATCAGACTTCCTCTGACTCTGGAGGAAAACAACAGCCTCTCCTGACAGAAAATTCAGGTGATACTAACTCACCCTGCTTGCTAACTGTGTCCCACAGGACCATAGGACAAAATTAGGTACTGTGGAGACTGTAAGACAAATAGGCAGCAAAGTATTTTTTTTTAAAGTATTATTTATATGTTTGGCTTTGCCCAAATTTTATAGAAGACAAGAAGTTAAGAAAATATGAAGAGGCTGGAACACCAATTTGTTCAGTCTTGACTGAGGTCTATTTAAACATAAATGTTGCATTGAAAAGGAAAACTAGGATTTTTCATTTTAAATTGTGAAAACATGAAAAAATCTTGCTATGATGACTTAGATGATTGGATCAAAAGATGTAATAACATAAACTTAATTTATAAAATTGAGTTTTAGTAATATGATTTAGTCATTAGTAGAATTATTTTTAAAAATATCACTTTAAAAAGAGGACTGAAATAATCTCTAAAAGTTTCAACCATAAATGAAAAATTGACTTTTAAGGAAATATAATATTTTCATACTTCCTGGAAAATGGTGCTTTCCTCAAAACAAGGGAAAAACATTGAATCAAAAAAGTTTTCCAGAGAGGCTAGTTGTACGAAAGAGAGGACAAAAAAAACCTCTGTTAGGTTTTACTGTAGCAGGTTGTGTATTTTGGGTTATTTTACTGTTTTTTTGTTTATACCTGGTCCTAGAAAAACATGATCAGCGTTCTTATTATTATACTGCTTGAAGTTTTTTATGTCCCAATTCATTTCCAATCTCATTCTTCCCCAAAACATTCTGTATTATTTTCCTGGGACCAAACACACACACAGGCACACCCACTTGTGTGTGTGTTCCTTAGGGGTTGGTATTGATACCAACATTGTTTAACCTCTTTATTGGTGACACAGACAATGGGACTGAGTGCACCCTTGGCAAATTTTCCAATGACATCCAACTCTGTGGTGCAGTCAGCAGCTCTCCATTGGAGGAATGCCATCCAAATGGACGTGGAGAGGCTTGAACTTGAGCTGCTTTCCAATACCTAAAGGGGGCCCAAAAGAAAGCTGGAGAGAGATTTCTTAGAAGGTCATGTAGATCAAGGAGGAATGTATTTAAGCTGAAAGAGGTTTATATTAGATATTAGGAAAATATTCTTTACCTGGAGGGTGCTGAGGCACAGGAACAGGTTACTCAGAGAAGCTGTGGATGCCCCAGCCCCAAAAATTTCAAGACCAGGCTGTATAGGGCTTTGAGCCCTAGGTGGAAGGTGTCCCTGCTCATGGCAGAGGAATTGGAACTCAATGATCTATAGAGTCCATACCAACCCAAACTATCATATAAAATATACCATATATCATGGCTAATATGCCATAATCCGTGGTATAGATTTATAACAGTCACTACTTTATACTTTACTCTTTAGGCTTCCTGTATTTTAAAATTATCAATGAAAGAAGATATTAGTGAACAACATTCAGTGAAATAATGTGAATAATTATCATGTAATAATGTGAATAATAATAACTCTTTATAAATAGTAATGTACTAAGTAATATTGTACTAAACACTGCAAACTTACTAGATTCACACACATTTTATTGTAAAAAATCAAATCCATGTCTCCATCATCCACATGATGCTGTCTAATTACAGTCACTTTCCTTGGAAAAATCACCTATTTGCATATACTGGATACCCTTGCCAATATCTAAAATATCTACCTGTACTGTATTTTTACTTACCTATGATGCATCTACAGCAAGACCAAGTTCAAAATAGATTCTTCAGTCATGTTTCAAATTTGTGAGGTTGACAACATTCATGTTTTTAACTTAAAGGTATCCTACAAAGTGCAGAAGATAAAAATATAGTCGCAGTATCCATGGAAGAACAAATTATTGCTCTCTCCTTTGTAGATGCTCTCCTCAGAAAAGGTCTAAATTCAGCCACAGTCAATATTCTGTATTTATGTCTTTGGTGGTCTTCCCGGGCAGTTCTGCTGCTTATAAATGTCTTCCAAACTTGTCTCACTCTGCTGCTCAAGCTCTTACAAAAAAACAAGTTTCTGCATCAGAGATAATCTCATTTAGAACTGTCTTCTTATTCTCTGAATTGAATACATAGGTTTTTTCCCCTATTTAATCCTTTAAGGTAATATATTTTGAGGGACTAATCCAATACATAGTCTCAAAAAGCAACTGCAATGAGTAGCTAAACATTGTTTCTTGGTTACCTTCAGGCTAAATTCACTACTTTAGAATTCTGGACTTGGATATTTTATATAATCTCTGTTGGTTAATGCAACTCTCCCTTGTCTCTTTGATAGGGTTTTAATATGAAATATTTGAAATTTAAAAAATTGAAACTCTTGAAATATTCTCTTAATAAAAAGGTCCTGTTGTCATTCTGCTAAATCTTTATGTGTCTCTCTCTATATATACATATATATATACATACATGCATATATATACATATATATCTTCCAACTGCAAAGGTAAAATGATCTATGGGACTAGTAGCACCTGAGGGAGTAAAGTGCAGCAATTAGAACATCAGTTCATTATGTTTTCCAGTGACTCCTAGGATGACAGGCTCATTCTGGATAATAGGTATGAAGCAAAGAAAACCAGACCAATAGGGAAATTGGTTTGTCTTGCCCTCTTTTCACTAGCAAATAATGGTTCTATTTCTTGATCTGTCCCCTTCTAAAGCCCTTCAAAGGGAAGTTTTTTGCTAGATCCTTTGCCTTGTATGGCATTAAAAAAATAAGTCGCTAAAACAATCCTGTCAAAGGATATTGCTTCACTAAGGCTATAGTGAAAAAGCAAACTGTTAGTAAGATAGGAGATGGGAGAATGAATCTCTCTTAGTAATATCCCTAGTCAGTGTAGACAGGGATTTACTGTTCTGGCCACTTCATAAATCACCTCATTAATCCATGTATATCTACATATACAACACATTTCCTTTGCTCTCCAGAAAGGGAAATGAAATTTCTCTTGTTTGGAGAATAAGAGAACTTTGAAGATTTGTGAAATGACTGCTTACAATGTGTAGTTTGTATGAAGGCAGCTTTGCTAAACATTACAGAATCACAGAATTAGTTAGGGTGGAAAATGCCTCTGAGGTCATTGAGTCCAACCTATGTCCAAACATCACCTTGTCTAATAGACTTCTGGTGTCCAAACATCACCTTGTCTAATAGACTTCTGGCACCCAGTGCCATGTCCAGTCTTTCCTCAAAGACTTTCAGGGACAGTGACTCCCCAGCCTCCCTAGATAGCCCATTTCAATGTATAATCCTATTCCTATGAAGAAATTCTTCCTAATTCAAAGAAATTAATTACTGGCAAATAGAACTGTTAGACAGTGAGATTGAGATTTGGGTAACTAATTATCCACACTGCTTTATACCCTGCTGAATAAAACAGGAATGATCAATGTGTCTGGGACCAAGAGACAAGCTATGTCCAGACTGCAGGGCACTTGTCCTTCTGGGCTGCATATGATATTTCTGGAACCGTAATATATAATTATAATTTTCCGTGTGGTGTTTTTATTGTAGGATTTTTAGGCTGAAGGTAGGAAACGTGATTCACATTTGTTCAGTTTGTGCTATAAGAATGATTCAAGTACCCTAATACTCTCATCTGGTGCACGGACATTTTCTCAAAAGTGTTTTTTGGCAAAAAACACGGAATAAAACACAGCAGTAGTTATGTAGCAGGACAGAGGCAGGTGAGCAATTGAGTCAGCATACTGGTTCTATTCATGGTAGTGGTATAAACAGTTTGTTGGTCCAATTCAGCATGCTAAAGGGTGGACAAGCATGCTGTTCTTCAAATGTGAAGGACAGCACATGGTTTATTATGTGAGCTTTTCCAAAACAACCTTAAGTAATTCTAATTTGAAGTATCCATTGCATGATTTTTCTCTGCGGCCCTTCCATAAGGAAGTATCTTACAAGTGTTGGAGTAAGAGCATCAACCACGCTCGTCTAGGAAGTCTTTATCATTTACTCCATGTCCAAACAGCCTTTAAACTTATCAATTAATTACTAACACTAATGAATTAATTTACTAATAACCTAAAAAATACATATGATTATTAGCTTATGATAATTAAAAGCTAGCTCTGTGGAGATCTGAATCAGAATGAAGCAGTTTCTGCTGGAGTTTTCTATGCTATATGTTTTACCAGTGGTGAGCACTGCCAAGTGGTTGAGAGAGGTGATCTTGCCCCTCTACTCAGCCCTAGTGAGGCCACATCAGGAGTGCTGTGTCCATTTCTGGGCTCCTCAATACACGAGAGATATGGGATTCCTTGAGCAGAGAACTTTGAGCATGATGGGGGGACTGGAGCTCTCCAATGAGGAAAGGCTGAGACAGTTGGGCCTGTTCAGTCTCAAGAGGAGACGGAGAGATAAACTCATCAATGTCTCTCCGTATCTGAAGGGAGAGTGACAAGAGGATAGAGCCAGGCTCTGCTCAGTGGAGCCAAGCAATAGGACAAGAGACAATGGGCAGGAACTGAGGCACAGGAAGTTGCATCTGAACATGAGGACGAACTTTACTGTGCAGTGATCACACATTGGAACAGATTGCCCAGAAGGTTGTGGAGTCTCAGAAACACCATCCTATGCCTTGTGCTCTAAGATGACCCTACTGGAGCAGGGAGGTTGGACCAGATGACCCTCTGTGATTCTGACCCAGTTGATTTCTGGAAAATATTTTCTGGAATTTAGCAATATTTTCCCTGTTTGAAAATGTTCGGATGATAATAACTTTCAGAAGAAACTTTATCTTAATAACATTAAGATTAAAAATTCACTGGCCTTCTTCAGAATGAAAGGAAACTAATTATATGAGCTAATTAAACATCATTTAAGATACTTTTTATTTGAGGGGTAAAAGATGATTTGTTGTTTCATAATTATAATAGAAAATCAAACTATGATATCCTTTAATTGACTGTTTAAATAAAGCTGAGCATATATTAGGTACATACATAAATGCATGCAGTAATTTAAGAAATATTCACTTTGTAGTTATTCTCTATTTATTATAGAAACTATGGGGAAGCTAGAGTTAATCTGAAAAAAAATCAGATATTTTTAATATAAGGTAATAGGTATAAGAATATGCAAATATGAACTTGAAAACAGTTATAAAATGGGATATATGCAGCAAAGGCAATTTAAATACGCAATTCCAAATATTTCTTTCCTAATGTGGACCTGTAAATGCAGAAATGTCTTAATTGAGATATTATCTTTGGTACATTTTTCAGATTTTCACTCAAACTGATGAGTAACTATGTATTTGTGTAGTTCAACGTGTTTGGATTTCTTCTAAATTCAACTTTATTTCTGAGTGTTGGGGCCATATTACATCCAGGGTCAGATGAAGAATTTTCATTGTCTGTTTTACATGAAGTGTAGTTTCCACAATAATTCCATCATAGCAGAGCTTTATCTTCCAATCTGAAAATATTTTAATTCAATTTCCAACTCTGGAAAAAAGATAAAAATAAAAACCCTGAAGGCTTGCAGAATGAAAAATTATAACAAATCAAAGAAATGTCACCGTAAGCAAATTTTTTGTGTGGTTGAAAATATACAGTTAAAATAAATAGGATATTACTTTATATATGGGTTTGCAAGGAGACGCTTTACCTTGAGATTGAGATTTTTCTCTGGAAAATGAAATGATTGGGAAATTGAAATGGTTGGGGAATTCTGTGTAAAATATACTATGTACTCATGAAAATTTTCTTTTTCCTAAGTAGTTCATTAAGGTCATTAAAATTTAAGATTTAGTAATATTAAGAATGGATAAGAAATAACAGAAAAGAAAGAACAGTGTTTTTATGGTGATAAAAGAAATCTTTGTGGAAACTGAGGATGAAAACTATTTGAGAATGGATTGGTTAACAAGATCTCTGTTTTGAGAGCAGTAGACTATCCAGTGAATTTTAATGATCAACATATACATCAAGTGAGCAAACAGGTCCTTAGGTCACCTTATAGAATTGAGAGATCCATCAATCTTATAAAACATATGCATAAGATTTTGAAAATAATGTTAGGAAAAAGAACCTAGAAGTTGATATTAGAACTTCTAGAAATTTGAAAACTAAAATCCTAATCATTCACAGATTATTTCAATGACATTATGTTGCTATTGAGTACTGCTGTGTCAAAATTGCAAGGAAAGAAAATATGATCTGGTTTTGGTAGAAGATATTAACAAATATATAAATATATAAATATAAACTGATAATGTAAATCACTAAAAATAACGGTCTTTATTACTAATAAAATCACAATTCTATGTTATCAATAATTACTAAATAATGATAACATAGAATTTTAAAATTATATCAATAATCAACTTTATTTTTTTTAATGTATCTTTACTTAACACCAACTACATAGTGAATGTTTTTTTAATGCAGTATTCCTTATAACACAGTTGTCCCTAGGGCAAAAGGCAGGCCCAAATCTCTCATGGATAGCAAAATTTGTAAGTATCTGGGATAATTTGGAACTATGCTATTTTGTTTTAACATTTCGGAGATGTCCACATTCACCTGCCAACTGGTAAGTTGGTTGTGTGCAGAAAGCCTTTGAGGGAAGGTGCCCAGCAAAGAGTGCTTGTGCACACCCAGGCAGAGTGATTATATTGACACTGTGTTTTCATCATGCTAACAAAGTCTTCCAGATCCACACCACCTTCAGCAAAGGTTTACCTCTGCAACATGGAAATAGCTCTTAGCTGTGACAATCAATATTTTAAGACTGCACCTACTAGCCAGAAAGTGAGGCAGGAAATGAAAACAGCAATTAAACAGCAGGGCAAAGCATGTAGGAATGGCTGTGGAGGGATGCCAGTAGCTCCTGGTACCATGACTGAAGTAAAATAAATAACAAATACAAGAGGCCTGGTCATCCATCTCCATACACTTAAAAAGAAACAATAGAAGACCATGAAGGTTTCATAATGAAACACAACTGTTGAATGTGCCTCACAGTAAAAGAGATAAAAACTCCTCTGCATAATTAAAACTAAATAATACCAGGAAATTAAGCAGTATATTTTCTTGTATTTTCTTATACTAATATATTTTCCTGTTTCTGTTAAGACTTTTAGGCTAAATACGTGTCTACCATAAGTTGTTTGAATTCATGAAAGTCAATGGAGTTGCTGTTGCTAACATTCATGTGAATTTGTCCCTTAATATTCTAGATTGCCCATTTCCTCTTTTGAGCTTCTCAGAACTGAAGAAGACACAAATCCATTTCATTTTGTCTCTGAATTCAGGAGGGATTCTAAAGGTTAGGGAAACTTTCCCTAAATATAAAAATCTGGGGTGGGATGTGTGTGACTCGGTGGAGCTGGAGGGGTGGAGGTGGATTTTCCTCTTAAGCCTGAACCCTGTGCCTGAGTTTGGTAAGGAGAGAAGATATGAAAATTCAGAAGTGAATAGAAATATTTTTTAGCTTGGCCTATATCACTTTTAAATCTAGTCAGTATATAAGCTGCATCTTATGTCTCAAATACTATACTCCTTCCCTTGTATCTAGTCTTCTTTACAGCTCTTTTGACAGTACATAGAATGAGAATATGCCAATATTTTTACATATTGCATTTCAGAAAGGATGCAGTTCAGTAAAAATCTCAACTGTAACCTAAATTCCTGTTTTTCTTTTTAAGTTCTAGTGAAGATATGCAGGTGTTTGAGAACTTTCTTAATTGAAAGACACGCTTATAGTTAGGGTTTTTTCTCCATTTGCATAAAACAAAATAAATAAATATGAAAAAATTAGTGTCAGAGTTGATTAGCGGTATGAAGTGATAGGCTTTTTGTGAAGCACTTTTGAGCTATAAATGTTAATGCCTTTAGCCTCTTCTGTGGTGAATAGAGGGGGAAAGAGAGGTTTTTCTCAGAGCACCTAAATTAAGGTTTCCAAAGGAACACCTTCCCTCTCAAAAATCTCCACAAACCCTACAATTCTTCCAACAACTGTAAAGGATGTTTGACAAAATAGCTGTACTTGACTACAGCAATTGTCAAAATGCCCCCTGAGTTATTTCCTTTTTTTTACTGAAACCACTAGCAGTGAAAGACATACAATAACCTTCTGGGTAATTGAAGCACATAGTGGGTTGCTTCCTTTTTGCTTCTTCTTCAGAAGAGGAGGTTGTAACTAGTGGAAATTTCCTTGTATTGATGGGTAGTAACAGAGCATCTGTGGTGGTGCATTTCGCCACCCCCCAGACCCCCTCTTTTCCTAGGCCTCAGTGTGATCTGAGAAATGCTCCTTAGCCCTCAGTACTGAAAACAGAACCTGGGCTCTGCTCTCCTCGAGCTTATCAGAGACACTGTCTGCTCACAAACACTGCTAATGAGCTCCTGTTTTCCTCAGGAACAGCCTTGGAAATAGTTTTTCCTGCCTGAGTGGCATAACATTCCTGTTCTCACACTTTCAAAGAACTGTAGCCAGGGTGAAATGCTGTTATGACTAAAGCCCACTGTCTTGTGACCCTACAAACACAAAACAGACCCTTTGAGCTCTCCTGGACTGCAATGGGCTGCAACCAGCAACCTCCACCTGAGGGGGATGGCTCTCCAAGCTTACAAACTCATGTTTGCTATTCTTGGAGGATTGCTGAACAATGACAAATCCTGGGCTGATACCCTCACTCCTTGAGGCTCAAGCCTTCACCTGTCAGGAGATGCAAAAGCATCTGAAGTGAGTATTTCACTGACCTCTGAGCGGAATTTTTCACAGGCATCTTACTTGCACAGACTCTTTATGTCTGTGAGCATGCACGTGTTCATATGCTATAACAAATCTGGGAGAAATTCTGCTTTCTTAGATGTTTCAGCATCTTGGATCTTGAAGCCAGTTAGGAGTTTAAGTAAATTTGTGACTTACAACTTAACCTTACTTAAATGCTGCTAAGTGTTGTTCTTTTGCTAAGATGCTAAGTATAACTTTGAAGGTATGTTAGCTTAAATGCTTCAAAGTATTATTCCTCTGTTAAATTTTTAAAGTTATAAATTTGTTTAATGTATAAGTTAGGTATAAGTGAACTGTTGTCCTTGTGTTAAATTATTAGGTTTAGGTTATGTTAAAGTACTGTTTGTTTTGAGTGCTGTTAAGCTTTTAGGCTGTGTTCCTTTTTATACTTGCCCTCACTGTCTTTTGTCACATGCACCTGCACACACACACACACACGCACACACACTCACTCCCATCCAGCTCTGGATAGTTATCAGTTCATTTCTGTTTTGATTGTCTGGATTTTGTTTGGTTTTGTTGTTGCTTGTTTTTGCATTGTGTGCCTTGATTGTCCTGTAAGCAGTAGAGTGAATCTTGCCAGTGAACTTTGTCATGCTCTTGCATAATATTAAATCTGGTTTTTGCTCATATCCTTGCCAGCGACTTTTTAAATGATCTCAGACAGTCATTCATAACAGCACCTTGCAATGTAAAGTTTGAAAGACAGTGTTTTCCTGTTAGCAGAAGTAGGTATTACCTGAGTCGTCCACTTCTGACACTAAATAGTCAGCAATGAGAGCTGTAAAAAAAAAATGAAACATTTGAAGTACAAATAAAAGACCAAAGGTAATGTGGTCCTGTTGCTAAGTGGAGTGGGACCCAGGTAACAGAAAATGCAGAAAATGCAGAGTTACCAAGTGCCTTCTTCGCATCGGCCTTCACAGGCAAGACCAGTCCTCAGGAATCTCTGGCCCAAGATATGAGGGCAAAGGAATATTGGAAGAAAACTTCCCCTTGGTCAAAACACCTAGGTAAAATTGACATCCACAAATCCATAGACCTTGATGGATGCATGCATGAGTGCCGAGATAGCTGGCAGGCATCACAGACAGGACAATCATGATTGTCTTCGAAAGGTCAGGGAGATTGGGAGAAGTGTCTGAGAGATGAAAGAAAACAAATGTCTCTTGAGTCTTCAAAAAGTGCAAGAAGGAAGATCTAGGGAACTACGGGACAGTCAGACCCACCTCAATCACTGGAAAGATGGTGGAGCATCTCATTCTGGGGGCCATCTCTCTCCGCATGGATGACAAGAAGGTGACCAGGAGTAGTCATCATGGATTCACAAAAAGCAAATTGTGCTAGACCATCTTGATTGCTTTCTACAACAAATCAACTATCAGGATGAATGAAGGGAGATCAGTGGATATTGTCTACCTTGACTTAAGGCTTTTGACACTGTTTCTCACAGCATCCTTATAGGCAAAATTAGGAAATGTGGACTAAGTGAGAGAACAGGGAGGTGGATTGAGAAGTGGCTGAATGACAGATCCCAGAGGGTTATAATTAGTACACAGGGTCTAGCTGGAAGTCTCCCAAAGTTCAGTACTTGGCCCAGTATTGTTTAGTATGTTGATATGTCTCATGCTCACATTTGGAAGATAATCAGATCAAGAACATTAGTGATGAAGTAATGTAGCAAGATATTTCCCTGAACATATGTATATGCTTTAGAGAAATGTGTAGGTTGTTTTCAAACAAAAACCCACAACAGGAAATGCTATATCCGATGTTATTTAATATCATTCTTAGTTACTTTCATAGCTGTGAATTTTGAAAATCTGAAATGGAGTTGATGGTATTGGACATAGAAGTGTCAAAGTACTGTCCAGGGAACAGTGTACTATACTGCTACTTCAACTAAACTTCTTTCTGATGAATTGTGTTTTGAAACTCAAATAATTTTTCTTTAAATTTTAATTTATAATTTTTTTATTATCTTTTTTCTGTTGGGGCATGTTAAAATAAAACATGTTTTGCATAATGAGTAGCTATAATTTATTTCTTAGTTGAGTATGAGAGACAGGACTCTGCTTGCCTTCTATGAACCTACTTCCCAGAAAACCTTGGCTAGCGAAAGAAAAGAATAGATTTTATTAGATTGCTTGATAGCATACCTATCATTCTTTCTGACCAAAAGTCATTTTCATTTGCAATGAGCAATTTCTGTTCCATGGTACAGTTAGAGTTGAGTTCCTTCAGTACTTCAGTGTGCTGCAGCAGTCAATGTTCTTTAAAGATATATGTTGTATGAAAGAGACAGATTTAGTAAGATGAGATGTTTTCCCTCTGTGGGCTTTGTGATACATAAAAGTCTTGTCAGTCTGACATTTGCTACTTTGCTTTGTGATTTTTCCCCATTTTCCTCTTCTGTACCTATGCTATCATTATCATCCTAGTTGAATGGTTCTTAACTGCAAAGTAAGGTCAGAAGGGAGAGCTAGATGTTGCCACAGTGCTCTGGTTTCTACAAGATTTCAGAAAAAAAGGCAGCAGGAGAAAGAGCATTTTTATTGTGTTTTGGTTATTATACTTCAGGTAAGACATATTAGCCATCTTCTGTATAATCCTACTTCCAGCCACTAATTACTCAATATATATTTCTACATGTCAAACACAGTAATTTTTTACCTTGCTATAAATCCTCTTACAATCCAAGAAAATGCCTCCCATTTACAGCATCAAATGTTCAGTTACAAGTAACTGGAGGAGTGTTCAGCAATCTCAAACTCTCTGAACCCAAAAGAAGCCATTTAACCTGTCAGTGTGATGAAGCAAAAAGCCCATCCCTATCATTAAGACTCCAAGATTCTCTCTTTGAATTTAAACCATTGGCTAGATATATTTGTCATTTCTCATAGAATCATAGAACTGTTTGGATTGAAAGAGACCTTAAAATAATCTAGCTCAGACCTGTGGGAAACCCCTTTGCTTTTCTAAGTTCTTGTTTTCAGGGTTAGGATTAAAAGCACAGGAGGCTGTTTGTGTTCAGACTTTGTTGTTTATTGTTATTTTATCTGTTACAGCCTCACTGACCGTGAGTGCTTCTGCATGCTATATTAATAAGGCAAAAATTGAGCTCACAGAGAGAAGCTTCAAGGTCCTTTAAGCCCAAACTACCCAATTATGAGTAGGACATCAATTATGAGATGCCAACAAATTTATTTTAACTTTAAACCTAATAACCAGTCACCCATGTCCTGCACTGCGTAATTTCTTAACTAATCATACAAAATCACCCAAACTTGTGAAGAAGAAAGAGAAGAAAAAGAAGACTACACCCTAAATCCTCCATCTTGTTACATATATATTATACTACCCAGCCACCTTAAATTCTAAAGTTGTCACCCTGTGATATAACACACTTCTACTCAGCTACACGTGCAGAGACTCAATACTATCACTCAGTTTAAGAAGCCTTTCCCACGCTCTCAGGTCAAATGTACTATAATTTTGTGGATCATTCCCTGTTAGCACGGAAAGTCTGAAATCCTTTGTGTCCCAAGTTCCAACGCAAACCCCTCTCCCATTGCAGGGACACCTTCTATTATACCAGGCTATTCATTATCCAACCTGGACTTCTTTCCTGGATACTTCCAGGAGCAGGGCATCCACAGCTTCTCTGGAAAATCTGTTCCACTGTCCCACCTCTCTCACACTAAAGAATTTCTTCATAATATCTAAATCTACCCTTTCAGTTTAAAACCATTCCTCCCTGCATATAATTGTGAAAAACCTGCTTTAGGTCCTGGACAACTGCTATAAGGACAGAAGCAGAATTTTAATGGAAACAATTTTTGCAATCTTCTTTCCTGTACTGATAGTAGATCAATACCAAATTCAATACATGATTTCATTTCTTCTGCAGAAAAATTATACTTGTCAGTTCTAGTAAGTGAAGAAGGAAAAGTGAAAGATCATGACTAGAGAAAAGCAATGCTTCTTAAGTTAAATTGTATACTGAATTGATATTTGTGCCAATAAGGGAAGATTTAAATTGAAAAGTGACAGGTTGACAATGTGTCTTTAAATTGACTGATTCTCTTTCAGTGTCAAATCAATGAAATGTGCATTAGAGACACATGCCTACTGTGCAAGGAAACCCTACATCAGCTGTGCGCGGATGGGATGTAGTTTGTTGCATGTCAAATCAAAGGCACTGTGTCTGAGGAAAGTAAATTAATCTCATAAATACTGCATAATTGCAAGTATGCTATAATCCATTTTAAAGGTGTCACAAACAAAATCACTATGTTCACCATCACAATGATTTTTTCTTTCTTATTCTAAATACTATGTCACATTTCTAATTGCATTTTCAGCACTTTATTTCCTTTGTCTGTCCTGCAAATTTCATTCAATGTCAGTGTTATTATGCTATCAGTAAACACCTTGAACTTAAATTATTGCATTTATTCACATTTTTACTCCCTAGAAATTGCTGAAGTAGTATACTCAAAAACATAAATTTCTTTTTTCAATAGTTTGATCTGTTTATTCTCATTAAAAATTGTAAGAAGTGAACACAGTGTTCCTTATTTAGGTAATCCATGACTAATAAAATCTCCATGAATTATTGATTGCATATCCCTTCACAGAAAGCTGTATCTAACAAGACAGATGATATTTTCTTTGATTAAGTAGGTCTAGTAAATATTATTTGTATCATATTAACATGACATAAGCAGGTAGACTGTGTTACAGAGAAAATACATGTAGACCTCATATTCTCTAATCATGTGCAAGTATTTTTCTCCAGTGAATTTTCTGTGCATTTGAGTAAAAAATACATGTTCTTTAATGCTAATAACACCTGTCAAGGTCAAGATGGAGACCAATATTGTAGAAAGATCTGTCCAACAGAAATATTCTATTTTTTTCAAGAAAAATATTATTTCAAAACTGTGTGTCATGAAAAAAACAACCCCAAAAGACCATAAAGCAAAACAAGAGTTGTATAAGAAAATAATACATTGGTATTTGTAAGTATTTTCCTAAAAAGAAAAAGAAATTTGCTCTGATTATTATTATTATAATTTTCTCTTTTGATTGAAACAGATACAGCACATATTAATTGACCAACTGGAAATTCTCAAAATTGAACCTTAAAAGAGAAAATAAACTCTTTCTCATGGTGGATTTCAGTAGTTTGAAATGCTTTATGATAAAGTGTCACACTCCTAATGCCTTCTTAATATAAAAGTCATCAATTATACATATTTAGAATGGTTTGCTAGGCTGTTTACCTCTGAGCTGAAAACCTGTACAGAGCAGCAGAGAGCTAAAACACCAATAAAATTTAAGCAGAACCATTTTAAAATGGATGTTTTTATGGGGAAATCATTCAGATTTTACAGATTCTCCTGGAAGACCCATTTGTTGGAAATTGTCCAGTAAGTGTTCTCCAACCTTCCTGTTGGAAGCAAAATGCTCACTTATATTTCCATGTTACTCAGGGATCAGTTCTTGGGTCTATGTTATTGGTAATTTTTCTCAGGCAGCTAATAGTGCCATAAAAACATTATTCATTATATTAGGAAGTAAATCACTGAAATGACAGGCCCCATTGACACTGCCAGTTATCTGAAAGTGGGAAAATGATACATTTTTCTTTTCCTTACACAAAGAATGTTGACTTAAACAAAGTCATGTCCATACAAATATATTCTTAGCATTTCCCAGTCTTCTGTTCCAACTTGAGTGTGGTGCTGTCCCATAAGAAGGGTTATGACATCTTCTGGGATAAGCATGTTTAGTTTTGAGAAATCGTGACTTAGGAAAACCCTCTAAGGGCTGGGTTATGAAGAATAGTCCCATCTGCTAGTGGGACAGCACAGCAGAAAAGATGAGTTTTCCTGCAAAGGCTGCACTTGTACAAATGCCCAGGCTGCTGGGAGATATGTCAGGCTCCCCTGCTCCTATCTGCACAACCCTGCCTCTTCCTTTGCTCTGCCTGGACTGTGGCTGTCTGCTCCTCAAGGTCATACACTGAGGCAGCACAAAAGCAATCTGCCCTCCTTAGAATACTTTTTCTGATTTAATGACCTGAAAAGCCCACCAGATGACCAGCCAAGTAGCAGAACATAGGAAAAAAAAGGAGGAGGAGCTATCCATTTCCTGAGAAGCCAGCTAGTATATTGGTTCAGACATCTTGAAAAATAAAACCATCTTAAATCAACATAAGCTGATGCTGTTTTCAAGGCAATGTTTCATCCCTCCCTCTGTCACTATCTCCATCCTTCTTCCTAAGTAAGGATCTGCGGAACTGCATAGTGGATTTGCTGGGTAGTAGATTTGCTGGGAAAAATAACCTTTGTGTGAATTGTGGATTCTAGAACAACTGATTTGATTTCACCACGATTGTTTTGATTAAAAAAATCATAACATATCTGCACAAACATTTGTGCTAGCATGTCTGGGAAGAACGTTTTTGGCAGCAGGTCTATTTGTGACATGCTAGTCTAAACTGCAGGTTAAGCACGAGGCTGAAAGGACCATTTAAACAAGATATTCTTAAATGCAAGGAGAACTATATGCATAATATTACAATATTTTGTCCAATTAAATTCGAGAAAGAAGTTTCAGTAACACTGGGGGCAAAGAAAGGAGTTCTGAAAATCGTTAAATTGTGGGGATGCATGATGAATATTCTGGGATCAAGTGGTCTCAATATCTTTTAGTTAAAAGGTATATGAGATAACTTGATTGTAGTCTGTATGCAACACACATAAATGCAGATTTGACATTTCTTAACTTTTGAGTGTTTGACTTGTAATCTTAATGTACTCTTAAAGAACAGACTTTCATATGTGCATACAGAGTACACTCAATTATTTTTATTATTTCTTTTCAATTTTATCACTTAGTTCCACATCTGTCTTTAGAATACTTCCTTATTTATACTTTCCAGACACATTTAAATAAAGATGTTTACAGAGATTAAACATGCCCTAGAAATTAGTAAATAATGTTTATGATAATTGCAATGATAATGATATTGATGATACTGATAATAATCATCATCTTCGTCATCTTTCAAGTGTTTCTAATTTGAGTAGGAGTATCAAAGTCACTTCTTTGTTAGCTTTCATCACTTCAGTAATCCTAACTGATATACAAACCATTTTTTTACAAAAATTCAAACTGTATCCCGAGATCTTTTAACAATAGAGGGGAATATTTCTGCCCAATCACTTCCAAGTAGTTGCCATGGTACAATATATAGGTTTTCTTTATGCTTACATTGTCATTAAAGATTCCTGACATATGTTTTTTGATTTACGACAATTCAAGAATATCCATATCCTTCAGATTTTTTAGTGTATTGAAGAAAATACAGAATATTAAAGCAAGATGTATTCCTAGACAGTGTAGATAAAAAATCCAGACTATTTATTTATATCTAGATTTTCAAAATAAAGCCTAACTTTTATGTTCAACACTTTCAATGCCTGTCATTGAACAAAAGATTAAGTACAAGTTAATAAAAATGAATATTTCATTGGTAACAAAAAGAACACAATTTTTTTTTTTAGAAATTAGAAATACAAGTATTCCTAAAAATCCAATAAACACAAGTTTCAATAACCTAAAGTTACCTATATATATATGATGGTTTTGTTTATATGACAGATTTATTTTCTATAGAATATTAAGAGGAAAATAGCACTACATTGTCATTTTAAAATGAAGTATTACAGGGAAGGAGAATGAATATATCAATAACTGAAAGTATTGAATTGAAAAACTTTCTTTAAGGGCAGATGAAAGTGATAAAACTGAAACGAGATAATAAATTGTTGTAGTAGTCAAAGTGGAAAAAGAGCAGAAAAAATTTGTATACCAAAATATAACAGGAGACAAGTAATACAAGGTTTATATATGTATTTTGTATAGGTATTTTGTTGCTTTTAAAACTAGAATAAAGACTCTGGAAAAATTTTGCTTTGTTGCATTAAAATATAGCTTAATTTAATGAACATATTTTCAATGAGAAATATTTTCAAGTTAAGATAACCAATCCAAAATTAGAATCTATGTTGTTTCCTTCAGGGTCAAAACTGATAAAGGTTGTGGAAGTAATGACTCATCATCATCCTAAGGGCTGATATGGATGGCAAGAGAGTGGTGCTCTGAATTCCCATCTGATAACACCATCCAAGAGAAGGAGGGGAACTGGAAGAAATATGATGTGTCTTGGAAGAAAAAAAATTTTGTTTCTTTGTAATGTTGCCCAAAGACCAACCCACAGGCCATCAGCTAATGAAATCCTTATCCCCTTTGAGAAAAATTTTCAACAGAAATCTACTGGATATGGTGCAGCACTTGAAAAAATATATATGTTAAGCAGTACTACTTTGGAAGAAAATTTTCTTCCAAAATGTTGATCATATCTGAGGAATTATTACACTCAGAGTAGGATTGGATCAAGCTGTTTGAAACTTCTTTGTTGCCCATGAAAACCAAGTACAGTAGCTTTTCCTCTGTGTCACGGGCACCACATTGGATTGAATATTATCTATTATTAAATTTTTAGGAGATAATACATAGATCAGACCATGGTTATTATATGTGATATCCTTACTTTTCTTGAGAGTGTTATGGCAGGGAAAAGAAAAGTTGCAGATACACAAATCATCAGCAAGCCTGAGGAAAAAAAGAGGAAAAGAGACAGACTGTCCCTTCAGATATTCGTGTCCTTGGGTTATGCTATTTCCTTGTCCCTAAAAATCCTTTACTCTGCTTTATGCTTCTCTGAGAGGCACTGTATCATGAAGTAATGCAGTTGTTGTACATCTAATAATGAAGAACTGGTTTATGTCTACCAAAAAACCTCTCAGGATCTCAGGTTCGGAGACAGTCTTAAAACACTCAGAGTACAGGACAGAATTAGGCTTTTCCCAAAGTGCAGTTGTGGACAGAACTTTCTTTTAAAACATCTCCAGAAGTGGAGATAGCAATTCTATTTCATGTAATAGCCTAGGCTAGAACATTCACTAAGGAATTGATTTATCTAGTTTTAATTCTTTTGACTTCCTGAAGGAATTCAAGTTTATGCCATCCAGCAGCCCACAAAATGTTCCTGTCTTGGGGTTGCCTTGAGGTGAAAACACTCACCTTGAGGACTCAAGAGACAGAAAGCAGGATTCATGAGCTGGAGTTCCTGTTACGAGGACTGTTCTTGTATTAAACTTTCAGCAGTCATGGGTGAAATGTGTATACTAAAATTAAATTAAAGATTCAGTGGTTCACAGGAAGGTGATTAAATATTCATTAGGCGGAAGACAGATGGAGGGAACTTCTGCCAGCTAAGTATGACTGTCACCTGGTGTAAGGCCACATTTGTAAGGAGGAAAACCTAATTTTCTTCTTCGAGGCTGAATGTCCTAGAACCGTATTACATTTTGGGATGTTGATTCCTTGGAACAGTAGCACTAAATAAAGAACAAAAACACATCATGAAATATTTTCTGAAATATAAACTCTGCAAGGGAGAAACAAGCTTGGATGGCAAATTCCAGGAAATTATCAAAATGAAAGGCTGAAGCTTGAATACTGTTATGAACTGGCTTACCTGACTTACCTTAAAATTTCTTTGTGGGCTGAGATTGTGACTTTACATAGAGCATGGTTCAACTCTATTGACCTACCTGGCTATTCCTGGTCTGCAGCTGACCCTGACCACCATCACCTTTGTTGTTCCTGCTCTGCTTTTCTTGTTGGACATGGTGGAATGGCATCCTTCCAGCCCTGCATTTCCCTGGCAGCTCCTAACTCTCCCCTCTCCTCGCTGTGGCCCCTCCTGCAGCACCCCAGCAGAAAGATCAGAGCCCAGACAGCATTGTGTAATCTTTGCATGTAATACAGTAATCTTCATAGAAAGGAAAATAACACTAAAATAATTTCAATAACAGATTTTGCTTATAAAGTCACATATTTTAAATAGTGAATTGAGCACAGGTTATTTGACATATGCAGAAAATCTTTCTTGGATTTCTCTCGTGGGTGCAGTGGAACCAGTTCAGCTCTCAGAGGAACACTAAAGAGAACTTTACATGGCTGAAAGTTGTGCGGTCGTTTGCTTTTGTCCCTGGTAAGTCTGAAAAAAATAACTTTTTCACAGAAGGCTTAATCATGTTGGCTTGTCTTCTACAAGAAGACAGTTGAAAATAAAAATTAGATTTTAATCAAGTGACTTAGGCCATATACAGACACAAAGAGATATCTTTAAAGATAAATTTAATTTATCAATGTGTGTGACTTCTTGAATTCATAAAGCAAGTAGAACTTGTCTCTTTCTTCCCCTCTGCTCCCAAAATTGAAAAAAATGTAAACCCAACCCTACTATAAATTAGAGTGGAAAAAACAATTCCATACCTAATTAAAATAATGTCGCTCATTTATCAACACAGCATTTTGCATGTTACTGCACCAGGAGTACATTCAAATAGCCATCAGTGACTCTGAAAACATGTGATCAAAACTACCCTAAGTAGAGGTAAAATTTAGAATAGAACCAAATTCCAACTTAAGACTCTCTTAGAAAACTGTCCCTTGCCCTACATGTCATCCAGGTTTTTCTAATGTTATGTAGAAGCAAATGTCACAACTAAAAAAGAACATGTTTATAAATGGAATAGAAGATTCCTGAGTGCTGAGATCTACAAGTTATAGTCAAAAATGAACATAAAAAGAGGACAGGGACTGGCAGATATCTTTACCAAAAATTAAGAGATTACTAAACCCACCAGATTAGATGGTCTATCTAAAAAAGACCAGAGTTATCAATAAGTACTCTGGTAAGAGGGTTAAAAGTGAATACTTGAAAAATTCCCCTCTATATACAGACATATTTTAAATGTTCCTTTAAATCCACAATTTTCATAAGTATACTTTATTTTCTTCCTTTGTAAATATAATAGTAACATACTAGTATCTCAAAATAGAAAATACTACTACAGGAGGCAGCTGAGTGAACAACAAGCTTTGTAATCATCAAAGAATTGAAGCCATAATATACTGTACTGTGAATTGTACATTATCTGCACAATAAAGTGATGTTTTGTGATGCTCCTTCTTCTTGATTAAAGGTCAAGCTGTCTGAAGCTTTAGTGAATATGGCAGTTCAGAGTGAATATTAAATTCTACCGAAAGCACTTCTAAAAGCGTTCCCCTGGAAATTCAGTGCAGCAGCAGCATTTGCACTGAGACTGTTCCCCTCTAAGATGTGAATCAATTAACCTCTCTACTGTTTTCTTATTAGCCATTATGACTGTAGATGTCAAAGTTCCTTTAACTTCAACAGAGTTCCCCAAAAAATGTTGCTGGGAGTATACAGTGAAATCTGTCATATTAAAATGGTACTTATTCTTTTGAATCTACACAGATATTTACACACACACACAAATGCTGCTTCTATGTATATCAATCAGATTTGGGTGAATAAAAGAAGGTAGACAAGAGGGTAGAATTTTAATTTTTTCTCATCTCATCTGAAGTTTTTATAAGCTTTACAAAGACCTTCTATAGTATAAAACCAACAATTAAACATCAGAAGGAGTTGTATACACTGAGCAGTGTTATTCTGAAAACTCTCAAAAAAATAGATTTTATAGCTTGTATGGTCATTCTCCTGTACCTATGATATAGGAGCCATAACTGAGATCTAGGGGTGAGACAGGCATTAATGACTAGGTTTTAGAAATTCAGATATCAGAGTCAGTTATTTCTTCTTATTATCTGCCAAACATGTTCACTCTGTTGTATGTTCTTGCATTATTATATTAAATCTATTAGCCTGGGGAATTAAAAAAAGTTAACATAAAAATATTGTAATTTTAAGTATTGTTAAAAATCTTCCCTTCTTAGATAAGTAGAGGCTTGATGCATATGGAAAATAATAATAAAAAATAAAGTTCTGATGGATATCCAAACAGACAAGCTGTTGAGTCAGAAATAAAGGTGGTGGTGATCTATCCCTCACTCTTTTGAAGTACGAAAAGCAGACACACTGATATAGTATGAATCCTCATAAACTTCCCAAGAGAGTTGTGAAACCTCTCCCTTTAGTTAATAGAATTCTCTAAGATGACTTTTGAGTAGACAATATTCTTATTAACTAGGCCTACACTTCATCAGGAGACTACAGTCAAAGATTTTTCCCTTTGTTTTTTAAATTTTAAATTTCTTAAAATTCTTCTTTTTAAATTTTAATTTCTTGTTATATTTAAAACTGGAAAGAAAATCATATAGATGCTGACATACATTTCATGTGCCCCTGTAGTGTTTTGGTCTTCATTCAACTTAATGCTCTAGTACAGGATTCCATTATTTCATTCACTGCCAAGATTTGAAACAAATCTAAATGTCTGTTTTGAGATTACATTAAATAATCACAGTTTTGATGTGATTGATATCAGAGCCAAGAATGAGACCTTCAGCACAGCAATGAGACCTTCTGTCAAGTTCCCCACCCTACAGCTGAAGGATTCTTTTTCTTTGAGGTTGATTACTGATATTATTATCATGAAGATAATGCTTGTAACAGGAATACTGCCCATTCTTGACACAAATATATATTTTACAAAGACAGGTTTTTTTTTCCTCAAACTGAAAACAAATATTCTAATGAGGTGAAAATCAAGGGAGGAAGAGGCATATTATGCAATCATAGAATCAAAGAATTGTTTTTATTTGAACAGACTTTTAAAGAACATTTAGTTCCAAAACCCCTTGCTATGGGCACAGACACATTCCACTACACCATGTTACTCAGAGTCCCATTCAACCTAGTCTTGAGCATTTCCAGAAATAAGGCATCCATAACTTCTCTGGGCAAGCTATTCCACTGCCTTGCCACCGTCACAGACAAAAATTTCAGACACATTTGCTAGTTTTAAAAGTCTCTTCAAATTCAAATGCATGAAGAAGGTACAGCACAGCCACAATGTATTCCTAGTATTTTCCACATACGTAAAAAACCCAAGTACTGAGCAAGAATTAAACTTTTTCAGCTTGAACATAGTGACAACTATGCACAAGTGGAAGTTCTTAGTTTAAATCAGGTTAAAATTGTGATAATTTTGACAGTTATAAAACTCTTCAGTAATGCCATGTACCTGTAGAACCTGGATAGTAAAGTCAAATTGAACTAGTGCTTGACCAGTTAAAAACATTTCCCCAGCTGACCTTATGGTATATCCTGTTGCTGAGAGTTCATTATAAGCAGCGTGAGCAGAGGTGTAAGACTGAAGATAAAGTATCTTTGCAATCATAATCACGATGAAAGCACCTTGCAGAACATTTCCTCATGTTAATTTGTTTTTTGATGAAAAATTGAGCATAGCCTAGAGGGAGAGACTTATCTTCCATTCAGACCCTGAAAGGCATTACTACAGGTTCAAAGACCAATGCAATTGTAAGAAAATAATGAAATAAGAGGAAAATAGTGCATTAAAAAAAAAATAGACACAGATTTAAGATATACTGCAATTCATACAAAAAAACAACAACCCAAACCAAAATTAGAAACAGTGTTTCTTTCAGCAGTAGAAAAAAAGAAATACTTTAATAAAAGACAACCAGGTAGTGAATAGATAGATCATTGCAGACAATTGATTTCACCTGAAGCTTAGACAGACTCCATCCCCCTTCTTAATGACTAAATACAAGTAAGATGTGTTCCAACATCAAATAAACACAATACTATGAGACAGTTTTTCAAAAAGAGTTGTTTGAAAACATGCAGAAGCAAAATCACTAAGATTTATACAACATAAATTCCAAAGCACTAGACTAAACCAAGGTTGTTACTTAAAATTTACTTTCTATGTGTCAATTTTTCTCTGCTCTTATAATACGGTGGCAGACTGAGTGCACCTGATGGCAGATATTTAGGTGCTTAAATATCCTGAAAGAAACTTAGATGTCTGCTTAAGTTAACAGATAGTTATTTATTTCTCAGATCTGTCATTTAACAGAAATAACACGTTTCTATGACTATACAGTTCATTTAGTCGGTGAAATAATAAAAGCTGAATGTGCTTCTCTTGTATCTATTCTTTGATGTAAAGTTAGACATCCACAATATAGACTGCAGTGAAATGCAAATTATTTACGATTAGCTTATGCTCTTGTTGTTATGGAAACTACATAGAAATGTGACATTCTATACACTATAAAATATTAATACTCCTCTTGTAACTTTTGCAGAGTTGCGACTATTAGAAAAATTTTAAGGAACTCAAGAACTAAGTTGTATGTGAGTGTTTTTATTAAAGGCTGTCATTTTCCACATGAATAACATCACAAAATTATAATAAATTATTAATCATGGTCAAAGAAGTAAAAAGTATGATTACTATTTCATATGAGAATAAGTTGTGAATAGTTTCTCTATCTATGGTGTAGACTTCTCATATTATACCTCCACACTTCCTATACAATTCATAGTAAAAATCAAATCACTGGTAAATTGTACCCATGACAAACTGCTTCTCTGCCATGTATGGAACTCAGATACTTTAAAATCACATCTTTAGCTATGCGAGGTCAGAATGGATAGGAATTTCTCTCAGTAGGTTGTGATGCTGCTATCCATCTTTCTTTTTGAATAAAACCATTACCAAAGTTTTTCAAATAGATAAAGGATGCAAGACTTCTTACAGTCTCTGAGAAATGTGCCCTTTTCAGAGATATGTAGTGTAGACTGAACTTTAAACTTTCTCACTGTGAAACTGAATACTTGCATTCCTGACATTCAGAGGGTGTGAGTAGAAAAAGGGATTATTTTCCAGGTGTCTTGGAGCAAGGAGTCTTCATCTTACTTCCTTCTCAGAACTGCTTGCACATTAAAGATAGAACATTTTTGACAAAGTAAATGCAAGTGAATTTATTAATATATAAGGGCATATTTTTTGTAGGCTTAGCAGCCCAGACCACACAGCAAACTTCAGTGGACCAGCTGCAAATAGATGTGAAGAGGTCACAAGAGAAGCTGTCCTTTACAGCAGAGCAGTCTGAACACATTAAATAACATGTTCTATGGTCTGTCTTTGGTGATGGAAACCTAAGTGTCTGCATATCTTTAAAGGTATAAAGTATTTTGGTTTTGTGACAGACGCCCTAGGTACATCCATGCCTGAAATGTTCTTTTTCCTTTTGGAAAAAGAGAGAATAAAACTGAAACAACAAACCATTGATTATATATATTTAAAGCTCTTTGGACATCTACTCTGTTTCTAGTAACATGGATAATCAAAAACTAAGACATGTAGCTTAATTGAATATTTCTGTAATTTTGAACATTCTGAAAGGAAAATCAGACTTCAGGTTGTGCTGTACATGTCTAGCAAGTCAGTTCATTCTCCATTTCCTACCCTCATTCCAGGTAAAATATTCCCTGTCAGTTTAAAGTATGAAAAAACTGAGACATAAAATATCAACAATAAAACAATGACAAATCATCCTTTAAACTATGGTGTATCTTGTTACCTGAAAAAAGAATCTACAGTGTATGTGTTTAAACTGGCACTTAAGAAGCAGTAGTATCAGAAAACTGATCAGTCTGTCTCTAACAAAACTCTTCACTCCTGGACCTTGTGAAGCTGAGAGTTGACATTTTAGTGTAAATAGGATTGGAAAACTTTTACTGATTGTCTAGCACTGTAACCAACTTCTCATTGAAACATGAATAGTTTGATGGAAACTAAATATATGCTCTTTTAATTGAGAAACTCATGCTGAATTCCTGACAAGTGTGATAGTTGACTAAGTTATGATGTTATATAGATTATCCAGAGTGAGAACATTACTGTGTATTTTTTTTCTTGTTTCACTTATAATTAATCTGATTTTGCAAGTCCATATGTAATATATATATGGACAAGACCCAAATTAATGGAAATTCCTCAATATCTTCTAGGTGGGAAAAGACATGAATAATTGCAATTTAGCAAGATTACTAAGAAATACCTATGAGACTACATGAAAAAAAGAATGAAGATCAAAGGATTTATCATCATATTGTCTTGTATAAGTAGCCTCATAGTTTAATAAACAGTGAAATTGAAGTAATTCATATTAAGAAAGACTGAATCTTGTAGATTCTTGGAAAGAAATACAAGTTTTTTATCAATAACATATTATAGGCTACCTAAATACACTCAACAAGAATTCATCAATAACCCAAAGAGGCATACTTATTATGGGAAGTTATTTAGAGTCAGCTAGAAATAAATATAAACTGGTCAATATGGGAAAAAGGGTTCAAGAGTGAGTAAGAGGGAGAATTTTTGCATAAGATCATGAATAAACAGAATCACAGAATCACAAGTTTGGAAGAGACCTTCAAGATCATCGAGTCCAACCTGTTCCCTGACGCCTCAACTAAACCATGATAGCGAGTGCCACATCCAGTCTTTTTTTAAACACATCCAGGGATGGTGACTCCACCACCTCCCCAGGCAGATGATTCCAGTACTTGATCACTCTGTAGAAAACTTCTTTGTAATATCTAATCTATATTTCCCTTGTCGTAGCTTGAGACTGTGTCCTCTTGTTCTGTCAGTTGCTGCCTGGAGAAAGACACCAACCCCCACCTGACTACAACTACCCTTCAGGAAGTTGTAGAGAGTGATAAGGTCGGCTCTGAGTCTCCTTTTCTCCAGGCTAAACACCCCCAGCTCCCTCAGCCGTTCCTCATAAGGCTTATGTTCCAAGCCCCTCAGACTCGTTGCCCTCCTCTGGATGGGCTCGAGCATCTCAACATCCTTCCTAAACTGAGGGGCTCAGAACTGGACACAGCACTCAAGGTGCAGCTTCTTCAGTGCCCAGTACAGGGGCTGAATGACCTCCCTGCCCCAGATGGCCACGCTGTTCCTGATACAAGCCAGGATGCCCTTGGCCTTCTTGGCCACCAGGGCACAGAGCTGGCTCATGTTCAGCTGGCTGCTGTCACCAGTACCCCCAGGTCCCTTTCTTCCTGGGCACTGTCCAGCCACACCGTCCCCAGCCTGTAATGTTGCTGAGTGTTATTGTGGCCAAAATGCAGGACTCTCCACTTGGACTTATTAAACTTCATCTTGTTAGACTCTGCCCATCTCTCCAACCATTCCAGGTCTCTCTGCAGAGCCATATAGTGCATCCTCAGAGAATCACCAATGTCAGGAATCAACTCCCATTTAAAGAAGATAATTAAAAATTTAACCAGTACATGTAAGACCCTTCAAAGGTTTCACAAGGATTCTCTGGGAACATATAGCTTTGTGAGCAGCAGCAGGTTTGTTACGTAGATGTGAAATGCTGCAGATAAGGATGCACTATGGACAATAACAGAAGGCACAATGGACAATAACAGAATCACTGAGTACTCTGAGTTAGAGGGACCAAGAAGGATCATGGAATCCAACTCTTAAGTGAATAGCCCATGCATGGATTGAACCTGTGACCTGGTCATTAATAAAACCATGTTCTGACTAACTGAGCTAATCTTGGGGTCAGCACCTTCTTTTACTCTGGCTTTGGTGGAAAGTATGATTGAGATAGAGCCAAAGGAAGATTCTAGAACATTTTAGAGTAACATTATGATCATACCTCTGCAACAGAAAAGAAGATTCTCTTGAATTAGAACTGTTTTAGCTTTCATTTCTTCTATATTTACATGCAGGTCTCTAAAGGTATGCTAAAATGAGTATCCTGGGCTAATTCAGTTATGAGTATTTGTAAGATGGCCACAAGTATATTAAAGGAAAGCAAAAACAGTGAAACTTCTCAAGGCCATTTCAGTAGCATCCCTTGTAGTTTCATTTGTATCAAAATGAGGATAGAAGAAAGGATCAGAAAATAAAGCTGAATTTATTTTGCCTACTTCAGGTTGATCACAATTGTGGCACAGAAGGTGACTGCACAAATCTTTGAAACATGTGGGGTTGTAGTAAAAAATAAATATTGAGAGGTACAGCAAGGCTATTTTGCTTTGAATTTGGAAATATGGATTTTAAACAACTTATAGGAACAGGATTCATAAAAAGAAACTTCTATGTTGCTTTTGGACTAGTCATGAAAATAAAATGGAATGTTGATTATATAACTAATGTTAGTAAAGCATTAGAAGTGAACATGAAGTAAAAGAAAACTTTGATAGTTTCTTTACATTTACAGCAAAAACCCAACAAATAACAGTGATAAATTAATGTTCTGATGGTGATTCTAAATACTTTCCTAAGGTTTTTTGTCACATTATGGACAATAATTGTAATTCCAGTAATTGGGAAGGGCAAAGGCTCTTAGGGACATTTTGTGGCCAACAGTGGTGTTTGCATCCCTAATTTTAAATCATTTACTCATGTAATTAACTTTTTTATAAACTACATTTTCATTTTTTTATATTCTTTTGCCTCTGTTGCGTCTGCACAAACATACAGAAACACAGGGCAAGGGGAACAGAACAGGTAATTGAACATATTTTTCTATTCATCTGAAAAATATTCTATGTTAAAATGATGGTATTTTTGAAGAATAATCTTATTGTCTCATGACTTCATATCCATTGGTTTGCAGCTCTTTTGTTCTACATCGCATTTACTTTTAACAATATTATATTTTTCATAGCATGTCACAGTCTTTATATGTGAGATGACTTAAACCCATTTTCAATTATTATGCCTTCTTAGTGACTGGCAGAATATACATTTAGGAATATATTGTACATATTATAGTATAATAATAATATGTAAATGATGGATTGATTTACCAGCAGGAAAACCTTGTTCAGTTTCATGCCAATTGAATAATTTTGACTTTTTAAACATCACAAGGCAAAAAATATATAAGCAGATATTGTCACTGCAGGATGAGTTTAGTGATGAGCGAGACACAGGGATTTTAAATTGTATGAATCTTCAGAGAAGAAATATAATCATTCTAAAGGGACAAAATCCTTCTGAGGTACCCTTCAAAATCCTTCCCAATCACCATATCTGTGCAGAGAAAATAACTCTTCTCCATAGCACATCATAAGGACTTAAATGTAGCAACCATGGTGAAAACAGTTCTGACCAGACAGAAGTTGGATCTAGAGGATATAAGGAGAATAGTTCATCAAAAATGCTTAGATACTGAATCCAATGTCCTCCTGCTTAGTCCTGAGGTGGGGGTTGAGTGTGCTTATAAAGCAAAATGGCTTAAGCCTCTAAGAATTTACACTGGAAATTTGGTTCAGGAGAAAAACAGTTGACCTAGACTGGACTAAAGAACATAAGCCAGTGCTGTGCCCATGTGGCCAAGAAGCCCAAAGGCATCCTGGCTTATAGAAAGAAGACCATGAGCTGCAGGACCAGGGCAGGGATTGTCCCTTGACACTGGTGAGGCCTCACCTCAAGTTTCACATCCTATTTTGGGCCCCTCAAGTCAGGAATGACACTGGAGTGCTGGAGTGTGTCCAGAGAAGGGCAACAGAGCTGGTGAGGGGTCTAGGGAATAAATCCTGTGAAGAGGGACAGAAGGAGCTGGGGTTTTTACAGTAGAGAGAAGGCACAGAGAAGACCTTATCCTTCTTTCCAATTTTTCAGTAATTAAATGAAAATCTTACCCTTTATTGTGCTTTGTGTTTTGTAATTCCAAGAAATATTTGTATAAATTTGTCCAACTGCAAATTGTACAAATTGTTTTTTTTTTGGTAGAGTGAGTTATGTGTTCATCAAGTCATTAGTACAACCACAAACTAAATAAAAAACCATCTAGATCTTCTAAAAACAATCTAGGAAAATTTTAATAGCCTTTGCAGCATGAAATGGCATGCTAACAAATGTCAGCACTGGGAATTAAAGTAAGTCCTAGCTAATTTTAAGTCTCCTCATGAAGAATGTAACTTAGCCTAAAGAAGTTAATCATCTTTCTATGCAAAAAGTTAGTGCCAATACTTCCATTTAGATTTTATAAATCAAAAATTAAGATCTTCAAGAACAAGAGAAAATTAATTCATTTTCATTAATTCATAAATGATAATTGTATGCTCAGGGCCTTAGATATTTTATATACTGTATATATATAAATCCCAGGTGTCTTTTCTGAACATTTATGCATTCTCTTTTGCTTCTGTAATTTCTTTTTTGCTTTTCTGGGGACTAAGAATGTGTGAAGGATGCAAAAGTAGAGCTTTGGGTTTTTAAGCATACCAAAGAACATACATACATGATTTTGATCAGATCTGACTAAAAGTGCTGTAATTCTAACTAATGAAATTTTGTATGCATCCCTGAACAAATTTTAAAGGCACAAAACCCAGAGGGATATAGTTTCTGATAGAAGTGCTGACAGGGCCCTATGAACGAGCATAATTATTTCAAATATATTAAACAAATACCTTTAATCAAGAGCTGAATGGTAGCATGCTGTGATAATTATTTCTGGCTGATGATGAGGAGACTGATTGCAATTTCCTCATTAACTTACTTTTTTCCCAATTCCATAAGTTTTTCTTTCTACATACTTTCTTACTTCAACAATTGATATCTTCTTCCCATTGCAGTATTTTTTAGCCACAAAATCTGTTAAGGTTCATATGTCTACCACCTATATTGACAAGTCATAACATTTTTTTCCAAACAGGACACATTTGCACATAAAAAGAAAAAAAGTTTAATGTCAAGGCATGGTTTGTTACTCTGTATTTGTTATGGTTATGGTAGTTCTCCAAAAGAAAATAAATTAAACTAATTCTCTGCCCACTCTTTTTAAGGAATACTTAGAAGTGGGACAAATAAATTAAACAACCTTTCACTCTAGAAGAGTATGCAGTGTATTTAAACACAAAGATTTTCTTCTGTGAGCTTAAGGTTTGTTTTTTTTCATCAAGTAGGTTTTGACTCTTTGAACCATTTTTATTAATTTTTTAACAAGGGTGAAAGAAAAGGACATTTAAAAAAATACAAGATTTATTTTTCTGCTTCAAATTTATGTCAGTGTCCCTTAGAGACAGAAGGGATGGATTAGGGAGGAGTCAATTGCCTCAAATCTCTTCATTATAATTCGGTATTTTCACTAAACACCTTTAGTGTAATCTCTATTAGAAGTAAGGAACTGCTTAAATTATTTTCGTAATATGTTTGAATCATAATTATTATATATTCTTTTTACATGGCAAGAAAGTCTATTAAAGAAAAAAGAAATTGTAATTCAAGCAGAAGTATTTAGGACATCCTGTAGTATGTTACTAATGTTATTGTGGTTACTTAAGCCCCAGGTTCTATCTCAGAAGTTGCATTTACTACTTGAGTAAGGTTGAAAATGATTTTGCTTATTGAAAAGGGAATTTTGCATATTACACAGGGAATTCTTCAGTGTCCTCCTGAGAGTCAGCAACCTATGTTCATCTTTCAGCATTAAAACTGGACTAGAACTAACTCAGAACTGGAATAACCTTGGAGGCAGTATGTACACAAAGAAAAAGTTCTTGTGTTTGGCTCCTTTAGATGAGTAGCACACATGCTATATATTTAATTTTTTTAGGGAAAAGGTTAATTTAAGCCAAAATACAGATTGTGCTTCACTTTGCAAAGTTTGAGTTCTACCACGGTTTCTTACAAATGCTTAGCTCTAGGCATCTTTCCCAAAGTTGGAGTAATCTTTTCTTTCAAAATAAAAATACTTTGAACTTAAATTTCTTGCAACCAGGTTTATAACAATTCAATTGGCAAAAACCATTCAGAACTCAGGACAGAACTCAGAACCAATCCTATGGAAAACAACCAGGTTTCCTTTATATTATTTTGTTAACATAATTTTGATTGGATTTCAACAAAATCTTTAACTTTTATGGATAGATTTTGTTATTTAACATCACATAAATATTTCACCTAGATTTTTTATTAGTTTTGCATGTATTTTAATACTTCTATTGTGTATCCTGCCTATACTTGCATTTTTATTGCTAATAACTTCATACATTACTGGAGTATGCAGGATTCTCAGAAAGGATTAGTTATACCAGTTGGAAAATATATACCAGTAAACTGTCTTATGTCCTAAGAACCTAAGCCATATCCTGTTAAAATCACTTAGATTCTTCCTCATAACTCACTTGATTTTGAATCTGGATTTAAAAAATAATTTACTGACATAATCTCCTGTATTTAGATAGTGTTTGTTTGTAAAGGTGAAGAAGGAAGTAAGCTGTGATAATCCCAAGGTCAATCAGGAGCTGAGGAATCTGGCACGTGGGAAATGCATTCTCAGATCTTTCATATTCATTTCAGGGTTGTTATATGGAAAACAAGTTCTAGGCTATTTTTAGTTTAAGCTACTTTTTATATTTTGTCATGGAGCATGAGTATATTTTGAAATTTTCCCTTCTTGAAGTCAAATATTGTATCTCAAAAATCAATATGTATTAAAAGTTATTTTTTTTTCTGATTGTGTCTGTATAGGGACATAGATGAAAAGTACAAACCCAAATTAAGTTTTTTGGGAAAAGTATATAAAATAAAATGTGGAAAAAGAACTCTAATAAATAGGTTGGAATTTTATTTCTATGATTTTGACAACTGAGATTTTCAACATAAAACAGACTGGAAATGGAGAGTTTAACAGTAACCAAGGTGGCAAATAACTATATACCATATATAAATTTGAATATCTGGCCAAAAAAGAGAAGGATACAATAACATGCATGAAGTCTTGTATGCTGGACCAAGACAATATGATCCATATAACAAGGAAGGGAAACTCTCTTAGTGAATGAAGTTCCTGTAATTTGGCAGAGTTCCCTTCACTGTCTTCTCAAGAGAAATAAATAAGCCTTGCCATTATGGCTTGAGTTTTCTCAGCCACCTTAAATTAACACGAGCTACATTAGTCTAGGAGGAGCAGCTTCAGGTCTGCATAACTGACAAGTGCCTTTACTTGCTTCTGTGTTGTTGCTCTCCTTAACCAAGTACTTTTAGATGTTTTTGAGAGTCAAGCCTTTTCTAGAATATCCAAAACGATACTTCCTAAGGGTGACTGAATATATTACAGAATGACCTACAGAAATAAAAGACCCCTCAGTAATTTTTGAGAGTAAGGCAAAATGTTTTAAAACAAAGATTACAAAAGCTGGTTGAATAAAAAAAAGTAGGGTACTTTTAAACCCTTTATAAAATATATATCTGTTTTTTCTTTATCAGTATTTTCCACTTTATAATGCAAATCATCATTCATTCAAGTGTTCCTCTGAGATTAAAACTTGTGAAGTTATTTCTTTTTCAACATTGAAACAACCATTAAAGGAAAAAGCTTTCCTTATGGGTATTGTAATTCCCAATCCTTGCCCCACCTTCCCAAGGCCAATTTCACTTTTAAAAGACTATCTAAAAATTCCTTTACTGTCCTTAGTGCATAGTAAACTATGCACTTGCATTTATGACATAAAAGGAAGAGTGCCTGCTCTTTTGGACAGACTTTGGAGCTGTGTAGAGTGCCTGGAGTTCTCATTACAATAGAAGTGATTTTTTTCTTAAAATACATCTTAATAAAATGATAAATAAAATTAAATTATAAATAAATAAAACTAAATGACAAATATTTGCAAAATTAATTAGACTGTAAAAAAATGCTTAGAAACATAATTGCATAAAATTTTTATAGGATGTATTAGTTCTTCAACAGCTGAAATGTCTGAAGCTGTTGTAAAGTAGGAAAGTGGTTATACCAGAATGAATGTGTGTTATATACAGAATTAATTGGAAAAAAAAAACAATTTTAGCAGAATATTCTGATATCTCTGTGTATATTTGTCTAGAAATATAACAAATAACAAATTAACATAGGAATATGAAGATCTTTTGGTACAATACAGTGCATTTTGGTAGGCATGGTGGCAACATGACTCTGAAAGCACTTAAATTACCTGGTGGTGAGCGTGGAAAGACAATGTATTAACACACTGCCATTCTTTTGGTTTAACAGAGGCAATCTATGAAAATACAGCAGGGTCAAAATACTACAAATAAGCTGGTACTTAACCTTTTTGTGATGCTGTTATCAGAGCTGGCTATTAAGTAATCATTTGTCTTCACATAAAGATATTTGAAGGGCAGAGCTGCCCTTCTCTGCTTTTTAATTTCAGACTATAGGTCTGACCTTGACATAGGACTGTAATTCTAGCTCAGAGTAATTCTAGTGCACCTTAGAAGGGATGGTTCTTCCCTATTTATTTTGTTTCAGTCTCCTTTCTTTCCTATTGAAAGAGTCCCACTGTTACCAATTACCCACAGATAGACAGGGGGTCAAGACCTTCTTGACTAGACAACAAAAACTAATAAACTACCCTGACCTGTTTGTTTATTTTCCTTTAGGCCAACACTTTCCTATCACATTCTTTTTGGCTGTAGTGACCACAAATAGGACTATCACACATCTTATGCTTTGAAAAGGCAAAATGGCATTTGAAGTGTGATGTTTCTTTACAGCTCCACCCTTGATGATGTATTGCCATGTATTTATTCATAAATTAAGCTGTGATTGGAAAAAGAAGGGATCAGTTACCAGCACAAGTGACACAGGAGCAGCAAAAAGCCTGCAGTAATTGAAATCATCATATATTGATGGCATAGGAAAGGAAGTCCGACACAAGCATATTTTGTCTTGCTTCTGGCCTAGGCAATCTTTAGCTTGTATGGATTATATTCTGAATTAAATGTGAGAATATAATTTCTTTTCAGGTCACTGTGCACTAAAAGGAATTATCTTGATTTTTTTCCCATGTTGTTCTTTGTGACTACTGTTTTAACTTGGAGCACAGTAATACATACAGCACTAAAGAGACAGACATTCTAGATACCAACATTCAGAGAAACATCTTTAGACTAGAATCAGACAATATTCACTGAAATTTTCTGATGGCTTGAAAACTTTATTGATTATGTAGTACAGGAAGTGGGCACTGACTCCTCCAAACCTGGATTTTCTTACAATTGATATATAGAAATTTTATGACTGATAATAGTAACTCTTAGAATTGTCATGGATCATGAATATTATCAAGGTGACAGGTCTTTATCTACCAAAGTACACTCTTCTAATTCTGAAAGATTAGATACATAGGTAATTCCAAATAGTATTTGTATGTACCCTTTATTTTCTGAAAGGAAAAAGAAGCAATGGGAAAATACTTTTGCAGAAAAAAAGAGTTTCATTAGATTTACATTGATTAATCACTTTTATTACACTCAAAATGTTTATAAGGACAAAAAGGGAATATATTTCATTGAGAAAAATAATCTGTTATTAGTGTTATTAATGTTCTAACAGTACAAACAAAATACAATAAACAGTTGTTATATGTCAGATTGTATTAATACCAACACTTATCATTAAAATGATCTAATATTACAGATACCTTGTTAATAACATTAAAAATTGCTATACATGAACTTCTAACTACTTCTAAATTCCAGATGATATCTGTTTTACTGTTATTTTTCGTATTCTTAAAACTATTTAACTTGATTCATAAAGGTACTCTCCTGATGTGACCAGTGTGATCTGTATTTTCTGCTTAAGCCTGTTTTCTCTTAAACTAAGATTTCTTTCTAGGATCATGAATCACTCTAAGTCTAATAACAACTTCCTCATACTGGCTATTAATTGATGGTAGGTGTCCTGGCACAAAGTTACATTAAGTTAAATTAAACAAAAAACAAATCTGGGCAATAATATCTGCCCATTAGACAGTTGACCTTACAACTAAAATCAGGTCAATGTATATCAAGTCCCGAAACTGTACAGTATCAACAAAATCTCTGTAGGTATTTACTAATAATGACAAAATACTATCTTCCTTGTCAAATTTCAATATGGCTAAAAGTGTCCTTGAACATTTTCCACTAAGGCATTCTTGCTTGGGAATCACGTTGTCCATAATTTTCTGTCCTATGCTGCATATTAGGAATGACATTCATCATGTTGACTAGAGTTGAATCTGCTGCAGTTGCCACAGTGATTTTCTCATACTTATCCTTTTAAAGTTCTCTCCAGTCATTTGATAAGTCCATTAAGGTCTCAGTTTTTAGACCACAAATTTGATGATGGGTCAGGTAATATCCTAGTGGTAATTCCAACTGGATTAACAAGAACAGATGTTGCAAAGTTTCAACCCAGTTTCTGGTGATCTATCCTGCAAATACTCCAGTGGCTTTAAGTTGGTACTGAGAAATCTTTTATTCTGCAAGCAAAGTTAAAATATAATTTCTTAATAAACTTGTCAATAAGAACAGCATAGTATTATGTCATATATGACGATAAAATTTTCAATACATTCACATTTTCCTTGGAAAAGATGTATGCCTTTCATTCAAGTCTTCTGGGGAATAGATGTTAATTTAATTCCTGGAAACATAGCTTGTTATTGCTTCTGCAGTCAAAACAATAATAAATAGAATGATGTCTACAACATGTAGCTGGGTCTGACCCAGGTCAGACAGAGGTGAACTGCTTGCAGTAAGTGCACAGAACTAATCCTGCAGGCCATAAAATCAGGTACAGCTTTAAGTAACTGTTTCCAGAATTGATTTTTATAGACAGCAGCCTCAGAACTTCTGGCTTTAGTCTATACATTTCATTTCCTGTGAATTGTGAAGCACATGGTGAATATTTTCTCATTATTTGTACAATACACAACACCAACACCGAACATTTCTTGTTTAAATAAAAAACCTCCATAATACTACAGAAATTGCAGACTGATCACCTTTCAGTCAGGTGCCTGAATAAAATGAAAAGCTAAAATTTTTAATTTTCTTCATGGGCAGCCATGATCCTAGAATCTTGTGTGTAGGTGTTGAAGTTCAGTGCAATGATTTATGAAAAAAAGTATCCTGGAAGTTCTGAAAAACAACGGAAAATGTAAAATATCACTATTTGTGTTAAGTAATTGCACAATGACTAGAGGGAACGTCAAGAAATCTGAACATAATATGAGAATAACATTTTCTACAAGCCTCTGTGACAAATGCTTTTCCTGGCATAGACAAAAAGACAGAAATAAAAAAGAAAGTTCTTATACTCAGTAGGTCTTCGTTGTTGTTGGTCATCACTCACACTTTCCTCCCTTCTACAGTGCTTTTAAGAACCCCACATATAAAAAATATTCAGTAGAACACAAAATACCGAAACCCCAAATAGAAATGTGAAGAGAGAAATGAAAGCACACTATCAGTTGGCTGAAAAAGGAAAATTTAACATAAAATAAAACTAGATTAAAATAGTTTTCTGATTTGATATATTTATTGATGATATTAAGTACAGGATAGAATAAAGTTAATCAAAATTTTAAAAAATAATGAAAATGAAGATTTGGTTGTTTCAAATGTATTTTTTTTATTTGGGGTTTTTTGGGGAAGTTTTAAGGTGTTTTATGTTTTTAAGGGTTTTTTTTGTTGTTTTACCAAAGAAAAACTCCAAAACAACCCAAAGGCAGACCAAACCCAAAAATCAGTTACTTTCATTAACAGAAAATAACATTAACATTAGTATTTATGAGCAGTTATCATTGTTTTTTACCTATGCTTTATGGATTAAATTTGAAAAATACAGTAGAAAAGTATAATATTAAAAAAATATATAAAATCCCACATTTGAGAATCCAATGCTGTAGGTCAAACTCTTTCTGAAAATGCGGATTAGTAGCCTCTTTTAAAGAAAACTCTACCTTAAATACTACAGCAAGTGTCAGTAAAGCTTGTGTCTGAATAATAATTCTCTATATGACTGACCAATGGTTGTAATAACAGCATACCAAATTGATGTTGCTGTGCATAAATATTATTTTTGAAGTATTATAAAGATCTGTACAAATGTAATAAAAGTGAGCAGAAGTACTACTGAGTATGATGAAGCATAGATTTTTAAAAGTAAAAAAAAAAGAAAGAAAAGGGCAGCAGAAGAATCTTAGCCAAGAAACAGAGAAATAGATCACTCACATTTCCTTATAAAATAACAGAGATTCAGATAGGATGATAAGAACATCATAAAACCCCAGAAAGAAAGATGGATACCATAGCAACTAACACAGACTCCCACTAAACTTGGCAGCGAAATTAATTGTTTCAAACTGGGCTTTTGATTAAGATTTATTTTTATTGAACATGAAAAATAGGAAATTCATCTGAGATCATATTCTTCAGGCAAGAAATTCATGACTTTAAGATAGCAAGAAATTTCAAGACCTCATTTCCCTACTGAGCACCAAATTCTATGCAACATACCAGAAAAATTGGTTTTAGTTAAGAGGAATGGTGAATAATTTTTTAATTTTCCAGAGTCTAGTTATTTGTTCTAGTCTGGAGCAAAGACATTCCCAATTTAACAGCTTTCTTCTACAGTTCTGTGAAGACCCTGTGCAGCTTCTAAACACCCTGCTGACAATATGATTATGTATGTGCAACACAGGCAATTAAAAGTGTGGTTTCCACTGGCACCCCGGGGAATAGTATGTGAATTCATGGTGATACTCCCAGAGTCAAAGGAATTCTCTTGTTAAAGGTGATTTAAATTGTTTTCATTGTCTGTCAAACAATGGCAGCCCCCCAGCCAATTCAAAAGCCAATTCAATTAGTTTCCTTCCACTTATGATCTTCCAAAAATCACAGTGTAGTTAAAAGCCCTATCCATCAGATAGATCAATTGTAGCTGAGCTATTAAATATCTATGGGCCATAAAGCCATTTTTTTTCCTGAGTAGAGCTACTGTGTAATAAATGTGTAAGTTATTTTAAACAAAAATGCCATTGAAAGGCAGTTTCCGTGACAGATGAATAGATAGTCCTGGGTTTCAGCAGGAATCTCAAACTAATAATTTTCTTCAGAGAAAAATCTTATTTATAAGGTCATTCTTAATAACACAGTAAAAAATGCTCTTTTTTTTTTTAAATTTTATTTTTACCAAGGTTGTGTGGGCTTTCTGGTTGGTTTTGGGGTTTCTGTTCTCTGTTTTCTTCTTTTTGAGAACAGTGAGAACCCAATCTATTTTTAAACGACACACCAATATTTACAGATATATACGTATATCTATGAATAGATAGCTCTACATATATTTAGAAATAACTTGTAAATAATTTGGGAACAGGACAAATAAAAACATGCTTAGAGCATCTGTGCTCAGCCAACTGTCTCATATACATTTAGGTATATGGACATATTTGACAAGACATATTCATTGGATTATGAATGGGATAGTAATTAGCAAAAGGGGTTTCCTTTCTCAAAAACACCATCTTTGAGGTGGTAACTTCAAATAGGGAAACAATTTAAAAGGTGTAAATATAATGAAGCATGATGAGCCATGTAATGTGCCACTCATTTTTGCTGTTCAAGGGAGATCATGCACGAAATCCTTATGGCTTTGTCTGGTCTGTTGCTCAATTTATATGATTTGCTCAAATTTATTCTGCAATTCATACAACTTGAAGTCTTTTTTGGCAACTTTTTTTCATGTACCTTGCCCTTCACCTCCTGTCTTTCAAAGGCTGATGGGATTTAATTGCTAACTATTGTTTAATAATGTGTGTGGATTGCTACTGTTAACAATCATTACTTTCCTTACTTTGGGCATTAAAAGCTGTGACCATGCAAGACATTGTATCACATTAACGCAAATGACGGGACAAAATATATTTCTAATTCATCATTGGACCCCATTGAAAAATAATTGCTACAATATAACTGAAATCTTAGTTATGCAAGTTTGTGGAGATTTTTTAAAAACAAATATAAAAAAAAAATAAAAGATATCGCCTTGCTAGCAAAGGCAGAGGTGAGCATTCTAAAAAAGTTTTACTTGCAGGTTTTTTTTTTACATTACCAGACCAATTTTGAGGACAGTTGCATTACTCAGACTGGAAAGTTTATACTGATTAAGACATTACTGTCTGATAGATTTTATGAGAAGTGATGAAATGCAACTCAGCTTAAAAGGAAAATGGGACTACATTGATAAGAAAATTTTCATGTATATATTTGCATAAATTACATATTTATCTGAGCTATTAGGAGACATTAACAATGAAGGATAGGTTATATGGTGCTGTAAACAGTGAATTCTGGGTGAGAAACTTTTTCAAAAACAGCTTGTTGTCCAGTAGGACAACAGAGTTTAATTAGGGATCATGACACAGTTAAGTGTAAAATGTTGCATACACTGATGTCATGCAGTGATCATTACAGCTCCTGAAAGATTCTTTTGTGAAGTCTCAAATCTGGAAAATTTACAAAGGTGAGTTACTTTTAAAACTTGAGTAATTTTATTGAATTCACTGCCACAGTCCATAATAGTAAAACTCAGATTTATTTTAAATATCCACAAGGTGAAGCTAAAGTTTGCACAAGAAAGAACAAACTAGATTAAAAAGAAAAAAACCCAACAAAAACTTAGAAGGAGAAACTGCAATAAACTCAATATAAATAATCAATAACTTTAGTTCAAAATCCAAAATATGAATCTGAGAATAATGAACAAAAATTTGAAATTAAATGCTCTGTAGTAATGCAAGAAGTGGCACATTCAGAAATAGATTACACCTAACATTAAATATAGGGGAGGAACAATTTGAAGAATATACTTTGTTTCAGGCTTGCAAAGGTGGAAAGGCAACGTGGTAACCAGGTAAACTGTTAAATATTTTTTGACCTATACCTCACAATTTAGGGTAATGGATAAATTTGATTAAGCTAAATATTAGCAAGACCAATTGCCAAGCAATATATTTAAACTTCCAGAGTGCTGCAATTTAAATTCGCCACAAAATTCAAACCGACAAAATGTTATACTTTCATTATGAAAGCTTGATTGATTTTCATTCACAATATATACATATGCTAATAAAAAGAAACATGATTCTGTATAAAGAAGGTGTCTTCTATATAGACAAAAATAGTTTTACTTTTGTGATCTTTCAATAGCAAGTTATTACACAAGCTATGACAATAGGTCTTACCAGGGATCAGAATAAGAGTTCTTACATATGACATCATTTTCTGGTCTGGTATACTGAATTGTGGTTCTGATTGAGAAGAATGAGCCGTTTTTGTGAAATATCTCTTGATCTCAGTTAATCATTCACGCTGGCTGGCTATAGAATGTTTCATAATTTACAGACTGTGCAGAGAAAACGACGCTTGTTTCATTTCTCTAGGTACATAATGGATGAGAACCAAAATGATTCAGGTGAATGGACACTAGAGGGATGCTATTCTGTTGTAATATATTACTGCTACCCTGCTAGTAATAGAACAGGTACAATGTCCCATTGTCCAAAGCTGGAATTTAAGCTTTAGCAAAATTCATCAAGTATATCAAGTGCTTCCTATAAAAGCAGACATGAGGTAGTTATTTTCTATCGATCAACATAAATCAGACTAGAAGTACAGCTTTGTGCCTTTGAATGAAGTTTTGGTTCACAGCATCCCACCACAGCTTGATTTTTAAAAGGCACTATTTAATCTGTTATTAAAAATATAAAACACAACAAAAAATTCAAAGCTTTCTGAACCATCTAACAGAAAATATCCTTGGCTGCCAAAGGAAAAACATTTTCAGAATATAGATTGATTGTCTCTATGTTACTTTAATTTTTCTTCCTTTCTGAATTGAGTTTGGCACAGGTTATGAAAGATAGGTTATGGACTTTTTTACTTGCAGTTTTGAATATTTATATATTTTTTTTATTGTTGCAGAGTTTAGTATTTTTATCCTTCAGTGGAATTATTTCACTTTAAAATAAGGTAAGTCAGTGAAAGGAAAGAATTGTAGAGCCAATTGGATGCCCTCACCCACACTGATTATTGAATTCTTTGACAACCTTTGCATTTTCACTGTGATTTCTGGATTAAGATCCTACTACACTAAACTACAAATAATTCTGTCCTGCAGATGTCAAATATAAAACTGTTATTCTGAATATCTAAATAAGACAAGTTAGACAAAATATTTTTTTCATTAAAAGTACTTCATGCTTGCAATGTGTTTATGATTTGGAGATCCCTTTCTATTCAACCTCCCACCTGCTTCATGCCACGTAGACAACCATTTCCTGACTTGCCTTTATCATACAAAATGTAAGTTGGATCTTCCAGGTGCTCCTGTAACACAACAGTCTGCCCTAGAATTATTTGATAACAATATGAACACAGATCCCACCGTTCTCAGAAACAGACTGAGCCTTAAGAATTTATAATGACTCCACACTATTTCCTCAATGGAAAAATGAAGTAAGCAGTTCACACTGAAAGTCATCACTCTGTCAGTTAAGAGGAAATAAAAGTGGAATGTACTTATGGGAGGGGACAAATGCAGATAGCAGACGGAACTAGGAGGAGTCAGAGAAAGACGAATGCCTTGATTGCATGAGAATTGATTCAAATGATTTGGAGAAAACTGAATAATCAAAAGCAATATTGTGATGGGTTATATCTGTATCACTGTACATAGTTTAGAAATAGCTTTGAATGCATCAGTAAAGGTATTTTTTGGGAGTTTTTTGGTATTTTTTTATAGTAATGGAAATTACAATTTTTTTACACTTTTTAAAGTACTAATTACAGGGCTAAATCTGTATTTGAACTCAATTACTAAGAAAGGACATTGACTAGAGAAAATCTAAAGCATGACAAAAACCTTTAAAGGCTGCACAATGGAAAGAGAGGAGATCAAAATGAATTTTGGATTTAAGCAAAAAAATAAGTGATACAATATTTTAATAAAAAATGCATTCAGGGTAAGTAAAAAAGAAGGGACAAGAATCAGCATAAGAAAGCATAGATTAGAGGCATTAAGATGATTCTAAACAATTCAGGGGACAACCTGACTCAGAGAAGAAAACTCAAAAGAGAAAAAGAAACAAAAGAAAACATGTAAAATTGATAGGATTGAGAAGTTTCAACTTAGTTCTGGAAAAATTGCTGCATCCCTCTCACCACCTGAATTTAATGGTAATGCAGTGTTGATTATGAGGAATGAATATGTATGAATGAAGGTTTGGACAAACTGACCAAATCACAGCATCAGAAGGACAAGATTCTACAAACTATTAGATGCAAATATTGTGTTTGTTATCATCCACAAGAGGTTTCTCTTTGTGTCTAGGATGAAAAACAAGATAAAAGGGCTGTGGCTTAATTAGGGCATGAATTTATTAGCTTAGCTCTTGTGGGAATTCTTGCAATAAATTGTACAGTGCATATCAAAACATATTCCTTAATTATTTTCACATACTAAATTTATAGTATCAACTGTCCTTCCTCCCTTATATCCTATCCATATTTCTTTTACTCATACACAACTCCCTGCCATTTTTATAAAAGTAATAGAAGGCAAAGGAAGGTGGATTCCCTCTTGTTACTCCAAACAGCAGAATTAAACTCATTTCTCAGCTTTGGAGTATTACTTGATCTCTGTCCATTTCCTACTCTGATTAATCACACATTAGAGCATCTGTAGAACTGACAAATGCTTTGGACTCTTGCTTCAAATAAGCCTTCAGATAAGATCTAGTGCCTGGTACCTCCTCCCATTTCAAATTAACTTTTCAGATACCTTAACAATTTCCTTCCAAATTCAATCATCCTCATCCCTGAATAACCCATGTATTGAACATGATATTTTTGGTGGATGTCCATTAATCCTCCTCCTGCTAATAACTGAAATGTTATCTGGCCTTGTCAACCCTGGAGATAACTCACCATATGCTTTCTGAAAAATGTAGCCTCTGGGAGAAACTGGCACTAAGAAAAATGTCCCTGACCTGTCTTCCTATTTTTTTTTTTCCCCATTTTAGTTTATACTTATTGATCCTTTTTAAAATCTTAGTAGCCCTGCAATGAAATCACAGTTTCAGGAGTCTGCCTTAGTAAATGGACTGTAATGTATCCCTGCAGAATCTGAGGACAGAATCTAGGGACACAGAAGCAGTGGTCAGGCGTCCCATGTAGAGCAGAGCACGGCCCCTCCACACCCAGACCCCAGCCAGCATGACTTGGTGTCTTCCTCTCTGTGCAGTGGTGTGTCATTCCTTCAGCTCAGCACTCACCAGCTGAAAGTAGAGGGCTGTCCTCTTTGGATCCCATGAACTCTGCTGTGTACGCCTGCTCAGACGTCACATTTCACTCAGAGGATTATGAAAAACCAATGAAGAAGTACTTAACCTCCATACAAGAAATAAAAAATCTCTGTCTTAATTCCTAAATATTAGGGCACCATTCGAAAAGTTATAGGTAGAGATAGCAATTTGAATTTCCAGATGTACCACAGACATAATGAAATCTTGAATGAGCAGAACATGCTACTTCTGTTGAAAAATGATAACAACAGTACTAGATATGAAGTGAAATATTTTTTTGTTTTTAAGAGTCAAGTACTTACTAAATTCAACTACCCCTCCATCTTCACGTTTCCTTTACAGTTTTCAAATGACTGCTGATCTGACTTAACCATGTTCACAGAACATATCTTTTGAGGTTCAAATCTATTACAAATATGAAAATGGTGACTTTTGTTTGCTCTAATGATTAAAACAAACAGAACTTGGACAGACTTTTAAAAGGAAAATTGGAAGCTCTCTTTCTTTTAAGCTTTCCATGTACCTGTACTGTAGATGGAATTGTTTTTATGCTAAACGTATTAGACAAAGTCTGAGTGACCAACATTTCATTTTTAGCTGATTTAATACCTTCTGGTATTAAAGTGGACTCTAGTAAGGTTATATAATTGTGAGAGTTTTTAAATAAACTGTCCTTATATTGGACCTCATAAATGTATCCTTAATATCTAATGGGTTACCAGTTTATTGCTTTTCAAGTGAGATTTAGTTTGCTCTTAAAGTACCACCTTCCCCTTACTACTTTTATTCAGATATACAAAGCCCAGTTGTCAGATTGGTGTTCATATTAAAATGAGCTTTCTGCTCTTCACCTCTCTAGGAAGCTTCAAGAAAATGCAGATGTTGATGTTGATGAGAAATTATTTTACTTTTTAAAAATTAGCAGCTTCCATGATATTAAACCAATGTTCTAGTCATTGCTTCCATTAAAGTGATGCCTCTCTGCTGATATGTAGAGATTTCACATCTAGGTTCATCTTCTGCTGATGCAGAGAGACCAACACTCTACATAATACCTATTTTAATAATGTCTATATTTTTTCACTATTTAACATTTCCCTTGTTAATTTTTTTACCCAATTAAGTTGACTAGATAGAGGTTCTCAACTCAATGCTGCAGAATAGATTTTCATAATTCTCTTTTATGTTTTTTCAGGCATTAGTGTAAAATAACTAATAAGAAATTTTGTAATTTTTCCTGGCAGAGAACAGTGCTTCTTCCATAGTGGCTGATGGTACTGTCACCAGTACAAATCCCTATTACCTGTAGAAGTTTGTAATTTTCTTGGGTAACTTTTGTTTTCTATTGTTTTATTATGTTCCTCTTCTCTCTGGTCTGTACAGTAGTATTGTCTTCCTTGGGTTCCTTTGAGTGAGTAACATGCCTCAGGCATGAAGGGCACGGTTGTTTTTCAATGTTTGTTCTGGTTTTTTTCCCAACCGTGATCCAGACCAAAACATTGTTTAGGGGTTTCTTTGGTTGGTTGGTTGGTTGGTTGATTGGTTTTGTTTTCTGTCTTTTAGACTTTATGTATTTTGGTTTTTATTCTGCTTTGCTTTGGCAC
>JAWWMU010000106.1:123617288-123645411 GCA_035048155.1 Cinnycerthia olivascens
TTGGTTGGTTGATTGGTTTTGTTTTCTGTCTTTTAGACTTTATGTATTTTGGTTTTTATTCTGCTTTGCTTTGGCACTTGCTAAATGACCAGTCTGTTTTTCCCAAACATATACCATTTTTTTCTCTGCTTGAAGTGCTCATACACTTATCTGGATGGATTATTTTTAAAACAACCTTTCAGTTCTATTTAACTAAGTTAAAAAATAGTTCTTTATCTTGTCTCAATCTTTATCTGTCACAGATACATTCTGCAGACTGTAAGGTGGCTCAGATTTCTTCTGTCACCCAAACAGACTTCTACAGATGTGACCTGGGAGCTTGCCTTGAGTATTTGAAAAATATTCGTCTGGAGACAGAAACATGGCCCTATGCCTGGTTTGTGACCTCTCACCCATGGCCAGTGAAACATGGGCAAAGTATTCTTGAAAGAAAGGACTGTTGTGTTGAGTTTTTTTCCTGTGTGTACTCATGTAACAGAGTGCTGTCATTCACAACCCACTGGGGCCAAAGGGTCAGTCTAGAAACCCATGAGACCTACAAAAGATTTTAAAGGGTTGTAAGACAGGAATGTTGCATGCACTTATGTCTCACAACAAACTCTTCAACCAGCATCCAAAGTACATCAACAATCTTAGCTTTCATAAAATCAGTGAAATTTAGGATATGGGAAATCTTCTTTGAACCTATGCTTTTTGGTCAGCATGAGGCAGTGATTTCACGTTTGTAGCCATAAAATTTAAGCTGTTAATACAAAGACATAGAAAAAACTGAAGTCTTTATTATCCTATATGTAGCTGAAGATACTGAAATAGTTCTAAAAAATATCTTCTTTTTATGTCTTAGTATTAAAATTTCTTTTGGAAAAGAACAAAAAAAGATTCATTGTTTAGAAAAATATGGAGGCACTGCAGAGATGGTGTTCTTTGACTCACAGCTTGTTTGCATATGTATGATCTTGTGATGTTAACTCACCAAAGAAATGTTAAAACTGTTGATTTTAAATTACATAGTATGGGCACAGCAGTGTTTCACAGCACTAATGAGTCCAGGATAATGCTATTTGAAACTAGAGCATAGAAAGTATTGTAACACGTCCTCTCCACAGCTATCCTACACTCTGACACATTTTGTGAGCTGTGTGGCTTGTGGCAGACTGCTTAGTGCAGATAGAAACCTCCTACAGATTTAAATGTTTTACAGACTGAGGAAGATTTTGTGCACAACTGTCCCTGCAAAATATCTGTTTATCAAGGTGATGCATCATCTCTGTATTTTTCTACAGTGATAAAATTAATACCAGTTCTTAAAACTGGACACCTAAAATATTTTTGCTCAACACTGATTATTTTTTTCTGTTAATTCAATAATATAATTCTTCATAATTATATCAATAATCAATAACCAAGGATAAGAAATGGATTATAACTGATTCAGAAAAACATTCCTGGTGTGTACTGTGAATTTATACTGGTTGGATTGCAATTATTGTTGGAAATGACAGTAATTATTGGTTCATAAAATAGTTAAAGCCATTTGTCCATAGAACACCAGTTTGTGGAAATTTTAAATAAACTTGAGAAGCATACATGGTGATGGTTTTACTGCATGGTGATTTCATGCAAGTTGTGAAAGCTGCCTCATTCAAATATATTTATATATTTTGGTATATATATATACAAAATAGTCAAGGAGTATTTCATCCTTTTAATCAAAAATCTGATATCGAGAGTAAGTGTCTTATGTAATAAATAACCCTTTTAGGGAGCAGTGTCCATGGTAATTCTGCCCACATCAAAAATTCTTCAATGAGAATCCTTTCCCATATGTTTTTCTTGAATAAGAAATAAAAGAGCTTTTTAGAAAATACAATAGGAAAGCTGTGGGGGTATTGATCAGGCTAAGACTAATTGGCTGAAGCTGAACCTCTAGAGATTATTCATCATTAGGCAAAGGAGAGCAGTTAAACTACCTTGAAATAAACAGGGTCACATCTACTTTCAGGAATAAATTAGTCTGTAGACTTGTTGACACAGCAAACTGTTCCTTCCTGGCACAATATGTACAAGGGGAAATTAGACAATAAATAATATTTGACTTTGATCTGATTTGCACAAAATGCAATACTGTACTTTCCCTTCCTTATCAAATCTGATTTCATCCCAAACCTTCAGCCTTTATTTAGTTCCTCCTACGCACTGTTTAAACAGATTAAATTAGTAAAGAATGCAGGGACTAGTTGATGAGCTAAAATAAATTATTTATTTTCATGCCAGAAAAGAAATTAAAACCTTCTAGTTAATGTATAGTTAGAAAAATGTGTGCCGTCAAATAATAAGTGTAAGTGGGTTGAACAAATGTCAAGATGGGTGTAAAGAAATTTAAAAGTAAAATATCATCAAAGGCAATTGAATGTGGGAGGTTTAGTGCATCTGTAATGGAATGGAGAACAAAGAATAAACAAATTTCTGAGAGAAAAATACATAATACATATTAGAAAGTATATCATAGTTCAGATAAATACTATTTCTCCTACTTACAAAAAGTTCAAAAGATCAGGAAGAAAGACCAATGTCTAAAAAAGAGGGACTTGATCACCTGGGTAGAACTTGCCTTAAATAATATTTTTTTCATTGCTTTGAAATTCACAAATCAATATGAAGGTAGAGATCCTGGAAGTAGCACTAGAAGATATACCTTTGCTGGAGGAGAAAGAATGTGATGGAAAACTGCATCACAAGCTGATTAATAAATTAAAATCTATTTAAATTAATCCAACCTAATGTCAGAGTAGGTTTGCCCTCTGCTGTTGGGTGCTATAGAGAGTTATGAATGTAATCCCATATCTAAAGCCTATGGCTCATACCTACAACCCATGCCAATAAAAGCAGAACTTCCATTAAAATATTTTTGTGTCCTTCAGACCATTCCTGATCAGTGACAGAAAGCAAATGCCTTGTGTTTAGAAATAGGTTCAGTTATAGTAATAATATTTCTTTCTTATAAGCTTACAATAAATTAAGAAGAATTAAAAATATTGGTCCAGTCACACACTTACAGGATTCTAGTTCAAAGAGAATATCTAATTTAGTACTCTATTTTAAGGAGAATACATTTTCCCTCTCCTTCTCATGACACTTCAAATCCTGATTTAATGACAAAAACAATCTTACTATAGAACTTGGGAAGAGTGATATATTTTGTCACTTATAATAGTTATAGTCCTGATTTCACTTTGGATTATTATAAATTGTTCATTATCAAATGTCTCAACACCTAGAAAATCAGAGGCTCAGAATTGCTCAGTAGTTCTCATCTCATAGAATTACCTGCAGGAACTCCTCTTGTATCAGCCTTGCCTGGATAAATACGCTGAAAGCTGATAAAATGACTTGAATGATTTTGTGAGAGCTGCAATTCTATTCTGCAGTGAACCCAAACAAATCCAAGAGATGGTGTGAATGAGTACCCATACCTGAAAGTCATACCTATGGTTAAAGTGAAATTAAGAATGTGGACTTGAAAAAAATCCAAGATATCTCACTTCACCTCTGTGGAGTAACTTGGATCAACAGAGTTATATGGGTTTCTGCTTGCTATAACAATAGTCAGCAGTTAGAAAATATAAAAATGGATATGTGAGATCGAAGGAGGAAGATATATTTTTAGTACAGTGAAAAAAGTGATGAGTTTAAAATTTGGTTTGTATCTCTTTGTATGAAGAAGGTCAGGTGCTACATCTGACCAATCTGTTCTTCTCCATATGAAGTTTATAGAAAAAGATGAATGTATGTAACAGATAGATTATATGTCTATTAGAAAAGAGTAAATTTTTTTTATTTTGAAAAATATAATATATATATTTATATACTATATATACTCCTGAGTCATCAGAAGTCAATTTGATGAATATCTCAGCAGGAGAGGACAAAAAAAATAATCATCAACTTTTCTTTAAAAAAAAATCTGTTCATTCTTAGTGGTCATTTAATCACCACAGTATTTTTTAATTTTAATTTTTATTTTTAATGAAGTAATTTCTAAAAGTCATCTTAATTTCATTGGCTCTTCACCTATAAATGCAAAAGAGATGTGATATAAATATAATTTGCTGGGGTTCTTCCACATGTCTACCGCCATTCTTTTCAAAAGACTTTGTCACAATGTTATTGCTGTTACTGTTTCAAAATGCCTGGAATTTATAAAAACTTGGCTAAGAGAGATTCTTGAGCATTGTCTGCGTCCCACTCTTGTGTGACTTACATTATGGATGTCTCTGTAAATAGGAACATGTGAGGTAGGAAAGCTGTTAATTTCCCTCACCATCCATTCCTCCTTTGAATATTTCTGGCTCAGCGATTAAACTTTTAGATTTTTTGTCACATGGCTGCAGAAGGCTCTTTTTCCTTCCAGTGTGTATTTTGCTGCCCTTTATACAAAGTAAAGACCTCATTTTCATGAACAGCCAGATTTTTACACTTGGCCACTGTCTGTTTCTCCAACACTTTAAGTAGTGGTCTAGTAGTGTACATTGTATCTGTCTCTGAGTTTTCTCTGTTGTCTCCATCGCATCAGTTTTAAGCCTGTTAAGAAAGTACTTTCTTTCCTGGTTCATGGAATCTTACTGAATCCAAGGAAAGTTTTTGAAAGATACAGGAACTGAGAGTGTTGAGATTTTAGATTTTGTGATGAGGAAGTGCCAAAGCACAAGAATTACAAGGCAAGTCAGTGCACCTGTGTGTAGGTCTTGTGGGGCTGGGACACTGGAAAGAAACCAGTCTCTTTCTGAGTGGAAGATGGTGAAAAGCACAACCCTGACTGTGCTGCTTTACCCTTTGAAGAGATTGTCAAGTTCAAGGACATTTATTATGCATGGTCTGATCTACCTTTGTTTGAACTTCCTAAGAGCTTGGACATGAAATTTTTTCTACTAGGCACATTAAATGAAAGAGCAAGTATGAGCAAAGTCAGCCTATCAAGAGAAAGGGCTCAGAAAAATTCTGTAAAGGTTTTACTTTATTGCAGTGAGGCATCATCAAAAGATTGAAGGAAATTAATGACGACCATGAAAATAATGAACATTTATCATGCTGTGGATCATTGTCCCAAAGGAAACGAAAGAGATTCAGCCTCTTGGGAAATTCTATGTCAGGCTGAACAAAACACTTGAAAAATCTATTAGTTGAAGCTTAGTTGAGGCAACTTTCAGATGAATGAAATGAAAGACTCTACAATAATGAGTCCTTTAACTCATTTACTTCAAATAATTTTTCTAGAGAAAGCAGAAGAGAGATGTGCTGGAATGGTGAAGTAGGAGGAAATGATGACAGAAGAGGAAAGTTTGAGTTAAAGCAATTTAAATCCACATATATAGAGGAAATGTAGATAACTAGGAAGGAGAAATGTTTCTATAATCTATAAAAGGAGGGAAAAAAAGTAACATAAGAAAAAGTAAAGAAAAATAGAAGAAAATGAAACTATGCATAAAAGGACTTCAAATTATCAGAGTTAAAATATGGCAGAATGGAATAAAGACATAAAGACCAAATATACATAACAATACCAAAAAAGCAGAGATAAAAAATTTTAAAGAGAGAGAAAAAAATAATGGTTGGAAACAAGCTATGGACAAATACAGGGAGAAAATTGAAGTTTTGTGTTTTATTGTTGCTGGATACAACAAAGAAATTATTTTGCACAAATAGACACAGCAACCTACATTGAAAACTTATGTGTCGTACTGTCTGGTGTTCACATACTGAGACTGTCTCAGAAGAAAATTTATTGCACATTAACAATAGCTAGTAAACTAAATTAGGTTTTCCCTACCACTAAATTAAATGTTTATTTTTAGTGTTTAGTGTTGTATCTCCTAACCAACATTAGGACACCATAATTAGATTATTTTGCTAATAAATGTGATTCTTAAAATTAACCCCTATTTCATCCTATCCTATTTTCATAGACATTTATTACAGAATTATTTTACAGTCAATCTTTTTAGTTGATCTTTATATAAACAAATATTTACTTCCAACTTTCTCAAAATTACAGAGCTATCTTTAGTAATTGAGTTTTTTATTGTGTTCTGCTCCCACCCATTGAGAAAAGAAATAAGAGACATATGCACTTTCCAACACCTGTAGGATGGGATTACTCTAAAAAAACTATAAAAATAGGTGATTACTCAATTTTTCACGAAAGTAAAATTCAAAGTTAACCGTCAAATATCAAGATGAATGATTCAGCATATGTAATAAGAGGATAATAATGACATAAATATCTAGTTGAGGGCCTATATATACACTTGAGGGACATTTCTACTTTTCCAGATCTGAGTCAAAGATACTGTACAAGTATTGTGGAAGGCACATTTTTCCAGAGGTGCTCGTGAGAACACCAGTCAAGACTAAAACAAGAGAAACTGTTTTAGCTATTGCAGTACTGATTTCCAGGGCACAGTAAAGACCTCCTGTTTCTTCCAGGGTCTGCTTAGTTTTTTTACAAGGGACAAGTGAATAACAGGTCTTGCTCACACTTAGATGATGTAAATTGCTGTCTTAGCATTTTGTGAGTTACTGCTCAGGTCACTACTATTTCCCTGCATTGCACACTGCAAGTAGTTCACTTCATGTCACTCTACTGATAAATATCATGAGATGTGCCCTCCAATATAGCCTGGTAGCCTGGAAAAAGACTTGTGTAAAGTTATTACCAACCTGAAGGACCTTACCTTGCTCAAACCAAAAGTGAAGTTGAGATCTCAGTCAGAAGCTACAGCAAATATTCAAGATCTGTAGCTTGTAACTGCTTCTCTGTTTTCTCCTCCCTCTTCCACAGTGAGAAAGTGCTGTCTTGGTCCTACACATCTTCACAGAGCCATGGCCTGAAGCAGAAGAATTTTTCCAGAGTGAAATCATCTGTCTAATGGTGGGAAGTTACAGAATTCTTAATGGGCCCCATTCACTATTTCTTGTGAAGGACCTGTGCACTGATTAGCTAGAGCTTGTTAAGACTAGAATTTCTGAATGGTAGTTGATTCATGTGGATGCTTCTTTATCATTCATGTCTGCAGGCTGGTGTTGCATGAATGATAGGGAATGAAATAGCTGAAAACAATTAAGATTGTACAAGAAAAACATTCAGTCAGTTTGGTCCAATCAATACTGCATTACAGTTTTGATAGGAATTCTTTAAGAGATAGATTTCACTGAAAAACAGAGATTTCCAGAGATCTGCACATCTACTTCGAGCAACATTTAATGCAACCATACCACTTCTGAGAGATTTTTTATTAAGTATATTCCTTGACTCTGAAGGCAGATGGATTGTAACACATCTTTGTATCCAGTAGTTCTTTCTCATGCATATCTGAAGGCTGAAAATGGTAAAGAAAGTTAGCTACTGCTCCTGTGTGCAGGTTTTCACCCTCTCTTATAATTTTTTTCAGTTTCTTTCTTCTGAGAGAGTTTTAAAAAAAATGTAAAGAGGAAAATTAAAAAAAAAATCACAGTATTATATTAATGGAATTGAAGTAGAATAGTCACGTGAACAATCAGAAATACTTTACTCTTTGTGTATTAAGAACACAGACAACTCTTCCAAATTACATTACTTGTGAGTGTCAGAAAATGCTATTAGATTAAACACTATTAGAAAAACAATTTAGATTTACTCAATAATGATAAGAGGTTTCTTAGGTGCCAGTTAGGAAGAATATAAATTCTCCAATCTCAATACTTTAAATTTTTGGCATACTTTAATTTTATCATCTTGAAACAGCTGCAATAACTTGGTAGCATAGAATATCATTGTAAGGAAAAATAAGAAGTGTTTGACATTGAAACAGTCCATGAAATTAATTCCAGTTTTCTTTATCTGTATGGCATTTTAAATTCTGAGAAATGAGCAGGCATATTTTCCTACATGTCTACATGAACACAATGTTTGACACATTGCTAAGGCTAAGTATTTTGCAAGTTAGAGGATTATTTTCTATCTTTTTTTTTTTTTAACCCTTGTTATCAAAATAACAGGGTCTAGAAATGAAATGAATAATGATCTGGGGCTGGCCTTTCTTGTGTCATAAATGAATTGCACTAATTTGGTTCAGAGAATGTCAGTCTCTCGTACTCCAGTCTAAGACTTCACCTTTTTCTGTTTTATTACTGAAACTGAGAACATTGGTAGCTCTTAAGTAACTAGGATTCAGGTTCTTAAAATCTTTATCTATCAACAAATTCTTGAGTTGTACTTACTGAAGACTTCTGTGAAAAAATTGAAGTTCATTGAGTCAGTGACGACTAATTTGACTCATTTATTTACAGAAATCTTTCTTTTTAGGAAAATAAAAATTGAAAAAAATATTTTGCATTAACTGTTATGTCTTGTCATGCATTCTGTGGATAAGCAGATTCACTCATTATATGTACCAGTGATTGACAAAAAAGAAAGAGGATGTAACAATTTGGTCAGTATGTCAGTTTAAACTCAGTAATGTACATCCTGAGAACAGCTCAGAGAATGGTCCTAAGAGGTTAGAAAGAAAGCTGGCTGTGTCTGCCAACTGAATGCAGAAAAGTAACCTCTCAAGTTTCAGCGTCTGCTTTAAATCAACCATGAGTGACTGTAGTATGGTCAGGAACAGGCTTCCAATTTCAGTGTGTCCTGGTTGTGTGGAGAGAGACCCTTGGAAAGGTGACTCCTCTGGTTCCTGTATGAAAAGACTTGCCTGGTTTTGTAGTAATTGTACACATTCCTACAGGCCAGCTTGGTCTGGGGTGTTTGGGTTTTTTTAGTAGGAGTAGTGCTTTCCCTCAAGCCACACTAATGCTTCCTTTCTTTGTGTAACACGGCTGTGGTCTGCAGGACAAGTGAAAATAGGGATGGACTACAATTCTTCATGCCATAGGGGAAGACAGATTTATAGTAAAGAATTTTCCGTAACTAATTAATTCTTTCTCATTTCCAAGGTATTCTCATTTCCTCTTCTTTACCCTCCACCTGTACCCCCAACTGGCCTGGTGGGCAGTGACTCCAGAGCTGTGCTGGGCTGCAGCTCAGCTGAGGCATCAGGAGCACATGGCATGAGAGGAAAAGAAGTTTTTAACCAGCAGGTTCTTATGCCTACTTCAAGTCTTTTGTTTAATGTCAGCTAAAAAAATGAAATAAAGTTGACAAAATCCTCAGCCGTGCCATCATGGCAAATAGTCCTAAGTACATCCAGTGGAGATGTGTAAAGAACCTAGACAACTTTCCTTTCAGACAGTTAGATCTTCATCACCAGAAGATTTTCTAAAGACATGGTGTTATTAAATACTCCGTATTGTCTAATTAAAGTATGTATGTACTATTAGGATTTACTCCCTACAGCCTACAGAGTGAAGCAATGAAAAAAAATCTACATTTTGGACCAAAGAAACTTGAAGTTTCTTAGCCCTAGGCCTGTTGGTTATGCAAAATGAATGTATTTTCCATTAACCATACACGTGTTCCTCCATAAACAGAAATTTAACAGAAAATAAAGCTTTACAGTACTTTAAACAACACTTTGATTGATTTTAATTACATTTTTTGGAATTTTAGAGTCTTAAAATATTATTTAAATGAAAAAAGTATATAGTTGCAGATTATTTATTCCATTTGTCTTCTTAAGAAGTGTAACAACTGAAGTCCTTAGGGAAAATTTAAAATATGATAGGCGGTCTGTAAGAAGGAAGATAAAATGGTTGAAAAACCTTTAAGAAATGTAATTAGCTAAATCCAAAATGAATACTCATTCAGGTATTACACTAAAATAAACTAGTTTTGATATTGCTGTTATCTTCAAATGAGAAATAACTCTTAGACTTTATCCTCTCCCTGTTCTCCCATTTTTTAAATTCCTACAGATTCATTTACTGCGATAATTACAAGGTTGCTATTCTCTTGTGTGGAAGTCACAGAATTACATCCATCCCATGTGGTAGGTACCAGAGCTTTTGGAAAAGGCATGAAATATCTGCACGGGGGGACCCACACTGCTGAGATCTCTCCTGCTGGTGGCTGTCTCTGGGATTGCTGCTCTCAGACTCATGCCCAGACCTTGGTGCCATTATGCCATGGTGCATCTGCACTGGATGTTGTGATGCAGTGGTGGCTGCTGATGCTGCCAGGCTGGGAATGAATGCAGGATCCGGTTGCTCAATCCATCTCTCTGCTTGGATGTTCCTTTGCCTGCTTTGCCTGCCCCCTTCCCCGACCCAAACCCTGCAAAAAATACCCTTCACTTTGGAAATGGCAAAATCAATACTCTATTTCCAGCAGTGAACAGGAACCTGGCTTCAGGTACGATTCAGTGGCTAACACCGTCCAGTGTGCGCTCGGATGCCTAATCTCAGGGAAGAAACAATCTTCAAGAGTACTCTGCCCTTGTCCTTTGAGTATACGCTTACCTGAGATCTAGATAGTTAGGAAGAAATATGAATTTAGTATTAAAAATACATGTAGGCATATAATTATGACAATTTGGACCACAGATCTCTGTTAATACATTGTGAAATCTACTGAAATGGAATCTTTTCATTATGGGAGACTGCTAGTTTAGGAGGATTTAATACTCACGACATTTAAGGAAGTGAGGAACTTCATCTGCTCAACTTGTTACAAATTATAAGATTGATTCCATAAGATTTTGAGTATATACATTACATGCACTCAGTCTGTACAATTGTATTTTTGCATAACTAATTGTATGAGCTCTTGCTTTATTTCAGTGGGACCTCACACCTTTAGAAACTTTGTACATTGAGATTTTATTGACTACAGTTTCAAAAGGCAATTGCATTTCATAGCTGTAATTTACTTCTGCTAATAGACTTTTGCTTTGGAATTCCTCAGATTCACACTGATAAGTCAATGGTTATTGAACATTCATGCTCATTTCAGCAAGGGCTTCTTGCTAGGATGAAGGGGAGTGCAGAAGGTTTAAGATTTCCCAAGGTAATTCTTTGATGCTGCTTTAATTTGGCAAGTTCATCATGTCTTATTAAAACGATGACACCAGTAAACCTTCAGCACTTACTAACCATAAACTTCACCTGTTTTGTAGCTAGTCTCTGCATGACTACCAATTAGACATTTTCTTTGCAGCTATGTGATTCCAGATACCACTTTCTTCTACTAAGTCAGCAGAAGAAAATCTCTAATTATGCTTTGGGAACAGTCAACAGAGTCAGCAAAACAAAACTCATTATGTATTACAAAAAATCCAGCAGTGAATAGTTCATGCAAATTCTTCATGGAGTTACAGAAAACGGATTCTCTATTAGCAGAAAAAAAGTTCTGGCTTGCTGTCACCTTGGTAAGTTCTTGAACTATTTTTGTTTTACTTGTTACATTAAATTAAAATTTCATACATTCTCATTTGTAGTGTTTTGGGAAAGTTATTTTGCAATAATCATTGTACAGAAATCTTCTAAAACACAGAATTTATTAACTCTTACTCCATTAAGATGTGTGCTTTATAAATATATCTTGGATATGGTTGGTTTGCACTGCAGCAAAATAAAGTTCATGTTTTCCTAATAAGTCTTTCTTTTTTAATCCTGATTTCACAGAGGGAAGAGGATGAAAGAGCAGAACAACATATGTGTAATCCTGTTTAACTAGTCTGTTGTCCTCTACTTTTGCCTGACTTCCAATAATCTCCATAAACTTTGTGCAAGTATTTTGTAAAACCTCATGATAAGACAAGTCTATAAACCTTCACCATTTTCACGGACTCTTGAACATCTTGTGGATTTTAGATATATTTATAGTTTTATCTGCTTTTTTTTTGTTTCTGTGAATGACCACTTGAAGTCCATTTTTCTTCTCTGTATATTTGAATTACTTATTTCTCAACTCTGTCTCTGTGTTCAGACCTAAATGAAGAATGACCTAACCATCTTCTTTCAGTCTTCTCTTCCATACAGAATTATTAAAAAAAAAAAAAATGTTTAAGGAGAGCTTCCTTAGAGCATGCAGAAGGAGATAGTTGACTGATTGCCCTCCTCTTGCTCTCTTCATATCTGCTTGTCTGTTTTGCAGTCTCAGATTCCAGCAGACAAGAAAACAGATAGAGAACAGGAAAGAAAAGCTAACAAAAATATAGTTAGATAGATTTGATTTATGCTAAATGCTCATATGAAGTTGAATATTTGATCATTTGCAAATTGCAAGGGCAAAACAAAAATCTCTAATATTAGCACTGCTCAGAATTACATTAGATCAAAAAGTCAGGTATCTTTTGAAGATAAATACCACCACCAATCCCATCCCCAGAAAACAATCAACAGCATTGTTGGTTTTTCTAAAACATATCCCAAGAACTTGCCCCCCTGCCAAGCCTTAAATACTATAGGGAATTTTAATATTAAAGTATTTTGGAGTGGTTTCTGTTTTGTCGGGTTTTCTTTGTTTGGTTGGTTCTGGGATTGATTTTGCATTTTCTTTTTTTTTTTTTTTTCTGAAGCATCTTTTTGTCTTTTGGCTAATTAAGCTCCAGCCTCAGCTGTAAGTGTGCTATTTTCTGAGCATAAATTGAAACCTTTATTCCTTTTAATGGATGCTGTAAATATTTTTGCAAATTATTATGATGCTTTGAGCTCCAGATTAGAAATTTTCTCATGATCTATATTTTTTTCCTGAATTCATTCCCAGACTTTTTTTTTAAGTGTAAAACCATTATTTAATTCAATTAGTTCCTGAAGATCATTATTACTACAGGAAACTAGGAATATTCCATAGATATGTACTTCACTGTGTATATCTGGTCAAATCCTTTGAGCTCCATATTTAAACAGAATCAATTTAAAATATCTGATACTCAACGATTGGAATGTCTCATATATTTCAATTGATTTTAACTATGTTGTTTCTGATCCTCATAGATAATGAAAGTAGGATCAAGTTCTAGGTGCATTCTCTTTAATATTCTTTGAAATATTTTCATTTTTCTTTGATTTTCAGTCTAAAAATTTAGAGAGGTGAAGTGCACTTGTCATCTTAAATACCAGATTTAAAAAGTTCCCCAACACTAAAATTTATCTTGAATTTGTTATATATGATTGACTTCAATGAACAACATTACTCTTGAGAGTCAGCAGTGAGTTTTGTGACACTACCACGGGGATAAACTTCTGAAAATTATAAATACCAAACTTGTAAAGATATTCACTTTTAATTACAGGCTTTGCCAAAAATGCAAATATGTTTAATTGAAATGTAAATAAGGATTTTTAACACTACTGTGAATAAGAACCTCTCTCATCTGACATTTCAGCCTTACAACAAATATGTGATAAATGTGAAAGAGATATAGATGAACACGACGAGTTTTTATATGGGCAAGTGGGCATTAACACTACATCCTCTGTCTGCAAACTTTCTATATTTACAAGGCCATTTAAAATCAGACACAGTCAATGCCCTTCTGATCTGTTTTTACATGCTTAAATTCCTGTTGGAATTGACAGCATAGCTATTATGTTTCTTGCAGCAAGAAGAAAAAAAGGCAAAGTTCTGTTGTACTATTAATTAGAAACTGATATTGTAGCATACTGTTGAGCAATTTATCTTCTTTTGTTCATTTGAAGACACGTAACATTGCAGCCAAATCACAAGACCAGTCTTCATTCTGCACAACTCACTCTGTTTTATAGTGATCAAACTGTAGAGCATTGGAGCCAAGGAAAAAAGGGAGAACAGAGGAATATGACAGGAAGGAGATTACAGGTATCTATTTCAAATGGACAAGTTTAAGTCAAATTCTGGCTTGATTGTTTGAGTAGAGAGAGATCATGTAGTTTTTCTACTTTGATGACATACAAAGTATATTGTCATCACCCAAAATTAGGGACATGCTGAAGTGCTTGCTTGGGTAATGATTGTGTTGTTTCTTCACTTAGATAATGACTGTTGAATTTGTGCTACTCTGACTCTTTAGACAACATTTTAACACTATAAGTAATTTTGCTCCTTTTTCTCCCCTTAAGTTTTTCGGCTGAACATCAGTAGAAAATGCATGATGTTCACTTCCTTGACAACCATTTAGTTTCAGCTTCCTCTCTTTGTTCAATGTATGAGCAATGCTGATTGAGCACCATTCCAATTCCTCAAAGACAAAGAAGTAGAATTAAATATAGTTTGCCCAGAAAAATCTAACTGCCAGACTTCCTAACTGAATGCTCTACATCAGAGGCATTAAAACATTTAAGGTGATTTGACAGTGTATGGTTGGAGTATCCAGTGAAATGCTATATTTATATTAGAAAAAACATTGCTAGAATACAAAGCAGTAGATCCCATTTGATTGTTTTCTGATTATTTATATTAGCAAGAAAAAAAACTTGTAAAAATTAAGTTCAATCAGAAAGACATGTAAAGAAGAAATGACAATTTTCTAGTTTCTTCAAATCTTCTTTATTTCCATGTAAATGAGCTCATGTCAGCATGAATATTAAACAAAAAATATTTTCTGAAGAATTTGTTCACAGATATGAGTACATTTGAAACTCTTAACTAGTAAAACAGATTTGTAGTTATTTCATTATGAAGTTTTATCAGACTGCAATTTTGTTATTATAGAAACAGATTACTTTTACAATGAGTGGCATAGTCAAGACATACAAATAAGATAATAAAACATGCACTGCAATAGGATATTAACATTCTGGCAGAGAACATGTAACAAGTGCTGTTTGGTAGGAGCAATATATTATTACTTAATTTGCATTCCTCTTCATTCATAGAAACTATTTTTCTGTCAGAAGTTATATTTCCTTTACATGAACAAATGGTCATGTTTCAAATAAAATGTTTCCAGGAGAGTTCTCATGTTAAGCAAAAACTTCCAGGAGAGAGAGAACAATTAAGCCTGGAAATTACAATACTTGCATCCTTTACAGTCATAAGAAGAGGTTCTCCCTAAATTTTACTGTTACTGTTTTATTGCGCAAGCTTTTTTTCCTTTGTTTTTTTTTTTTTTTAATTAAAAGTTTCGAGAGATTTGTGAGCGGTTTTTTTGTGTGAGGTTTTATTTTTGTTTGTGGGAGACTTTGTGGTTTTGTTTTGGTTCTTTTTTTTTATTGGTTGATTTTTGTTTTGATTTTCTTTTCTTTTTTCCTGAAAAACAATCAAAAAAATTAGTTATTTTCTGTATGATAATTGAGTTTTAGCCTGTCCATTCCTTTAAAATTTACATTGGCGTACTCACATATGGGTTTAATTTTCGTGTAGTTTCCTCAATTCAGTTTGTACCTAAGAGGGTTTTATAAATTTGTCCAGTAAGCATTGAAACATGGAGTACCCAAGCCATATGGTATCAGCTCCCAGAAGGAATTACTGGAAGAAGCTACGAAGCAGAAAAACCTCAGAAATGGGGTCATCAATACTGCTGTGGATAAATTTGAGTATGCAAATGTATAGGTCAGGTTATCAGTACTTTGATTTATTCATTCTAGTTACTATTTAAGAGTACAGTTGCTTTAGCACTTTTATTGCTCTGTTCTACAATGATTTTGCACAATGCATTAAAGTCTTTCAGAAAAAAACTGTAGAAATAAAAAAGTCTCCTCTCCCCCAACAAAACCACAATTAAAAATTAAAAATGTGCTTAATTTTGTTTGTGAGATGAACATGAAAAAAGTTCTTCTCTAAAAGACAGCATTATCAAATGTACAGCCAGCACACTGGGAGAATAACATAGGTAGACATGAATTAAGATTCATAGGATTTTAGATGGTGGTCTCAGAATGAGCATAAATAAGAGGTAAATCTATAACAATTCAGTCATGGAATTTGATTTTTTCCCTTTAACCCATGCTCCATAGGTGAATCTCTTGAGTTACAACAATTCATGAAAGAACTATTTCATATTTAGTTTATATTAAGCACACAGACTTTCAATTAATAAATAAAGACTTTTATCAAATCACAGCCTTTTATTCTAATTGTAGAAAACTACTAGAATACTCTAAGATAAAAATTACACTGATCAGTAGTAAAATATTCCATGGTCATCCATGGTTTTATGAGGGAAAAGGGAAGACGTTCTTCTGCAATGATCCAAGAACTAGAGATCTATTATCAAATATTAAGAATTACTGGGCTACTCCAAACTATAGCAATATTCAAAGAAACTTTCCCACCTGTTTTCAACGGCATCTGAGTCAATTCTAAATTAAGGGAACAATAGGATATGTTCAGAAAGCTGCTTTGATTAGTAGCTGTGGTACTTTCCCCATCCTTTTTAGGCATTTCCACAAACTTTTTGCAGTACAAAAGAGATAGAAAATCCCCATGGTTATCTGACTCACATGATGACTGAATCCACCACCTATGGAGAAGGAAAGAGACAACACATCACAAATACTCTGGAATGCAGCACAGGAGGCTTTGGGCTCCTCCTCCCTCTAGCTGCTGACATTAGGAACTGTAGTGCCTCCAAATGGACAGGAAGGTCTAGACCCTCTATCCTATTTCCAGGTAGTGTCAGCTCAGAGATGCAAAAGCAATTTGTTCTCAGGGAGCAGGTTTTGTTCTTTCACAGAAGTGTGCATTGTTTGGTAACCTGTGGAAATTATTTAATACAGTTTATCTTTGAGTTCATGTCTACTCTCACTCATTTCCCACCAAATTAATCCCAGCTGATTTTAACTCCCTTTGTATGGTCTCATAAAGTAGGCAAGAACACTAGCTATTTGGGTCCTCACTGTCTAGCCAGCTCATACAGACTTTATTATTAATTAATTATATGTCCTCTTTCTCAGTCCACTCATCTGACTCACTTTCAATATTTGCTAACCTTCTGCTAACTTGTAGGCACTTAATCATCTTTTCCACTTTAAACCATTAGTTAAATATGGTTGGATGTGTCTCAAGGACTGAGAAGATGCCAGTAGGAGCTGAAAGCCTAGATTTTATCTGTATATCTCCTGAACTGATAGCGTGCTTAGAATTGTGCTGCTCATGAGAATGTGAAAAATCATGGTCTTTACATATTTATAAAAATCAAATAGAATTTTTCTGGTTTGTATTAACTAAATTATTACTGCATTGTCTATTCAACTTGTTTAACTGAAAATAAAATTTGGTGCACTACATTGCGTTTATTTAAATTTCTTTGTACAGATGTATATCATATGTAACCTGCAGGCTTCCTCCAAAAGAGAAGCTAAGAAGTTAAAATCCATGAGTCTTCCCCACCTAACATTATCCTCATTTCCAAGTAGAGACAGCTTTTATTGAATGAAGGTAATTCTGTACTATATTTTTCACCCTGGTTGATAATTTTCCTCACCCGTTTTATGGCATAATGACATTAGGAAATTTTACTCTCTCTATTATTTTGAGACTTTTGTGTATCACCCAAGGTTTATTTTTAATCGAGCTCCATGGGCTAGAATAAGTGTTTATGATTTCACATTCTTTGTTCCATGATAAGATTTCCAGTAATATACCTAATAGATTCAAATAGTAATAGAAGAACAAATGTAGATATCTTTCTGTCAGAAAACATGTGTAGTTACTATTTTTTCTGTTGTTTATACAGAAGCCCTTCATAAAGATATCCTATTCCCCTTAGAGACACATTTTCAGTTTGGCTTTAATCTTTCTTCCATTTAGCAGAATTTACTCATGTTCATGGCAGTGATGTTTTTCTGCTTTGATTTTCTTAAGAATTATGTTTTTTCTCTTTGCTACTTTATTTGCTCAAATAATCAGCAATTGAAGTTTCTGGTTTCACAGACATATCTTCTGTGGTCTGCAAACTTGACTGTTCAATGGAACTAGTAGGGTGTAGAACAAGATTGAAATTCCTTTAAGTCAGATTTCCTACAGATTTCCACAGTCATGATTATACCTTTCTATAATTAGTTCACATCTGGAAAGTTCACTTTTTAGGGCTAGTCTTTTTAGAAATAACATAGATGCAAAAAAAAAGCCATCACAAAACCTGAGAGCACAAAAAAGACACTATAGGTGACATGAGCTGTATGCTTTTACACTTGGGGAGTCCCTTGCATTCTTACATGAACTCAAAATATGACCCTTCATTCAAACACTACCTGATAAATTCTTCTCTGACTAGTTCCTTTTAGATCCCTTTGTCAATCAAAAGCCACATTTGCTTTTCACTTACCTTCACTAAACAGCAACAGAATCATAATTTGCTATTTGATTTGTAAAGTAAGGAGGTGGGTGTTACTTCTTGTAATTAGAATTAAATGCAAAAAAGTTATATATATCCATTAAACTATGCTGGTGCAAACAAACATGAATCTTCTATAGTTTTCAGGAATTATTCAGCTTTTAATTTTTCTAATACATGCATTGACATTATTTAATTAAAATAATAATCAATTACTTCTTGCTGTTCACAACAAGAAATAGAACTTTCCAGCAGAACTGCTCCATCTGCAGTATCGAAGAAACATCCATTAAAATTCAACTTCATGAATCCTTTTTCATCTATTTTTTTTCCCTGATCAAAAGTTATTTACATAAAATTAAAAGAAGCTATGACTGCATTCTTTTCTCCATTTGTGTCCCCTGAAAAGTACTTAGCTAGCATGGAGGAAATCATGGAATTATTTCTTTTTCTGGAAGGTAACTGCCAAGTAGGAATACGACAGCTGCACTACTACATCTTTCCAGAGTTATCAATTAAGAGGAAACAGATCATCAAAACTTGAATGCTTCATTTTATAATGATCTTCTACATTGTGTTATTTTAAAAAGGCAAGTGCCTCTTGACAAAGCTAAAAAATGCAAAGTGGGCTGGGAGGGGGAGTTTCTAGTGCTGGCAGCTGACATTGTGCAAAAAGTTTTTCCAAAAGAAATAGAAAATTGTGAGTGTCATTCTCAGTTTTCTAGTTCTTGATGCCAATTCAAATAATGAGCACTATAACAGCACGGATTTGAAAATGCTCTGTGGTGCTGCTTCCAGGAGAAATAATGAGGTTTATCTTTGGTTTTCATAAGAGATACCTTGCAGAAGTTTCACAGACATTTATAGGATGAAAATAAGGTCATTGACAATTTTTCCTGTTCAGGACAGTCAGTTTCTGGGTTAACACTTTTAAACAAAAGGAGGTAAAGGAAACAAAATTGGTCATAAAAGATACTGAGATACAACTAATACTATCACCACTCTTGTGGCCCAGCAGAGTATTTCTTATTCTGGGCATACAAAGTCTAAACTTTTTTTCCGGGGAAATCCTCCCGGGGGAGAAGGCTGACTTTGTGTTATCTTACTTAGAGCCAGATAACCCTTCATTGTATCATTTATTATGACTCTGTGTTTGTCTTGCATAAAATATTGATATTCTGTACATAGTTGTCAGTCAGTTGATCAAATTACTGTAACATAAAATCTTCAGAGGGAAAATCCAAAGGGAAATCAAAATAGGAGAGCATAAAATCCATTGTACAAACATGAAATTACTGAAAATTGATTTGACACAATTCCTTTTGTTCCTCTAATTTTCTACATTTTATGCCCATGTCTTGTCTGTCTACTATATCTTATCAGTTATCTTTCAAGATTTCAAAGTGTGTTTGCACAATGTTCATGAGTGGGGCCTAAAACATCTGAGGTCTCTAAATACATGCAATGAAAACTGTGATTATTGATAATATAGCACATACTCCTAAATTATTTCAACACAATTTCAGAGATTATTTTTCTTTTATTTCACTTTCATCTCTTAGCAAAATTTTTCTGTTTTTTTTCCTTTTGCAACATTATTAGGTACATAAAGAAACGAAAAATAAATAAGAGGGATACTCTTTACAAGTTATACAACTATTTCCAAGGGCACAGAAAATAGCACCGATTTAACAGCTAAATAGTGTTTTAAACCTTTCTGGTTCCACTAATGCACAGCAGAGTAATGCTCTGGTAATATATACCAGAGAACCTGTGAGTAGCTTATTTTAAAACTTTCTTACTGCAAATTCAGGTTCAGTGAAGGAAAAAACACCTAGCAGAGATGTTTCTCCCTCAGAATTAATTGATAAAGAAGTTTTGGAATAAACAAAGTCATGATTTCAGTACAGAAACACATTGCAATTTACAAGGGATAGTTGAAAACAGTACCACCAAACATGGCAGAGTAGGAGGAGATAGGATGCTTCCCATATCCTTAGCCATGTCTTGAGACTGATATGATAATGAACTATAGAATTATGCAAGATTCTATACAGTCTATAATAATTGTAGTTCTTTATTCTTCCCTGTCCTTTTCATTTTTTCTTTTAAACAAACTTCCTGAATTTTATTTATTTGCAAAATACCTAAATAGTTCAAGTTAATTACAAAGTTTTGAAAATATAACCACTGACCTCAATCAAGTACTCCACATATTTCAACTAAGGAAAAGAACAATAAAAATATGGATTCTTAAAGTATTTTACAGGTATATCTATTCTCATTTTTTTACTTAAATGGGTCAGCACCCATATTGTAGTAGCATTTCACATGGCCATTAGCCTCAACTGTATCATCAGATTATATTTATTTTCACAAGTTTTCCTTTACAATTAAGTTTTCTTCAGTTTTACCATTGAAGAGTACTATGTTTTATTGATTTAACTAAAATGATGAAACAAACCCAAACCCAGATATTTCTGGTTTAAATTTCATCCTTCATGCTTTTCTCATCAATATTCAACTAGAATATGGTTCCCATGGTTTATATATTACAGTGGATCATTTTCATTAGATCACATCTATTTTAAATATCTTAGTAAAAAATATAAAGAATTTTTTCTTTCCTGTAATGTATTTGTAAAGGCATGGATGAACTGGATCTTTTGTTTGGAGTTTATGGGTTCTTTCAATTTTAAACTGAATACTTGTGTGAGATGATTTATTTTAAATCCTTGAGCATTACTGCTTGAATCTAGTTAGAAGGTCAGGAACTGCTCTGCATCAGGAGATGTTATTAACCTTGGATTTCTATTATTGACTATTCTGCCCTAATATTTTGAGGTGATTACATCTGAACATAGACTTATCTTTTTCATTTTTTTCCTAATCTCTCTGTTAGGACTCATTTAATCAATTTGCAAAGATATTCTGGTAATATCCTTTATTATTTAAACAATTTTTTGAACAGTATTTCCAGGCTCTATGTTTTGGATTGTTTTTGGTTTTTTTATCTTGTTTTTCTAGTATATTTAAATGTTTTAAACTCACATGCTTACCTTTGTATTTGCAGCCCATATTAAGTGGAAAAAAAACGACGCATAAATATCTGAGAATATAGAATCTAAAATATTTACTCCAGAATTGTTTTTTTTACGTTAACAGAACTTATTCATTTGGATCACAAATTTGAAGGAGCACATACATTTCAGGACATGTCAACCAGCTGATCATAGATATTCTAGCAGAAAAGTAATTGATTTTCTTTTATATGCAAATAGAGTCTCCTCAGATTTTGAAGGCTGTTTTCATGTAACAGAACAGTTGCCCAATTTCATTTCAGTTTGACAATATATCTGAAATTATCATTATGAATGCCAAGTATGATTTCTAGAGAAAGCTGAATAGTGTTCCTGTCACAAATAAATCAACAGTGAACATAATTCTAAGGCGAAAAAATATTATTTTTAGTAATCCTGTATGGTTGATATCTGTCATCACTTCATATGAAATTCTTTCAGGGACCATGAGACTGTCCCAGGAATTTGTACAGTAAGGAATGAGATGTAACATCTTCCATCTACTTTTAGCTCTGGGTTAGGTATTTTCCTCAGGATCAATCATTTTATAAACATAAAAGAATTCATGTCTAATACCATAACACTCTATTTTTTGGGTGTAAATGAATTTTTTCCCCAAGAAACTATGAAAAGAAGAAAAATGATAAATAATTATTAGAAGGAAGATTTTAGGAATTTTGACAACATGAAGGAAAAGGAATTTTGACAACAGTAATTTTGACTTCCGTTCTGACCCGCAATATTGCTTGCCTTTCAGTTTGAGACCTATCTGCAAATCATTGTCAACATGCATTAATATCTCAACAGTGAACTAGTTTGTGTGCCTGAATTTTTAAACATATACATGCAAGGCTTACAATGGTGTATCTTTTCATGTTTGGCAGTTTGCTTTGTAAATCTGGGCTGCTGATCAGATTTGTGACATTTTTCCTAGATATGAATAAATCATCTGCTATCAGTTTCTGATACACAGCTTCAAGTGGTTAACACCAAAGTTCACATCTAGACACATGTACAGAAATAACTAATTTTGTAGAAACACACAAGCATATGCAAACATATTTGTTTTACTGTCCTGAGTGCTCTATATTTTCTCAATTTACAGTTAATATTTCTTTGTGGATATTCACTCATATACTAAGCACTTAAATTTCAATTCCAACAGTTTTCCTACTTTAGGTAATGTGATGAACATTTTGGCTTTTATTTTTTTGTATGAAAAATGTGAGAAATTAAGTTGGATGGACCTTTCAAGGTTGCATAGTCCAACCTCATATCCCAGCAGAGGATCATGGTACTTTAAATGTGCTCTTAATCTCTCTTTCCAGAATTCATACTCATTATTTTTGCAGTATCTATTATGGACAAAAAAATGTTATCTCATTTCCTTTATTTTTGCAGCATGTTTTTTATCTGTTTGAAGACTACTATAGAATCCTCATCCCTCTCACCTCTGAATAACTTCTGCTCTTTTATCCACTCCACATCAGTGACACTGCCAAAGCTCCAGGGATTTTAATTGTTTCATCTAAACTTCAATGAAGATCAGAGCTTCAAACTGAACATAAACCTGCAAGTGAGATTTTTCCTACATAAGAGCAGTGTGTCTTAAGAAATATCCTGCTATTTAAAAATCACTAATTTTCCTCTGCAAAAGTCATGTTAGATAATCATTGAACCTTTTCTGTGAAAATACTGCTTACCTCTGTTTTCTTAAACCATGTTCATAAACCTAAGTATTCTTGCCTACGGGTAGGTGTATGCACTTCCTGTTGAATAGCAATTCATTTTATGTAACAAATGCCACTTGTTTTCTGCTATGTCTTTACAGGTATTTGAGTTAATTGTTCTTATAGCACAGGACAAATAAAAGTTAATTGAAATTCTAAAATGTTCTGGCTTCTGAAGTCTATTTTTTAGAAACAGACCCTTGTCCTATCACATGCCTCTGTGGATTTTCATAAAAAATTGTTACTGTTGCTGATTTTACTTCGTTGAGAATCTTAGGCACATAACGATGAGTTTCATCAGCCATGGATTATTCAAAGAATACCTAAGTTTCTCACAGTTTTGCAAGGTCTTCTTTTTAGTGCAGTAAGAGATCTTATAAATTTTTCTATTACAAAAAAATACCAATACAGTTAGAGAAGTTCACTTTTTTAGTCAAATAAAAGTGAACAATGTACTACAAACTTCCATTTTTATGGAAACATTTTTAGTAGCTTGCAGTTCTGCTGATCAGAAAAATTTGTGAAGACAGTTATAATTTATTATTAGATGTTTCTTTCTCATCTGTCATTGCTTCCCAGTCTTTCCCACAAGGCTCATCTAACCCTTTTCTCTGGTCATTAAGTCTACGTTTTCTGAAATCTGTCATTTTCAGCCTGCTACTCATATTCTTTCCATTTCTGATGGTTAGCCATTTCAGTGAATGTGGTCATTCATCAGCCAGCCCTCCTTCAGAATCTGCACTCTCATCCAGTCACTCCTGAGTGTTTAGAACAAAATCTAGACTAGGTCCTCTTTAGGTTCATTATTCTACCTGTTTATCACAGTTCTGATTATGAAATGTTCCTTTTCTAGCAACAATGGATTTAACCTAGAGGTTGGTTTTTATCATGTTGATGATGATACAGACCTAGCTGTGAAACTTCCATCATGTTCATTAGCTATTCAGTTCTTATAGTAAATACCTAATCTGAACATGTGAATGAAACATACACATTCCCTGACCTTCGCTGTGTCCCTTTAATAATTTCCATATATCTTAAAAGGAATCTACTGTGTGCCTTGTTAACATTTACAAATCTTCTTTCTTAATATCTTTGGAGTAAAATGGTGTTTCTCCTTTTTTCCCTCGGTCTGATTATAGAATATATATATATAATATATATATTCTGCTCTGAATACTAAGAGGATTTTACATTATTGGTCAATCATATTGCAACCAGTAAAAAAATCTAAATATGTTTATATCTATCAATATCAATTAAAGAACTAGATATCATCATGGGAGAGTGTAAAGGACTGTTAAATTGGATGATTTTCAATCTTCAAGAACCACTTTGTTGATTGACAATAAATTGTTGTAAATATAAATTGCCAATGTTGTGTACAGACTTATTATCAGCTATTATCACTAAATACTCAATTAATCCTTAGCGCTCTAATTAGCTACGGGTGTGTGATATCACATTGACTAGATAGCCTGTGACTGATGCTGACAGTGTTTGATCTTTGTCATCTGAGATCAGAGCTAGAGCTCTTCCCCACGGAAAGCTGGATATTTTATTGCTTTCTGGAAAAATAGTGCTCACAATTTCTCCCAAAATCATTCATCCTATTTTGTCTAGAATACTTTTTTTGGCATCCTTCTTGCTCACTCTGGAGGGTTATCCTTATAAATTTTTACAACATATCCAGAATAAATATATCTTTTCATTATAAAAGACAAGACAAGTTAATGTGTCCCTGAAATAAACTCTCTTCCATCTCTCCTAAATTCTTGGATTTTATCCTGATTTTACTGTTTTCACGTTTTCCTTCAGCCCACTTGTACAGATGTCCCAAAAGTTTCCACGTGCTTCTCCCTAGTTACATATTATTTGTGTGTTTATGCTTCACTCTGTTACAAACAAGCTGTGTTTGTTGCTGGTTATGATTATAATCAGTGCTACAGTTTTACAAAATGGTTTCATGCTCTCCAGTTACAGTATTCAGATAAGGAAATATCTTGGTTCAAGGAAAGTAAATAGTCACTACATCTTGGTTAATACACTTTGCCTCTATGGATGTAACTGCTTTGGCTTCAGCCTCAATATTTTAATTATCATACTCATTTTCTGACACAACTGCTTGACTATAATTTCTATTACATGTATATAATTATCTTCGTGGTTACATGTCTATCTAAACATGCATTTTCAAAAATAAATTTTATTTTATAAAAATTCATATATCAATAAAAAGAAACCACTAAATAATCTTACAAAAATACCCCTAACTTTGAGCAGAAATGCATACTAACACTCCCTGTATTTGTTTTAAAAGATACTTTCAATGCAAGCATGAAGTTTTAGCTTTAAATTCACCCTTAGGATACTCTCTTGGCAGACAAACCAGGACACTTATACCATGGTTATTGCAAAGACATTGGATCATTTAAGTCCATTGCATAAGAGAGCAAGTCCTCAGGGTGTCTGTGTATTGTGTTTCCAGCTGACAGAAAACCTGACCTACAATGATGTGTTGATCTGGAAGCATAACAGCAAAGAGAAAAAGTCCCCAAGGAACCAAGAATGCAGTTTTGTTTGATAGAGGAGAAAAAACTTAGACTGACATGTAGGCATTGCACTTTCTTATTACAGTATGTGATAAGCCTGTCCATGACAAGATACAGAATTTCCTAGAACTTTTTCCTGTACTTGTCTCCCACATTAGCCTTTAGAAAACTGGTGAGGGAGAAAAATGTTAAACCAGTGGAAAAACTTTCTGTGATAGAGACAGATTTGAAATGTAATAGCAGACTGTCCTGCAGACATTGCTAATGTGCTCAATGCTTTTCATAGCCAGGATGTCTGTGACTATTGCAAATACGTGGCATGTGGGTGTCCTTCAGCTGCCCATTGCACAGCATTTGAGCCTGTTGCTGATTATCTCTTTTCCCAGGGTCCAAGGGCAATGGTAACTACATGCTCAACATTCTCAGTTTCCTACATGTTTTTGGGGATAGTCAAATTGAGTAATACCTCGTTACACCATTTGCTGTAGCATTCATCTTTATCTCCTTTGGTAATCACCTAATGCTGCCCAATCCAGCTAGATGCATCCCATCAATGAAAGAACGCTTATTTCTGGCATCCACAGAGCTGGCATTAAGATAACTGTGCTGATTGAAGGCATGTGCTGTGTGAAGCATCTATTGCATTCATGATATTGCTTAGACTAAAACCTGCAAGTATATTAAACAAAAAAAAAGAAGAAAAAATACTCCCAGTACAAGACTTAAGTCAATAAGTCAATACTAACATTACAAATCTTTTGTTAGTGATAAGGAAATTGTAAGCAATTTAGATGTTTGAATAAAGTTAAAATCTCGTTTTGAAATAATTACAAATACTTGCTTTGATAGCCTATATAGCTTTCCAGAAATGTATTTTTCTACTTGTTTTGCATTTCATGACAAAAATTTCATTTCAGATGATACTGAATAAATAATAACTGTGCTGTGAATTATGCAAGGTAGTAAGGTAATAGGGAATAAATACATTTCAAAATTCTTATCCAGAAATAATTGCATGGGAAGTAGATGACTCTCTCTTAACTATTGTATTAGTGACTTCTGTGAGAAAAATGTCTACAAACCCCATTAATGCTATTAAATCATGTTATAATAAGAAAACACCTTCATTGGGATGATAACACTGCAGTAAATTTATGCTGCTTTCTGCATAAGCATTCCACACATGCAATTAATATTTGTACAGCAGCAGCAGTCCTTTTTTTGATGGTCTGTTTTTTAGAATCATAACTACTCAAGCAGCGTGTGACAAAGAATAGGCAGCATTACTCCCAGTCCAAAGGGACAACAAAAAATGAAAGTTTCTGAATCCATGGTTTGTTGTTATCTATGTGAATGTACATATCTTTCAGCTGACACTTTGAGATATTTATTATTTAGTAAACCAGAGCTTGCACACAGTCTAGTTTCAATGTGTGTGAAACTGCACTGCATAATGCTTTAATCTGAATGCAGGGTGAATGTTGCCCCTAGTGTTATGTGAATAGTGGTGGAAAGTTCTTTCTATCCATTCAACCTGGGTTGCTCGCTTTACTCTTCACCTGTGTTGATCTGACTTTGTGTTTTCCCTGCTGGTTAGTAGCCATGCACTCGGAAGAAATGTCTGGAGAGCATTGTGGCTGATGTCAAGAATACTGCTGGTGAATGAAAATAGAGTGGATTCTTTAACTACTCTGATCCTGTCAAGTTGTTTTGACAATTAATTTGAAACTTTGTAACAAATATCATATGAAAAGTGGAACTCTCACCTGCTGAAGTCATAAATCTATTCTGAATATATGGCAAATGGGGTCAAAACCTGGATGGGACTGGATTCCTAAGGAATATATGTGTGACTACTCATTGGATACAGAACACATCATTCTGGTTTTGACACCTTTAGATTGTTAACTTGTGGTCAGAGCAATGCTTTAAATTGAATACCACAAAGGGTGGTATTAAAAGAATGACTAACATCAGCAAGTGCCTCTGTGAGTACATATTTATAGTGATCTCTTTCCTACACACCTCTCCGTAGAGGTGCAGGCTAACTGTATATTACCTTTTTGATAAATATAATTTAGATGCATCATATTGAGTATTAAGGTAATGTAAAAACCAGTTCATGTGCACTTGTCTCACAGAAGATGTCCAAGAAAAAGGTAAATAGCCACATAGGTGTGACAGACCCCTGGGCTTTATCTGGTTCTTCTTCTCAGGGTCAGGATTAAAAGCACAAGAGACAGAATTCTTGTTCAGACTTGGATGTTTATTATTTTTTATATATGTTACAGCCTTACTTGAACTTGAGTTCTTCTGCATGCTAAGTTAACAGAATAGAAATGGAGTACACAGTTATGTCTTCAAGATCTTTTTAAGCCTAAACAACCCAATTATGAGAGGCCAAATAATTTATTTTTACTTTTAATGCAATAACTAAGTACCCATGTTCTGCACTGTAGATTTTTTTCAACACAAAATTACCCACACTTGTGAAGAAGAAGAAGAAGAAGAAGCAGAAGAAGAAGAAGAAGAAGAGAAGGAAGAAGAACTAACTTAAATCCTAAACCCTCCATCCTGTTACAAATATATTT
>JAWWMU010000106.1:123645511-123674390 GCA_035048155.1 Cinnycerthia olivascens
GATTTTTTTCAACACAAAATTACCCACACTTGTGAAGAAGAAGAAGAAGAAGAAGCAGAAGAAGAAGAAGAAGAAGAAGAAGAAGAAGAGAAGGAAGAAGAACTAACTTAAATCCTAAACCCTCCATCCTGTTACAAATATATTTCTATATCCCAAAACTTGAAACATTAAATCTTTCACCCTGTGATATAACACACTCCTATTCAACTTCACACTCACAATTTCAGTGCTATCACTCAGTTTTGGGAGCCTTTTCCACAGCCTCAAGTCAAATGAAGTGTATTTTTGAGGATCAGTCCCTGTCAGCACAGAAAGCCTGAAGTCTTCTGTGCCCAGGGTTCCAACACATAGGTGCTAGATTACTACCAGAAACCACATAAATCAATGGTTGATTATGTGTTAAAAGTAACAAGCACCAAGTAACAGTGTTAAGAGTTTGAAAGCTGCAGCGGCAAAATGATCTACAGCAACATATTGCAATCTGAAATTGTGATATAGCACGGAAACACATCTTAAATTTCTAAATGCGAGGCATTTTACATAGGTGAATATTCCACCATGGTGTAGGCAATGGTTCGAATAACTTGCCAATACATGAGTATCTAAATATAATGCCAGACAGAAAAAGTAATTATTAAAAAGCATGACTTTGAACACGGCTTATCCCGTTGTTTGAAACTCTGGCATGCAGCTTTCACTGATTAATTAGTCAGGATTGGAGCCATATTCCTTTCATTTTCTCATTAGTCAATCCCTATCCAGCTTTAAATCTCCTCAGGGTTCACCACTACTAATGATTCTTTCCATTTAGCACAATGGCTTATTTTCTGTAAACCAGGATTTTCTTCTCTGGTGAATTAATCTTGTACCCGTATGGGCAGCAGTGAAATAGTAATAGCAAAGTTCTATTTTCAGCACAGCTTGTTGAATAAACTCCAATAGAGGCATATATCAGTAAAAGGAGCAGTTATTTTGAAAACAGTTATTAAAATCTAGATTTCATCAGATTTTTCATTTCCAAAAATACTGGCTTTGTCATAAAAGCAGAAAAAGTGCAACATGACGAAAATCTATAATCTAGTACCCTTAGGAAGAAATAATTATTAATAGTTGTAATTATTTTATAATACATATTTTTCTGTATAAATTCTATAACTAATATTTAGACTATGGAAATCATAAAATATTTCTTCAAAATATAATTTAAACCAGAAATATTTTTCAGAATGGGACCTGATAAGAATTTAGAACCTTCTTTCTTCATAAGTTAAGCTTCATTTTCATATTTTAAACTTTTCACAAATTTGATCTTTTACAAAAATTTTAGGAACCATTTTGTGGCAATGGAGGAAATTTTTACATAGTAAGATAGCTGTGGAGTAATTTCAGAATCTTGTCTCCATATTTCTGATGAATAGGCATGTAATGGAATTATTTGGACTGTGGGATAATTTTTCCTAATGTAACACATTACTTTTCCATATGGTTAGTTTACAACAGTGAGAGTGTAAGAGAATCAGACAGACATTAGTAGTGACTGCATGGGGAAACATCACTGTACCATCATCTCATTAACACCTTTACTTAGCATCAAAGTGATCGTTCTTGAATAAAGGTAGAGCCAAAGAAACTTCAGTAGGACAGCTATTCTGTTCCTTGAAATAATAAATTTCAAATATTTAGCTCAAGTCCTTGCAACTCAAGTTCCTTAAATGCACCCCTTCCCTCTTCCTACATGAGTCAGGGGAAGACCAAATTCCTCAAATGAATAAAGGAACATATCATCTTTCAGGCTAAGGAGACAGATTCCCAGAACTATTTGAAGGGATTTACTTCCTTTAAAAGAAAAATTTTCTATATTTTGAGAGAATATTGATATTCTTTACATACCATTCAGGGACACTTTTTGTGTATTTTGGAAATTATTTTTTCCTGACATTTTAGTTTGAAACTACTGCTGTCATCTCAGGAAGAATATTTTTTATTCCTCCAAAGCCTCAAATTTCTATTACAATATAAGCAAGCTTCATGAGCACATCTAAGAAAATTGTTTGAATTGGCAGAAAGACAATTAACTTCTCTGCTCTATTCTACCACAACTTTCACCTTAGTCTTATGAGACATACTTTTCTGTAAAAAGGATTTTTAAAAAAATATTTCAGTTTCTTGTGAGTTTTTTTTCCTTTTTTTTTTTTTTTTTCCCAGATTTTGACCTAATATTTCATTGGGCAAACTCTTAACAGAATACTAGAAATATAATTTTTGTGTTTTCTCATGCATCACTTCTGTAACTGCAAAGTAAGTTAAAAAAGCAAATACAATTCTCATTTGAATTTGATAAGAATGATCCATTGGTATTGTAGTTCTGGAGATTTGTAGAGACAGAGAAACTCAATTACAAATATTTTTCTAGATTTGTATTTAGCTAGTTTGGGCAACACTTTGTAAAATTTTGTGTATTGTAAAACCCATATGTTCCAGGAGAGGATGATTAATACAGGAAAGTGGATAAAAATCCGAGAAAACATTCACATTCACCTCAAGCTTCTCTCCAAATTGCTTTTGGCATAAATCAGCATCAGGTGGAGTTATGGTAAGCAGTTGTTTTGTCCACTGAAAAAGGAGAAATTGAGCAGACAAACATGACAACACCAGGAGAACAAAGACACAGCTCTGCCCAGGCTTTAAATAAAGACAGAGAATCAGTCAGAGGACACATGGGAAAAGAAGCCTTTGCTATGGCTAAGAGACTGATGCAAAGCTCTTTGAATTCACTGGGGAAGAAAGCAATTATGATATTTACTAAGCACTGCATTCAGCTCTTGGTGAATATCTGTTTAACTGAATCACAGCAGCATTTAACATCTTCAAGTTCAAATCCCAAATGAACACTTTGCAAGTGGTAAGCAAAGGCTGGGGTGGATTGCCTAATCTCCCAGCATTTTCAGCCCTAAAATCACACTACTTGAATTTGAGTTCAAACCCTCTGTTTTCTAAAGGTCTAACTCCAAAGAAGTAGAATTAATGGTTTCAAATTCTTCAATATTTTACTTCATCATAATGATAATTCTGTAATACTGACATTGTCTCCCAATCAATCTAACTGGACTATAAGGGAGTGCACACTAGGACAAGGAGGCATAAAAAACTCAACTCACTGCATCACTGACTCTATATATAAAAGTAGTGGTAATGTCACTGTCACGCTTATATCGATTTTTTTTTTTGTTTTGTGTTATTTTAAATTGTGGTTATAAGTGCATGTGTTTGACTAATGTATATCTCATATGCTGATCAAATGAAAGATGTGCTGATCAACAAAATAGTTGATAGAATAGAATTTGAGTATTTTGCTCAGCTTCCTTACATACATAGTAGCCTGTCAAAATAAACCAAGAGATTTAATTAAGGATTCCCACTTCTACAATAATCTGGAAAGTATCACTATATCATCTAGGGAGATTAAAATTCCATGTATACTCAACAGATGTTGCAGATTTCCAAAAATGAAAGAATATTTAGAAGATGACTATTTTAATTAAAATAGATCAAAAAAGTGTTAGGTAAAAATTTGGACCAAAAAAATATTATTTCCCCCTACCAATAGTATTAGTCATTGTGACAAGGAACCTAAATTCCATGTGTGCTATATAAAAGAAACAATTGTTGGAAAAAAAAGGTAAAATGAATAAAATTTTTAAAAAATTACTATTTAGTGGTTTTATGTCAGTTGTAGAGGTGCATAGGGAGATTCCCATCTCTGACATCTATGATATCTACAGCATAAGTGCAATTATTATTATTTTTGACTGTGTTTATCACCTGATAAAGACAGGAAAATAGAAAGATATAAAGAATTCAGCTTTACTACAAACCTTCTTTCACTTGGAAACAGGTGATCTTCATAACACTCTTGCCCATCAAAACAACTGAAAGAAAAAAACAAAGATCTACCATTAAAATCTCTGTGAAATATTCTGTGAGAACCCATTGTCTATAAAATCCTCTTATTAACTTGATTGAGAAATGCAATATCATTGTACTCTGAATCACTCCATCTCTCATCTGAACAACTACCCTGATGTTATGAAATCATAGAAGTAACAATGAAATTACTTCTTCATAAACAATTACAGTATACCGTATCTAATTTTTGATTTTTCTACTAGATTCATTATGCAAGATAAAAATTCAAGCCTTCAAATTGTCAGTTTTAAGTTTCTCTGCCACAACTGCATCAATAACCATGAAGACTTAGAACAGCAGCTATTCTGTATTATTCAAAGCTTACATCAGCTATGGGATTTATGGCAACATTTTTGCTGTCCTACTAAAACTCTCTCAAAATCTAAAGATACTGAAAAAGTTGGCATTTTTAAAAAGGAAAAAAAGTAAATATACAACAGTACTGTCCCATTTCCATGGAAGAACAAAAGATTTTTAACTTTGCTTGAGAAGACTCCCACGCAATACTCCTGATTCTTTAGAACTATAGGACATTCATGTTACAGTATAGCAAGTCTCTCTTTTTCTTCCCAAAAAGGTAGAGACTCTTCAGAGGATGACTCAAATGTTTAGATAGAAGTGTTTAGATAAAGGAAAAAAAATTACCTTTATTCAGTGTTAAAATTTGCTTTGATGTTTATTTTAACTGTATCTAGATTTTTGTGCATTTTTCTCAGAGCTGATTATCTTTCTAACAACTGTGGGTGTCTTTGGACATATACCAGTTAGAATTTATTCACCATATGCCAATATAGTAAGATAATGTAGTGTAAATATATGCCAAGCCATCTGCATTAAACTACCAATAAAATACATATTTTTGCATGTAAAGCAAATTATTATTGCTATACTTTTATTATGTTCTTTGTGTAAGGTGTCTTTCACGAAAACATCTCTTTAGAAAACTAGTCAATTACATGTAATTATCTTAAAAATACTCATTTGTTTAAGAGACAAGTTGTATTACTGCATTTTGTAAAACATTCTTTCAAGGGTTTCACGTAATTATGAAAATTTACTTATTTAGATTTAAAAATATCAGCATAAGAATATATCCTATTTTTATCATGAGATGCCACCACAGAAAGGGGAGACTGTCTAATCTTGATGTCTGCATTGCACACTATTATTTGACATGAAAAATGCAGCTTCACCATGTGCTCTTACATCCATAAAATGGTCTATTTTTTGAATGAAACTCTCCTGACTTCCAAATACCATTATTGATATTTCTGATTCTATAAGTCAGTGGTCTCCAAGCTTTTCTGATCACACATTCCATTAGTAAAAATTTTCTGAGCATCTCAATTATTCACATATCTATATCTATATATTTTTATATAGATATTTTAAAATGTTTTAAATAAATTATAGGCATTTACTACCAAAGTTTTAATAGTTTCTTCTCACAGTCTACTAGATTGTCTTGTACACCTCCATCAGACATGTTTTTTTGGAGACTGCTGCTCTAAATAAGTGATGAGTGATATATAGATGTGTATATACAGATATAGAAAAGTATATATATATATATACACACATGTATATATATCTGGCTACAATACAATTTTTTTTTACAGAAAGATCATAGAATACTTGAATATCTATATTTTGTCAGAAATATTGGGGTATATAGTCCCATAAAATGCTGATAAACCAATCAACCACTTACAGTGGTTGATTAAGTGAGCACAACTTACAGATAAATATAAAGGATCCCACAGAGATGGAAATAAGGAAGCTGCATAACTGGAGAAAGTCCATACAACTTTTCATTTACCTAAGGAAAAAAAACTGCCATTGTTTAGCAAGAGAAAATAATTTGTCAGCCAAACTGTTTTCAAGTCAGCATGCCTTATTTTAATATTAAGTGTAAACAAGCTTTCAGTATTAACATTAAAATTTATCCACAGCTGAATTTCTTAGGAAAGCCAATAATCCCAGTATCCTCATCTGGTGTGTAGGATAAAATAAGCCTGTTAAAATTCATCTTCCAATACATGGAAAGGAAAAGTTTTCTTTGGTACAACTGAGAGATGAAAACCTAACACTGGGTAAAGATAATATCCAGTTATAAAATATAATTATTTCTTCACAATTCACAGACATGGTTCTCAGTGTCTGGTATCACAAAACACTTCAAGTCAGCAAATAAGCAGAAGAAATATAAAGAGAAGATTCTAAGTACAGTTAAGAGCAAAAATTTTCAATAAAGCATAGGACCAAGCTCCTTCAGAGGCATGTTTGTTTCCCAAAAAAGGTCTGTGCTTTACAGTCTCCCCCAGAAAAAAGACTTCCTCACCTCCTTTATTAGAGGTTTCCCAGAGCTGATGGACCATCCCATCCCTCAGCCCCCTTTGCAGGCAGCCGCCCATAGGTGATCCCCCTATGACTGTCACATGGATCACAACTGATGCTGGCTGTGTTTTGTCACAATTTGGGGGAGAGGGTGAAAAAGAGAATAAAAAAGAGAGGGACTTGCATTATATCTTCTCTGCACAATCAGCTTTTCTGAATTACTAAAAGGGATCAACATGAAAACAAAGACAGGTAAAAGATATTCTCTTTGTTCAGCAGCAAATAAGATGAAATGTACTCATGGGTGAAAAGGCTTCATCTTTGCTTGCAGTCCTGTGTCCTCCTTTTTATTTTGTTTTGTTAGAGTGTTCCCAAAAAGGGAATACATTAAAAGTGTAACTCAGATATTGCATTTATAAGGGGTCCTTTAAAATACATAGGAATAAATCCTTAGGTATTCAATGAAGAAAAATAAAAATGGTCTCTCTTTTCCATAAAAAATACCTTTTATGTTTCAGTTAAGTATAAAAGGATGGAGTAAAATGCAAGAATTTAATTCTCTTTCATGGTATGCTATGTTTCCAGATCTACTAATTGCAATTAAAAAAAAAAAAAAAGAGAAGAGAAGAAAAATTGTACAATTGTTTTTTTCACAAGGCTTTAGGGACTATTTTATGATGAAGTAATACTCAGGAAACTACATTACAAATAATGTAAAAGAAGTCAGGAAAATAAGTGAAAGAAAATACATACAGAAAATTTCATCACTCTACAGAATATTTATATTGACTTCAATAAAAGTAATAAACACTACTTTTCTCTATTTTTTCTGTCTGCTGAAAATAATATTTATAAAATTTGTTTGAAAAGAAATTATTGAACATGTAGAAATAAACTTCAATAAACTACAGGAACAAATGAACACTTGGGAATGTAGTTTTTTAGATAATTAAACTTCATGTTAGTTTGAGTTCTAGAAAAGAAACTATTAGTACTTAAAAAAAATTTCAGTTCTTTACCAGTAGAAATGTGCTTTGTTCTTGGCATTATATTCCTGAAACTGTTTGCAATTTCTTTTTGTGGGAGATCAGGTACACAGGAAAGGAAAAAATGTTTTTCCATAATCATAAATTTTCTTAATTTATTTATATTTTAATACTGATAACCTTGATACAGCTTGGCAAACTCTCTATCTTTAATGCCTTTAATAACATTTCTTACCTCAGTGTCAGAACTGGATACTTTTGAATGGGGTTATTGCAAATATCATGGTCTATCAGCAAGGTATAAATATGTAGAACATTTCTAAATATTTTCATGTGACTGCAATTTTGAGTTTTATTAAAATAACCTCAGATTTTTTCTAGGTTTCAGTGGTTCAGGGGAGTTCTACATAGGAAATTATTCAGAAAAAGATTAAAATAGGTTTTTGTGAAAAAGTAGTTGTATAGAAATTAAGAATTCCTGAAGTAATCTAGAAATGGATGGGGAAAAGACCCCACTACAAACCCATTCTTTCAGTCTTTGTTCCTTATGCATGTACAAATAAATCAGTAGGAATTTCAATAGGGTGTTGAATTTCTCTGCTTTCCTGATTAAAACTCTTAAGTGTACTTGAACTGGATTTTTACAGGCACTGTATTGAATCCACTAAATTAGATTTCTGCATATCACAGTACATATTATCAGCACTGTGACGATTCCTAAAGGTGCCACTTTTTGCAGGCATTGCAGTATAGTACAAATATATTTGTTTCCAACATTTTAGTGAGTTGGCTGTAATATTGTATAAAAAGACAAAAAAGAGGAAGAAGAGGACCCCTTTTAAATATCTGATATTCTATATCTGATTCTTACTCAATAAAACTATCTTCTTAATCTACATATTACTCCAATGCAATTTCCAGAAAAATCATGTCTTGGTGGGGTTCTGGTTTTAGAAATGTGCTGCAATTAAACCAAAACAAACAAACAAACCCAAATCAAAACCCCAAAACCACATATCCCCCTTAGTATGCACTGTATTGAACTTTTTAAAATTTACATAACACTAATCAAAGCGTTGGGGAACATATTATGCTATTTTTTCACAGTTAAGCAAAAAGTTAAGTCTGCAGTTTTGCAAGCACACTGTTCAAAGCAGTGATGTCTGTAATTCAATGTCCTATTTTTTAACTTGTGCTGTGTTTCTATATGTATCTGTGTCTTCTCACATTAATGTGGTGAGATTTTTCTCAGTAAAATGGATTGTTTTGCACTGGGTGCAAGTAGTCTTATACTGTTCCGGCACATTGTAGAAAATTTAATTTGCTTGTTCCCAAGTTGGTTATTTAAGTAGTGGGAGACAGAGGAAAGAGGCTAATGACTGTTTTGCCCTGACAGCTGTGTGCCTGTCCTCAGGCCCTCCAGAGGTGAAGGAAAAGATGAGAACTCTTGAAGATCAAACACATTTCTTTAGAGTGGATGACTGTTCTTAAATTTAATTCGGAGACAAATTTGTAGTTAATGTAGTACAAATCGAGAGTGAGATTTTTCTGAGACAAACCTGAATGTTTTTTAGCAGAAGATAACCAGCGATAGGGTCCTCTTTCCCTCCTTCAAGATACCACAGAATCACTAAGTTGGAAAAGACCTTTGAGATCATGAAGTTCAGCCTTTGAAAGACAGAAACTGGTGCTGCACATTGGACAAAATAAAATGTTGGGGAAGGAGTTTTACTTCACATGGTAAATTTGAGTGGACATAGAATGTGAAGAAAAGGACCTCTGTTAGCATTGAGTCTAGTGTCAAGCTACAGATTTATTTTCAAACCTTTAGTTTACTTATGCCTGGATTATCCATGTGTTGTTCTTTGAACAAGTTTTCCTGTTTACTTAATTTCTTGATAAAACATTATTTGTTTTAATATAATTTTCTTTCTCTAAGTGATAGCTATTAGAAAAGGAACCTTAGAAAAAGAATTAAATGTTTGGAAACCCTCAGCCTTTGTTTTATTTCCTTGTAAAATAAATATCACTAGATTTAGAGGCTGATGTTTCCACAATTATTTCTGTCTCTCTGAGCTTTGTAAAAGCACAGATTTATTATCTAAGTAGAGAGAGACGACTGTTGTTAAAGATCTAAGTTGTCTCAATGATCACATTTGGAATTGGAAACTCTTTCTGCAGCAAGACACAATTGTTTAACATCTAAATTGCCTACTGGTCACATTTGGAAACTGTTTCTGTCTGTGCTGACTCTATTGCCTTCCTGGTAAATAATGTTTCAGCTCCCTTGAAATTGCTTCAGCTACTCTGCATTCTCTATGGAGCTCTTTGGAATTGAACTAGACCCTCCTTTACCCTCCTCTCGGCTGCCCCCAACCGCCCCCCTCCCCCCCCCCCCATTTAATTGAAATGCTGAACTAAGAAAAAACTCTCTTTTTACTTCCAATTCAACTCCTGCCTTTGACTGTTTATGTAGTTTACTTGAAAAACTTAATGAAAATTCTAATAGCAGAAGGAGAACAAGGCATTTGGTGAAGATTAACTGAAAAAAAGTGACATTCTAACTTTCTTATTCACCCAGAGTAGGAGAAAGGTGAAAATCATGATGTCCACAGTTGCAGAGGATCACCCAGCTGCCTACAAAGCAGGGAGTGCTCAAGTGTGGAAGTGGAATCGATAATATTTACCATTGCACTTTATCTGCCCTCACAGGGGAAGGGTTCTGTGTATCTTATTAACTGCAAACAACAAGCCAATATTTCTAGGACACTGGACATACTGGTTGTGCTAAGAATGCCTCTGAATTTCTATAATATTCCTTCTCTTATTGTTTGCTTAGATGTGAAATTTTACCGTGGGCTGTGAATTACAGAAAGGCTGCTTTGTTCACAAGTTTTTCTTTTTTCTTTTTTTTTTTTAACATAAATTGTGGATGAACTATTATTCAATTTATACAGCCTTATCTCTAGATACCTTAGCTTCAGGAAGATGCCAAATTCATAAAATTACACATTTCTGGAGGAGAACTTTTCTCCCTCTCTCAGTAAATAAAATGTATCAGTGTATCTTTAAGATATTTCTTAAAATATACCTTATTTAAATACAGCAAGACATAGCTCTGCTTTTTTATTTTTTATTTGTTTTTATTTTTTATTTTTTTTTTTATGTTATGACAATGTGAGGGCTGTTTTACAGAGTCAGACCAAAAAGTCATTGTTACAATGACATTAGTAACACACAGCAGATGCTCAGGATGCTGTATGGCTTTGGTTCATATTTTGTCTTTCTAGTCCTCTATGAATACAAGTATTGCAATTATAATTTTTTTATAAATTATTTTTAAATTTTGGTTGTGGATTTCTTCCTTTTTTATATTTCTATTAATTCACTACTTCTGTTAGAATTTATTTGAAAACTTCATAATATCTTCATCATAAATGACCTGTAGACTGTTGCTGTGGGACAAGCAAGGACACACACGGACACTTTCTCTTGAGATGGTTAAAAACTATTTATTAAAACATCTGACTCCATATTTATAGCATTTCTACACAGACCAGGGATTGGAGAAGAAGGCTGACACTTCTCCCACCCCGTTGGTCAAGACAACTGTCCATCAGTTGTTTTCCACACCAAGAGAAAGTATGGAAACAACTTTGCCTTATCAAAACAGACTTCTGATAACGACACCCGTGTGTGTGAGAAGATCTAAGAACTATGAAAAACATCGAGTTAGAAAGTGCCTCAAAACTTGAAAAATCAGGGCAACAGTAGACTTCAATATTGTTCCTGGGAAAAACAGGGAGCTGATGGTTCTTCATTGACTTTGTCTGTCCAGCAACTTGTATCATAATAAATATTAAAAAACTTTTATGGTGATAGTGAATTAAACATAAAAAAATATTCCAAAGGGATACAATAAACCATTACAAAAAGTGGTGTCAGCTACTTTGGTTTGTTTTTAGTATTCATTTGCTAAACTTTAGAAGAACCTTAAAGCAGGATTTTCTCTTGTTAATGTTAAAGCTAGTTCTCTGGAATATACTCTAATAACAGAGGACTTGGATTACAGACAGAGTGTGGAACAATATCTAACATCTAAGTATGCAATACTGCAGCTGGAAAATCTATATTTTTCAAGTTTAAACACATCTGGGCAACAAAATTACTTTGTAATATGACAATAATATCCTGGAATTTAGTTATTTACCTCCAAACTAATTTCTGCACCACAAAATGTGAGCTAAACTGAAGCAAGCTTGCTGTTACTTTTGCTATTTGTTCTGATACTAATCAATGAAATCATAGTGGATCATCTCATACCCAGCACTTGCCTAAGAAATTATTTTCAGGACACTGAAAAATTTGAGATATCTATTACAGTTGAGCAGTACAAAAGTGAGAACCTTCCTAACAGACATAGTGTTTTGTTATATTCTACTTGTCCAGGGTACTGTTATCAATGCCAACAGATGCACAAATATATTTGAAATACGCATAGCATTTATTTTGCTGATGCTGGGAGCAAAAAGATAAACTAGATTTCAAGGAACTCAGTAGTTTAAAAACTTGGATGTAACAAATGCTCAGTATCAGAAGAAAAATTTCTTGCTGAGCAATATGAAATTTGTTCTGCACTCTCTTTATAAAGCAAAAGTGATATTTTCATTTGCCACTTGATTTTATAATATGCCTATCTTAAAATATGGGAAGGTGGTTTTAATCCAAGTTTGAAAAAATTTCAAAATGAAAGCTCTCTGACTGCAGATGTAGATGACATAGATCATGATACCAGCATGATGGCTGATAAAGCAAATGCAATATTTGTAGCTAATTTTGAAGCTTATATTTTAATTATCATGTTATAGTAAATGAAACAAATTTCTTCAAAGAAAACCAAGTAGTGCAGATATATTAATTGCATCTGTCATCACAATGTCTATCAATGTGTGCAACATTTCAAAACATGGCTGATCAGCCTGCCAGGTTCTTGTCTTTCCCCAGTCACAGGTAGGACCCTGGCCCTCCCCAGCATCTTGCTCTTTCACACAATTGAAGAGAAATCAGATGCAGGGCTCTGCTTTGCTCCATGCAAACCTGGTAAGCAGATCGGGAAAGACTTACCTAAAGGACAATTCTGTGGTATTCGCATCAGTCTTAGGTGATTGAGTTCAGAACTCCTGAATATCCACTTCTTATTCAGCAAATAGGTAATTATCTGTAAAATTACATGCAGTTTACCTTTGGATAGAAAACTAAGTCAAAGGCAACTCCTTGGAAGAAAGCCAAAATCTGCAAATTAGGCAATAATTTAAATTACAAGTACTTTAGAAACAGACATTGTTAATTTCTGTTCTAAATTTCAACTACTTAGTTTCTTGAATGCTGAAGATTTGTGAGCTAATTCCAAAGTTTTAAGCTACATGAAATATGAGGGACTTTTTATTGTTTTAATCTAAACTAGTGAAGATAATTTAGGTCATTTTCCCAACAAATATCCACTTCATCTTTCATGTCACTAAAATATATGGACTTTTTTCTTGTCCCTCTAATATTTCCAGTCTTTGTACAAAAACGGATTCAATTTGTGCTCATTTTTCCCCTAAGGGAAATTTGCTTTCACGCTCACCTCCCTTGGTCTGGTGGTCACATTTCTTTTGATGCAGTGAGATTCTGATATTTTGAGATATTATGGCAGCAGAGGTATTTCTGTTCCAGTCATCATTTTAAATATTCAATACATATCTTTTCAGTGGACCTATGGACCCTGAGAAGTTTCTATTTTGGTTTACTGGTCTGAAGCTGTAATTGTGTCATTGATTTTGGTCTTTAACAGAATCATAAAATGTTAAGGGGTTGGAATGGAATGGAAACAAATTCTCTTAACTGAGAAGAGAACAGTAAACCTTCAATTTGAAAATGTGTACAGAGATATTTTCTGACTTATGTCCTGGAGAAGAATATATGGTCCAGTGAAACATGAAAAAGAAGTCTGATAAACATGAAGATGTTTGCTATGGAATCTTCATCAAGCAGACAGGAAAAATAAAGAGAATTGTCATTTCTTCATTAATTAAATAAGATAGGACATAGCTTTTCCCTCAAAAACACATGGTTTAAGGTGCTTTATTACCATAGCCCAACTCAACATCAAAATTTTGTTACAGAAAATGCTGTTGTGACTGTTCAGATAAATGAAGAAAAGATACTGAAAAATGGTCCTGGCTACTGGTGAAAAATTTCTTATGCAACAATGTCTGCTTTTCTTTAGCTTCCCACCAGGACAATAGACAATCTAAATAAACTGATGAGAGTATTCTTGTTTTTGCTTTTATATTTCAAAGTCAGACAAGTAACATATTGAAAATCTTCCTCAGTGTATTGCCATATATAAAAATTAATTACTTGAGTATTTTTCATGAAAACAAGAATTGTGCTACTAAGACCTGATAAGTATTTTATACTTACTTCAGATTTCTTTGCTAATTGAAACATAAAACAATAGATAAGAACATGATGTAATATTTGAGTAGAATGTCAGAGGCTAAAAGGAGCACTGGAGGCAACAAAATTCCTTTGGTAGCCATTTATGTTGTTGCGAAAAACAAGAATGGGCTTCAGTTCTTTTCTGAGAGCTAGGAACTCCTCTAAAACTTAATTCTGCTGCAATATTTTTGTTTTGTCTGGCTTAACACCAAGAGGGAAAAAACTCAAAACAAAATGGTCAAATGCCCTAAACACAAACAAAACCCAAACTAACCAAATAAAAACTAAGAAAGAAAAAGTTGCTTTCCAAAGAACTTGATGTGAACCATAAACTCCAGCACAGTGTCAGGTACTGCAAAATAAAAGAAGATTCCATACTTCAGTGTTTCAGAAAGAATTTGTGCACAGAACCAATGCCTTTGAAGCAAGGATTAGGACCTGTGCCATTTGAGAAGATTAACTGGAAAGAACACCCCATCTCATATTTGAGTTTAAAGTTAAACCCTAGAAAAGGACATTTTCAGTGATAGAAGGGAAGAGATTGACTATAAAATGGGCTATTGAATTACTTTCCTAACACTTTGTAAATTCATGCTGGTTGTATAACACGCACCCTTAAGCACTTAAGAACCATGAAGATAAAATCATGGTCCTTGCTTGCCAAATCTAACATAAATCAGGGAAAACCCTGCAGACTTTTTTCAAAGCTTCAGGAGAAAAGTAAGATGTAATGGAATTTTCCAGTCTTTACACTGAGTCAGCAGGGGCTTAATCTCATTGGCCTGAGGTACTGAATGAACTATTCCCCACAGACATTTGATGCATGGGAGAACTTCAGAACATATGTGAGGATGCAAGGAAGGCTCTTGGCCTTGTGGTCAACCGATTGAATTTTCACTCTTTAGGTGTCTCAATAGCAGCTGACATCAAGCCAGTTCTTAGTAATTAAAACTGACTCAACATGAATAAGAAGAGCAGAGCTCCATGAGCTTAGTCATTTGGAAAATGAAGAATGTTCTCTCCACAAGCTGTAGGCACACATACTACATAATTATCATCTTCCTGCCATTACAGGATTGTTTCAAATTCATTACATTTTCCAGTGCTGTGCCTAATCTGTTCTAAAACCATGAGCAATGGTTCTTCTACAGCCTACAACAGCAGTTTTCTGTGTCAGAAATGAGTGTGCTTACGCTGCCTTCTATCACTTAAACAAATTTCTACCCTTGAGTCTTATAAAGAAAATGTTAAAAGGCACAAAGGGCTGCCAGGAATGCAAGCCACTGAAGGTTACCACTGCATTTTAAAGGAGCTATCCCCTTGGTTACCTCCTGGTGCTCCTCCTTCTTTCATTCTATTTTAATTCATTAAACATTTCTTTTTCTTTTTTTCTCTGATTTTTCCCTAAATTCTCTGTCTTAGGTGATGATCAGAATCAAATACAGTCTAATAGTGATATGCAGAGTGATCACCAATTAGATATCAAGATAGAATATTTTCAGAACATCTTAATCAGTTCATATTTCAAAATGATATTTGAATATAATTTTCAAGTTTCTGTTGTCTTTTTTCTTTCCTTTCATTCATGAAGAAAGAAATTTGTAACACTTCAGAAGATGAATGAGTTTTATATTTTTTAGGAGTAATTGAAGTTACCTGCCATTTTAAAGAGCTAGGAAAAGATACAAGCAAAAATTTAACTTTAAAGATACAAGCAAAAATTTAACTTTATTTTTACTCTTTGTACAGATGTAACTAGCAAAAATAAAAGAGGAAAATTCACTCTGTGGATGAATTAAAATTACCCTTTTGCTTCAATATAAATTCATTCTTTGAGAAAATAAAGGACATCAATTTTAGCTGATATTTTTAGGGGGGAGAGGATGTAAATTATTAAATAATTAATTTATTTTTACAACTTTCTAATAAACTTCTCATTGTGATCTAGAAAAAAAAATGAAGTATAAATCAGTGTATATTTGCTGTGGAATTTGAGGTACCTTTGAGGTAATTTATTTCTCAAGAACATAAAGAAAGGGATTTTAATAACTTCTCAAAACTTGTGATACAGAGATTTTGGCTTTGTCAATGGAAAATAGTTTGCAATGAAATAAAGTACTTGACAAGCGGAATGAAACCTCAAAAGTAAGATGGCTTTTCAGACATTAATACTTGAACAACCATTATATGCTATTTACTGCTTCTTTATAAGCCAACCTGTGTGCACAATTAAAAGCCTTAAAAGCCACCTGATAAAACATTTCTTCCTAAGAGTTAAAGTGAAGGAAAAAAATGCATTTGTTTGTTCTCATTTCTCTGTGGTCTGTTTTTTCTTTTCAAGAAGCAGTAGTTCTTTGAAAAATGCCCCCCGTTTTTGAAACAAATGATACAGTTTTATGTAAGTGGGGGGAATTTTTTTTTTTTAAAGAAAGACTAAAAAAGTATGTGCTCATAATAATAAGCAGGATGCGTGTTCCTTTCTAACTTTTGGAAGGATAGAAAATATAAGATAATATAGCAAAATTAAACGGTAATTTAAACTGAAGCATTAATATTATCTCCTTAGGGATGACTTGTATGGAAATATGGATTTTCTGCTTTTAACTCTTAAATAAAGAATTATGTTAAAATTGGTTTGCATTTAGAATGATATCTTCAATTTATTTCAACCAGAATAGATGGCCTGGAATGATGTTAATGTGAACCTGGCTTTTAAATTGTAACACTGATTGGAATTTCAGCAGTAGACTGATTTTTACAAAGAGAATACCTGAGAGAAACAGGCAGTGAAGTCTTAAAAGGGAAATCAGTAATGTAAAATTTAATTTCCCAAATATTATATAAGACATGACATATAGGATATTGTTTTCATTAAATCCATTACTATCTTTAATCAATAAAAGATTAAACAATATATTAGATAAGACCGTTTTTTCTCTAGTGTTTCAGTCATATACTAAAATAAGCAATTTCTTCTACAGAACAAGCTTTGAGGGACAGCTTTCTGTATATCTTAGAATAGTAATATCACCTCTATGACAACAAAATAGAAATTACTGTGCTGATTAAAAAAGGTAAAAAGAAAGGTGACTTTTTACTACAGTTTAATTGCAGTTCTAGACTCCACATTTTTTATGATAGAGACTATAGGATATGTGGTAAGTACACTTTACGCAAACTCTTTTTTTGGAAGTTTTCATTACACAACAACACAGAATGTATGCATTTTCTGAGGAAGTGATTTTTATTTTAGCTCTCTTATCTGCTTTAGGCTGTAGTGCATGCCCAGTAGAATGAATAATAAAATGCTTGCCTGTAGCAAAACCTCAAATCTCAGCTTGTCTTCAACTGAGGCAAAATGTTAATTTCCCCTCGACCTTCAATTGTAGCAACTTCTATCAAGGTCCACAATTTTGGACATCAGCTGATTTGACAGCAAGGACATATATACTTTATCTAAGCACAGGCATCAAGTGCCACCTGAGATTACACTGAGGCACTGATCAGGTGGGTCTGTAGTGACAGAGATCTCTCAGAGATCCTGTGTCACATACCCAGCATCACATGGACACAGAGCACGTGAAGGCAGATGTGTTCAAGCAGCTGAAATAACTAACATGAAATGACTGATTAACATATCAGGGATACTGATATGAAGCAATAAAAGGAAAGGACTCTATGTTGGTTGATGCAAGGAAGGTGAAACAACTAGAAAGTAAAATTTATTATATTGTTGTTTATCACCAAGCAATTGCTACCTTTCCAAAGAGCAACAGACCCCTCTTAATCCTTCAAACGAAAGGAATAAAGGGGAGAGAGGCTAGAATAAGGCATTGGCTACCTCTGTGTTTCTATCACAAGCTGGAATGCTTGTGTTCTCTGATAAAAGAAAAATCCAAGGGCATTCAAAAGAGACTCAGGGCCCTAGGATGACTGGCAGAAGGACCAAGAGCGCAGGCAGTGATTTCCTTGATCCTTCTGGTAACAAGGAATAATATTGATAGGAGTAGGAAGATCCATCAGGTGTGACTCCAAGGTTGGTGTCATTGAAAAATGGGGAGGTTTTTAATAATGGGATGATCTACTCAACAGCCACTCTACTGACACCCTACAAGATGCAGCTATCTCAGAGGAGGAAAAGAGTTCTAGCCATGGGAGCTAGCGGGGCTCATTCACAAAGATTTAAATTAGTTTGGAAGGGGGTAAGGAACAAAACTAGGCTTACCAGTGATGAGCAATGAGATGGTGTGCTAAAACCTGAGAAAAGAGGCTCTAATGGAATCCCTCTACAATCTGCTTTAAGAGGTGTTGGCTCCAACATCCCAAATCTGAAATATTTCTACACTGACGCATGCAGCATGTGGAACAAACATGCTGAGCTTGAAGTTTTGGTCCAGGCCCAAATATTTGACATCCTTGGCATGAGTGAGATGATTCCTGTGGTTGGAGTGCCCTGTTGGGTGGCTGCAGACTCTTTAGGAGGGATATGCTGGGCAGAAGGGTGGAGTTGGCATTGCGTGTTATAGAAGGGTTCGAATGTATGGAGCTCACAGTGGTCAGTGACATAGCTGAGAGCATCTGGGTGAGGATCAAGGAGCAAACAAGTAATGTGGATGCTATTGTGGGATTGTACTAAAAGATAATCTAGCCTCCTAGCTGACACTGATGAATTATTCTTTGAGGAACTAAGGTACACTTCCAAGTCAACTGTCCTTAATGGGGGCCTTCAACTTGACAGAAATTAACTGGGAGCATAACACAGTTGGTACAATCTAGGCCAGAAGATTCCTAAAAAGTCTTGATGACAGTAACAGTTCTAAGGGACCTAACTCGGAATAATTCCCTCCTTAAAATATTCCTTGTCAACAGGGCAAAGTGAAGATTGGCAGCTGTCTTGGCCACAGCGACTCTGAAGTGATGGAGTTTAAAATCCCTGTTGGCAGGGGTAAAAGTGCCAGCAAAACCTCAACTCTGAAGGTGAGGAAAGCTGATTCAGGCTGCTCAGGGAATAGTGAGAAAGGTCACCTGGGAAAATGTTTTTGCAGGTGTTGGGGTCCATCAGTGTTTGTCGCTTTCACATCCTATGCATAAAGGAGCAGGAAATTCCCAAATGTCGGAAGTCAAGCAGGTGAGGCAGAAGTGTTTGGCAACACTCTCAGGCACATGATGTGACTCTAGGGGCATCATGTGAAGGGACAAGGGTTGAATTTGATGATTCTTGTGGGTCCCTTCCAACTCAGCATATTTTGTGATTCTGTGAAGTTATATCAAATTTAAACCTAATTATTCTAGCATTTTAGCTTTTATTAAATATGGATATGTGGAAGCAAACACAAGATATGTCAGAAAAATACTGAAATGCATCAAGCTATTTGCCAGAGATTAAAACAAAGTGGACATTCTAAAACTTTCTTGAAAAAAACTTGTAAACTCCTGCCATTTACTTGGGAGGTTTAGTATGAAAAATAACCTTGAAAGCTGGCAACTTTTTATATTTATGATTGTAAAAAGAGGAGTTTCACTGGAAGGTCTCAGTGAAAGAAAACAAGCTATATAATGTCAGTATCTACTACCCTTCTGATCCTGGATTTTTTCATTATAATCATATCTCTATTTTAATTACATTCTTAAATAAAGGTCCACAGATGAGTTGTGAATTTTACTCCTGGTTCTTTGATAGCATTTTGAGTGGTCATTCCCATAAATACATTTTGAGTTCCCTATTTGACTTAACATCTTTCCCCTTCCTCAAAATTAATTGATTTATGTACAAGTCTGATGAACACAGGCAATTCGACTGTAATAACTCTAATGATACTATTACCTGTAGTATCAGAAAATACCTTCTTAAACCAAGGTGCAGGAAATTGGAGAAATTCATTATAAGTGCTACCTTCCTGCATATTTATTTCTCCTCAGATATCCAGTATTTAGCCTGTAGATCTGTAAGAAGACACAGTTTCTTGGTTTGGTACTTAGAGAATTTCTTGTTTTGTAGTTAAACATGCACATTCCATGCAGCATTTTGTGAATACAAAGGAATGGAATTATTTGTCATATATTTAATGTCCAAATGATGAGATCCTGGCTTGATTTGGGATTACATCCCACATCCCTCCTGGTCTGAAATGAAATGAGACACCAGTAGCTTTATGTGTGGCTAGTCACAAGGTCATTGTGCTACACTGTCAGAAAAGTCTTCATCCCTCTGCATGTGGACAGTGAACCCTTCTGTCTATTTAAGTCCTTTACTATACTATATATACAAATAATGGGGAAAAAAGTAAAAATCTCACTTAGACTATGTATCCTATTTAAGTGGGACGAGTTGACTTTCCCCATATCAGCCATCAAAGTGCTGTACCCTGTACTTAGCTAGAAAGGTGTTGAAAACACACGAGTGTTTTGACTATTGCTGGGCACTCTTCCCACAGCATCACAGTCCTCTCTCCAACAACCCCTCATCCCCAAGCCAGGAAGCTGGGAGTAGGCAGAAATTTGGGAGGAGACATAGCCAAGACAGATGGCCAAAATGATATTGCATATCATATGGCATTATGATGATAATAATAATAAAAGTAATAAAAGCTGAGAGAAAGGAGAGAGAGGAGGGCATCTGTCACTAAGGTATTTGTGCTCTGGAGCAACTATTAAGTGTGCTGGGGCCCTACTTCACAGGCCAAATGATAGGAAGTAGAGGAAGTAGAGAATAAAACTTTTTGTTTGCTTTCCTCTTTTTGTGCGTGTGATCTTTGTTTTTCTTATTGAAGTGCCTTGACCTATGAGCTCTTTTTAATCTTATTTTCTTGGCTTCTGTCCTGCTGAGGAAGGGAGCAATGGAGCTGTTGCATGAGTGCCAGGAATCTCCATCCCTGTTCTTCAGAGGTTCATTATCCTCACTGGATAATGAACATTTCTTACTGAATTTTTTACCTTCCTACAACAACATATCTCTCTGGGTCCTAAGGATCAGATATTTTTGTTTGGATTTACATTTGTATGTCTTCAATTATTTAAAATGGAAGAAAACCAGAAAATAACCTACACAATCACCAGGGAAGAACAATGGCACCCACAGCATTTCTGGCAGGCTTGTTTCTTAGTCTGACTCAGTCTACCTGTTTTAATTCTGGTTTACCACAAATTAGTCATGCGCCATTTCCATCTGGAAGGAAGGGAGATAATTCCTAGTTTAGATGTCTTAGCAGGAACTAAAAACATAGACAAGATAAAGAATGTGACCACAGAATTGATTTGCAAATGGTTCATCACTAATACGATCTTCCTGAATTTCCATAAATTTCACTTCATGGAATTATGCATGCGAATAATGTGTACTCATGGAGTCATTTACTCATGAATTTGTTTGGAGGACTGAACTTGTGGGAAGACAAAATAGAAACAAAATGAGGAATAGAAATATCAGAGTGCACATAATTGCTTTTACTCCCAATTCACTGTCTTAATGTTGGTTTCATAAAAGCAATGATGAACTCATTTACTATTATTGTGAATGAGTATTTCTGGAGGATTGACATTCAGCATTAATTAACTCTGATCATTATTTTAAAGTGTTCATTGTTATTTCTTGCTGTTACAGTTAACTATTTCTTGCTTTTTCATAATTTCTTTTAAAATATTTCTTTGTCTAATTTGAATATCTTCATCCTAATTGTGTATATCCATTTCTAACTGTTATTTTTCAACAGAGAAAAATAAATTTTCTTTTTACTAAATGGAAATATTTTAATTTGCCTTTTACATAATTGTCACCAGAATTTATCATATGTTCATTTTTTTTTCTTATAAGTATAAATAAACCATAATGCACAAGGTGTCCTATTCATGATCAATATCAGAACAAGCTCAACAACATGGTGGGAGTACCACTTGAAGGAAGGAATTAACATTCAGAAACTTTCTCACTGATCCTGGTCTGTAAATATGAGAATAGTCTGTTTACTGACAGTAACAGACTTGAACTTCCTGGAAGAGAACACCAAGTCATGTTCTTTTAAATGAATGCTTTCCTACAGATGGCAATTGATGAATTGCACCAGGTTTTACAGCTAGTAGTACAAAGTGTTTATGGACTAATGGACAAAAAATATTCTCTGTTCTTGATTTTAATAAAAAGTCTCAAGGATGAATAATTTGCAACTATATTTTTAAGACAGTAGTGCATCTTGGATCAACAGATATTTACATGGGTGTAAGGTCACCTAACATCTCAGTTATCTGAAAATACAAATGATATTTGATATTCAAACTCAAATTCTGAGCAGGCTTTTTTCACTAACGACATGTGGTTAAAGAAATCCTAGAAAAGTAGTGCCTCAGAGGTATATCCTTTTTTCCATGTTTTTTTTTTTTTTTAAATGAGAAATATTTAAATAGTAAAATGGTAGGAAAGAATACAGTAGACTTCTAGATGGACTCCAAGTTTAACTGAGCAAAGTCTCACCTCTTACCACTTAGGAACAGGGGAAATTTTACAAATGAGAATGAGAAAAGTGTAAAGGACACTGAGAAACATGCTGTGCTTTGCTGAATGATGAACTGGTGGTTGCTTTCAAGAAAAGGGTCATATAACTAAATCCTCTGCACAACTCCTGGAAGAAAGGTCAGTGCTTTACAGTAGATTTTTGACATATTTTCTTAATTTTTGTTTGCTTATATCTACATATTCTTTTTGATTAGTCAGCTAGGGGTTAGTATTTGATAGTGGATAAGTTCAACTCTTTCACTTACATTATTCTTGATTTTAAATATTGGAATAAACATTCAAAACCCTACTGCCTGAGATTATTGCTTGCAGTCTATTTTTGATCTCAATGATTTAATATGTTGTAGATTTTTTGTTTCCTTTTCAATATATATGAAGTTTTCTGTAACTGATATTCCACTAGAGAATCAGAATGTGTTTGGACCTGCATACCTGTAGAGAAATAAATAAGAGTATAATCCAACTGATTTCACAGTATTCCTAGCAAATAAATTCTAATATCTATTGGGCAAACCATATTAATGTGAGATTTGTCTGAGATCCCATGTCTTTCATTTGTCAGCAGAAAAAAAAGAGTTCACGTGTGTTTCTACACATTGAATAGTGTATGCTTTATGATAAATAAAATTTATTATAAAATAAATTGTATTATTTAGAATTTATAACATCTCTTTTTTTTTTCGTGTTTATGGAAGACATGTGACCATATTCTCTAAATCATTAGAAAGTGCCCGAAGCCATGCTTATCTAGAAAACCTAGATTTTTGTATTGACCATTTACTAAATATACTGGCAAATTATGATAAAGACAATTAAGAAAAGACTCTGAGCCTTTTATATAATACTAAAGCTAAAATATTTAAAATTAAAGAAACCCTCAATACAACTAATCAAATAACAATGTTTTAGTTTGAAACGTGCAGCCTCAATCTGCCTGCAGTCAAGATGAAGATATAACCTGCTGGTATAATTACATATGTTAGAATGTACACTTATTTTTGTGAAACACCTTTAAAAATTCCTATCCTTCCAAATTATATGATCCTGCAGTGATATAATGAGTTTACAAAAGAGCATTAGAAAAAATAAATATCAGATTATGCATGATGAATGAAATCTTCAAATGAAATCGAGGTGCTCAGTAAATATGCTACTGCAATCTTCCATTTAAATAATACAGCTTCACTTCAGTTTACTAACATTTATGTTCTATATCTCATTCTTCATGTTCTATTTAATAAGATATATTCTTGAGTAAAACAGTACTACTTTATTGCTCAAGGTAGTTCTTTAATTTTTCTTTTAGATAACATGTGATGGCAGATTATGGCAATTTTAAAGCTCTTCTTACCTTTGGAATGTTTTTTGAATTTTAGTTTCAGTAAAAGCTTACTGCTTTACCCCACTGGGATTTTTGAAAAACTAGATATGGAACTAAGTTTTCAGCTTTTTTTCCTTTATATTCTGACATGTATCTGATTATAATAACCAATAGAGTAACATTTGTCAACTGTTTTAACAAACTGCAGCTATAATAGTTTCCATAGAAACAGGATTGATAACTAAAAATAACATCAAAGTTTAATGCATTCTGTAAAAGAAATTGATAATACTATAGACAGGACACTACATTAAAAGAGGACAGAACCCTTTTCCTATTTTGTGCCAGAGAGCAATAACCAATATAATGGCCTATTTTGTAATATCATCTATACATCGAGCTTCATCTTTATATTTGTGTCATCTTCATCTATTTGTAATTTAAATACATAAATGGAAAACTTGTTTTGTATTTTGCAAAACCAGAAATACGTAGTTGAGTTCCAAGTAAAAGTACTACCAATATATCCGTCAAGGAGGAGGTATAATATTCTCTGAAATCAAAACACCTGATTTGTCACAGTTGGAGGTAAGATTGCTGTGCAAAGAAAAGAGATTTTTGACCTGTGAAAAGAATAACATTAATTTTTTTTTCATATTATAGGCAGAGATACTTCTCTTTGAGAATACGAACACATTTGGGTTATATCTTTGCATAATGTATTCCCATACTTGTTTTAAATTTAAAGATTTGAGGGAGGTTCACATTTTCTAGTGGGGAAAAAAAGAGGTTTTCTGAGTACAATAAAGTTCTGGTTACAAAAATATTGGCAAATGCTTCGTGAGATTTAATCTCTTGGCTTTAAATTAGAGAACACTATGTTTGAAATGCACAAAATACACTAGGAATCCTTCAGTCCTCCTAGTTTATTGAAACTGGATATCTGATGTTGCAAATTTGTGGTATTTAATTTTATTCCTATGAGTAATTTATTAATTTAGTGAGTGTTATATTAATTCGATATGTATGTAACCTTTTTGGAGCACAATAAAACCTTGCTCATCTAACTGTGACATTTTTGGTGTGTTAAAATTTTGAGATTATTTAGATCCTTGCACTATTAAAAAGTGTACTGTGAAATTTTATTGTATCTTTGACCAACACAGAACTGCATCTTCTCTGTGAATGCCCCAACTTCCAAGGTGCCCTTGCACAATAATATGAGACTGCAAGTGGAACTGCACAATAAAGAGGTTCATCTGTGCAGGAGGTGTCCTGTGGTCATGCCATCCTACAGCCTGTATCAAACTGCTTCCATCAAGAAAAAATGGTGTGAGACGCCCTTCTGAAGGGAACAGAAGACCCAATATGCAATACTGGACCTACTCCATAGGGCAGTTTGCTGTCTCCCTGGGGATTGGTTAAGCATGGAAAGACAAAAAACTCCCACCTTAGTACAGCCCTCAGATTATCCTGCATTATCTCGATTTTCAGGTGGTCAGCAATGAAGTAGTAACAAGAAGTCAGAGGACAAGTGTCAGTGAATTCAGGGGTTTGGGAAAACAGGTTAAGGATTAGAAGCATGAGTAGTGTCCTTCCAGTTACAGGGAATCATGAGGGAAGAAACAGAAGGAGACAACTGATCAATACTTGGTTCCAAAACTGGTGTTACTGGCAGAATGTAGACGTGGCACTCAGGGACGTGGTTTAGTGTTCAGTTTGTCAGTGTTGGGTTAATGGTTGGGCTCAATGATCTTAGGAGTCTTTTCTAACCTAGATTGTATGATTTTGCATTTAACAGATGGTAAAATTTAGAAAACATTCTTTAAGCACACAAGTCTTATTGATCTCACATCAGATACTTGATACAAGAGCACAGTCTTATCATAAACAGAAGAATACGGCATGAGGAATTCAAACTACGTTTTCCACAAGACAGTGAGGCAACTCTGATGGTCATGGAACAAAGTTGAATTGCCTTTTATTCTGGTTTGCATCTCTTGTTCCTCAAGAAAACTTTTTTTTGCTTTGAGTTAAATGCATACTTGTGGTGAAATATTTCTGTGAAAAAGGGCAGTTGTGGGAGATCTACTTTTGCCTTCAAAAACAGTTTTATGTGAAAGCTTTCAGATAATCCGACAGTTTTGAGGTTTGATTTTTTTATGATCTTTCAATATTTTATTCTGTAATGTGAATTTATGGCTTCACAGCTGTAGAGTTTTCTTTCCAACTGAAAATTTTCTATAAGAAACTGAGGGTTTTATGTTAGGGAGAGAGTCTAAATAAGCTACCAAAAGACTAAAGAAGTAATTTGTATTGAAGTGTGTAGGCACCTCCATTTACATATGCAAATTTAGGGTGTGAATAAAAATAAATTAAAGGCACCTTTTCTTTAAGTTACTTTTACATGGTATTTATTCTAAAGACTGTTTTCTGTATTCCAGCCGAACTGGGAAAAACTTTGTCATCCAGTCCAAACTGAGATTTGTTTAGAGCTTTATTTGAGCATCTAAACAATGCAAAGAAAAATCCCAATTTATGTAGCACATAATATTTTGGTGTCAGCTGAATGTGTGATGTTTACAGCTTTCATTCCATCATCCACTTTTAACAATAATTCAGAAATTTCTAGGGGCCGTTTTATTTAAGAGCATGGTGATATTGAGTCAAATGGTTAAAAATTTAGGAACTAGAAATGTTGCTAGCAAGATATAAGCAACACATCATATAGCAAGACCTAGTGTAATAATAATAATATCAAAGAAGAAACTAAGGGTTAAATCATCAATGTATAGAGCAAGACAATCTATCATGTATCTGACACTTAGCACTGTAAGAAATCAGAAAACCAAGACTTTCAATGCTCAAAGCCAAGGAAAGAGCCTGGGCTATAACCAAGGTGTCACAAAGACCTGGCAGCAGGACAGAGTGGTGAAGAAGACATCTTTACTTCCTCCCACACAAACACAGACTCAAATCAAAAGGGCCACAGCCTCAATTAAAGAGGGAACTGGGCAACTGCAACAGACATCCAACTAATTTAAATACAACAGGTGATAAATATGTAGAGGTGTGTTAGGTAATTTTATGGATATGCATAATTTTTGGAAATAAGTAGAGAATCACAGCATTGTAAACTCAGCACATGTTTTTAGGACAATAGTCCACTGTCCTCCAGCACTGCAATAAACCTGTTAATCTTTTGACCTCAAATTAGTTGAAAGATTTTTTTTTGTCCATCACACACCTTTAGTGCTTCAATGTCACATTCTATCCAGTCTTAATGACCATGAGATATACCTTACAGACACAGGATAATTGTAGTTAAATATATTCAGCCGCTTTAATTTTAGGATTAGTCTTGGTTATTTTTCTTTTGGGAATATCTGGGGTACCAATTTTAACTGTTGGTTTGTTATATTATTGCAGTATTTTTCCTAAGGAAATAGTAAGCATTTTTGGAGAGCTAATATTCTAGAATCTCACAATACATCCTAACTATAAGAACAGGTTTCACAATTTTTTTTCAGCTTGAAAATGTACCAATCCTTCCCTCTTCTCAAAAGACAGCTGGCAGCTGTTTTTGCCTTGTCCCCATGAAAGATAAACAAAATGTTTAATTTCATGTTTCCTGTATATAAGAAGACAAATATTTGTCTTACAGACAAATTTTTAAAATTGCATTTAAGTTTCAAATTATTTTCATATTCAGCAATACTGGGGTTTCTTTTCCCCAGTATCTTTTGCTGCTTCACTACATGGATTTGGTTCCACAGTACATTTGAAATTTAATTCTTGTCTCTTTTCAGACAAGAACCTATGTTCATTGTTTGTTCTTCAGGGCTGTTGTAGATTAATGCTGTGGAAAAATTGAGGAGAGGTTTATTTGCTATTGTAAACCACGAATTTCTTGAGTGCATTGGCACTTTAATCTTCAGAAAAACTGGAACAGCTATGTCAGTCTGTCTGTTATTCTAGTCATTATCTAAATACTAAACTTGATGTTTTTAAGGACATCACCATCATGATTCATCACCCACTCACAGACATATGAAAACACACACACACACACACACACACAGATTCTAAATTCTTACATGGACTGGATATTAAAGGTCTTTTCCAACCTGTATATTTCTATGATTCTATGTAATTGTAAATTTCAGCAACTTCAGTGCTGTGCAAGGACTATTTTACAGGAACAAAAGAACTCTTCTATTTTAATGACTATTTAATTCTAGTCTCCATGGAAATATTTTGAAGGAAAAAACTCTCTAAATAACTGCCACTGGCTACTTAAAGGTAATGGAAAATGTCATGCGTGAAATTATAAAATGGACAGAAGCAGTTACAAAACTGACAAAATGACTAAAATGAGTTATTTGAAATAACATGCAAACGATGTTTTAGAGAGCAAAAATGTAAGAAAAAAGGGAAAATTTTCTCTAGAAACATTTTGTAGCACAAAAGATGATAAAAGCAAGGGAGAAGTCATTTGTGCTACATACTTTTAACAATCAAATGTCATCATTTAAAAAAATCTTAAAGTTTAGTTGTAAAACATCTCTTTATTGGCTTTTTAAGGAAAGGTATGTCTGCCTTTTGCTTTTCTGTTAAAAGATGTTTTGTATGTAATGATATTTTTGATTAAAGAAGGAATCTGAAAAGTACACAAGACAGTATTAATAATTATACATTGTCTTGTGCTGTGCTGCACCTACAAGGAGACCCTGCTCCCCATCTTGTTACTCACTACTCCTTTATGTTTAAATATCTTTGAAAATGTAAAAGCTCTCATACTGCTATAGACTTTGCCTATCTGACTTGCAGTGATAGTGTAGACAAATGGTTAAACATCTCTTATATGACTGTTAAAAATCAGAATAGTCTCAACAAGTAAAAGCATTGCATAGCAGCAAGGAACCTGTGGTGCTGCAAGCAAGGTCCAGTCAGCTGAGGCCAAACTCCACTGCTTGGAGGAACAGTGTAAGAATGTCTCAAAGAGATGCAAGGTGAGGTTTGCTCGGCTGCATGCAGAGTGAGAGTCAGAGACCCTCACAGGACCAGCTCTAAAGAGCTGCTGGAGTATCTATGTAGTAACTTAGTGTCCTAGTTTAGGGCAAATTTGGGAGAGGGAAAGAAGGGAGAAAAAAAAACCAAACAAACCTCTAGATGGGCCACCCCTCCCCTTAGCTGAATAGGGATAGGAAAAAAAAAATCTCCTTGGAAGAAAGTGGAAAAAGTTGTTTATTTAACAGACAAAGCACTCCCCAGCCC
>JAWWMU010000106.1:123674889-123751723 GCA_035048155.1 Cinnycerthia olivascens
AATTTTTAAAGGTACAACACTTATTTCTGAGCTAAACAGACGAATGGGGATACAATTTAGCATCAACCCAGGACACTTAGATTGGCTCAGTTTTGTATGAGGCGTGGCCATTGTTAATATTGACTTAATGAAGAACTTCTAGTTTAACTTTTGTTCACCCTAGAAATTTTAATATATATGTCAAAGATCTTACTCTTCAATAATTATTTGGAAAAGCATAATCATTTGGTGTACTACTATTTACCAGAAGCTGTAAAAAACACACCTTAGTAGCTTTATAAGACTATCCCCATAATTATGATTTTCAAGAGGAAATTATATCTATCACTTCAAATGAATTTTAAATTGACACATTGCTTGCTGGTTTGTTTGTTTTTTCTTTCCTTTAGATATTTTGCTGTTGAAATAAAGTTATTGTGGATTTTTTTAAAACTATAAATACTTTGTTTGATTGCTTTAACTTCTGGCAGATGTCCATAGAGTTTTGAGTTTCTTAAGAGTAAAAAGCCCAATCACATTGCATAGGGTTAATACCGCTGGTAGCTCTGGATATTTTAATAATTGAAACAAATGATGATTATGATGATGATGATAAGGGAAGGGAGAGAGTGTGACAGAACCCAAGGAAAACAAATGATGCACAAGATGAGTGATCTCCACCTGTCTGACCCTTAGCAATTATCAGTGCCCTTCTGGGTAAATTCCCCAGTTTCTATACCAGCTATGATGTCCTGAGATATGGAATATCCCTTTGGCCAGTTTGGGTCACTTGTCTTGGCCATGATCTCAGGCTCCCCTCTTTTTCTGCAGCTCCTCACTAGCAGATCACAGGAAAGTGAAAAGTCCTTGAACTAGAGTAAACGCTACTTGGCAACAATGAAAACATGAATGCGTTATTTTATTCTCACTCTGAATCCAAAAACGACTTAGCTACTTAGAAGAAAATTAACTATTTCCCTGCTGAAACTGGGACAGGTAGTAAGGCAGGTAGACAGGTTGTAGGGCTGAGATTCTCCTCACTTGTCTATTGCCAAATAATGCTTACAGTTACATATCCCAACAGGCAATACGAGAAGTTATTGCTTTCATTTCAGAATAAAGTCTCATAAATATGTTACAGTTGTGATGTTATTATTACTATTATTACTGACACTTACTTTTCTCCTTCCTGCATATTTTTAAATAAGCAAGCCACTTGGAGTTTAGGGAAGAAAAAAATTTATTGCTGACATTGAGAAAAAGATTTCTGCAATTTTGTATATTTACCCACTGGAGAATGTTAGGATTTCTGAAGGAAAGAATTAGCATGTTCTTGCTATGAATCCTACATGAACAGACTCAGCTCTATGAATGTAACTGCAATTCAACTGTCTGGTATAGAATTCTAATTCAAACCTGAAAACAGCATGAAAATTTAAATTAACCACTGTTACAACACAACAAACTTAAATCCCATTGTAAATTGATTTTAGTCATAGAAAGGATTGGATTTTTGATGAAATTTCACTATCTGTTTCCCCAAATGTGTTATAAATTGAATTGTGATCATATTTGAAATGTGAATTGATTGTGTGCTTCTGTTTGTTTTACAAGGGGAATATTTTATGATTTGTAGTTGCTTCTTAAAACTTTCAACACAATTTCAGAAAAAATGTAGTTTTTCTCAGGGTTTTATCATTGCATTCAATAAATATTTAATAATTTAATTCTTTATTCTATATTATTCTTCACATCTGTTCTGACAGGAATAATCTATAATCATCTATAGCAGGAATAATTCCATTTTATTATGGAATTATTCCTTCTATAGATGATTACAGATTATTCCTGCAGGATTGCAACCAGGATTATCACAGCTGTAGATACTAGATAATATGTTTTGCTATGAGTTCTGATACTCACACTCAAAATTATTAATTTTCAAATCAGATAAGGTGTTAGAGGGTATGTTTTCACAAGCAGATGTTCAGTGAAAGCATTACTGAATACCACAGATCAAAATCAAGCTATTGCTGTTCACATGAGTGTAAGTAAATCTGAGGGTATATTAGTATGTCCTTCTTTATTTAACAGAAACACAGAAACTACTTTGTTGATAGAGTCCTTGATGATTTTTATTTAGGCAACAGGGGAAGCAGCTTGTGCAAACCACTTTAGAGGACAAAGCTACAGATTTCAAATTAAAATTTGAACAAAATTCCTACTTTCCTCTTTTAATTATAAAAAATAGCATTTTTTTGCAGAGATACAATAATTTGTAACATCAGCAGTTATTTTTATAAAATGGCAAGGGAGAAGGTAATTCCACTTTTTTTTTTTTTACTTTTTTTTTTCCCCAGACTAACATCTATATGGGGAAAAAAGGAGGTTTAAGTTCTTCTAAAAGCATTACTGAGTTTGTTCATTACTGATTTTGTTCCCTTTGATAATTGCATATGTCCAGATAAGAAGGTCACATCTACATTGTTATAAATTTAGTGATTCACAGTTATAGCTGAATAATACTTTAAACAAGGACAGCAAAAGGCCAGATGCTTCAGTTTTATATGCTACAGGAACAGTATGTAGATCCATCTGTATCAAATAAATACAAGGTGTTTTTATAAGGCTGTTGTTCTTCCATATGCTTGCTTCAATATGCATGTACCTGGACAATATACAACTTGGGCATGTGTGACAACTTATGTGTGTGTACCAGTTCTGCCCACTTTCAACAAAAAATAGTTTAATCTTGAAACATTTCTGCTGCACTTCATTCCATTCTGCTCATGTTGCAACAAATTTCTGGTTCTAAACCAAGAATAAAAGGAAATGTTGACAATATTAAATTTTTATCTTAATTCTCTACAAGAAAGGCAATAGGACAGGTACTGGCAGGTTCTGACCGTTTCCCATAATTGCAGAACAACCTATATTCTTGCAATTTGAGAAGTAAAGCTTTCCAAAGGATTACAATGGCAATAGTAGCAATATTAGTATATATTTTTTCAGTGACAAAATACATCTTCATCTTAAATGTTTTCTAAAGGAAAACTGGAGGCACAGAGACTAGCAATAAACTCAGCCACAGTCTGAAAATAATAAGATCTTTGGTGCATTAAGTTATTATACTTTTGAATATAAATTCTGTTTTCCTTCTGTTCTCTCAATCAAGACATTCTTAGCAAAATTCTCAGGGGATAAGTCTGAAGTAAAATGTCACAAAGTATAAAAACAAGTGAAAATGTTCTTAATGAAATGAAAGTCACGGTCATCATGTAACTGGATTTCTGAGTTTGTGGAACAATAAGAACTTTTATGTTGACATTTATACTACAAAATGCAATGAAGGATTTACAATAAACCAGGCTGATTGAAAATGGATTATTATGATTTTAGAATGAATTGTAACTATTTTGATTAATTTTACGTTAATCATTTATGACCATAATTGTCAAAACAGAACAGAAAATGGCAAAAAGTATTCTAACTCATTTGATGTATTTTTTGATTGGTGTGAAACTGGTTAATATAAAACATTGGGTGGCTGGATATGTCAGAATATGAAAAGGAAAATGTTATAAAATTCCAAACCCTTAAAGATCCTACTATGTTTGTGAATTGGCTACAATTGAAATCCAATATACTTTTCATAAATTTGAATCTAATTTGATTTGCTAATTATATTTCAGTTGTATTCTATTCTAATTCAATTATTAATGCAAAGAAAAAATGATTACTTAAAAATTGCATATTCCATATATTAGCTGGTCAAGTAAATCCAATAATATACTCCTATTCATAAGTGACCTAATAAATTGAATTTAATTTGGTATAGATTTTGTTCAACTTCTTTCTCCTTTATCTAAATCAATATTATATTTAAGACTGTTGCAGTTAGATGAGTGTTAGTGTTGTGCATTTGATGTGATCTGCCCTATCCTTGGAAAAAAGTACTTTTTTCAGCTTCATTTTTGAAGTCATCTAGAAGATACATTTCCAGGATTCCTTATCTAAGCTGAGAAATAACTAAACTGCTGATTTTGTAACTGCGAGTTATACAAGATTTTAAAGAAAGACTGCATTTCAGGTAACTTAAACCTTTTGGAACAATATTTCACATCAAAATAAAGCCATTTTAGAGTATTACAATGAAGCACTGTGGGAAGTGGCTCCACAATAAAACAAATAGTGTCCGTCATTTCCAATAATTAAGATTTCTGCTCAGGCTTGATGAAAGTAATCAAAGAAAGAAAGAAAGATGTCCATATTTTTTACCAATCTTACTTATTGCTTCTAGAAAAGAGGACCAGTTTTGTTCTCATTCATTCTTTTTCTGTTCCCATTTTTTTGACAGTGCATGAAATTTTCCTGACTTGGAAATCTGCGTTAGCCTGGTGTTCTTTAATAACTGCACAGAAGCATAGTTTATCAAAAAAAGGGCTGTAATGACTAAAGCTATTACTATAACACTTTGCTAATAACTTTAGATATATCACTTCTATTTAATAATTCAAATAAAATGTGCCAAATAGTGATATAGTAGAGACTGCATTTTCGGCTTTATCTGCAACACTCTGGTTTAGGCAACCAGTAGCTTCCAGGAAGTACAATGAATATTAATTAAATTTTCAGCTTGTGCTGAGACTTTCAATATGTCCTGTGTTTTGGGGAGGCATCAGACTAGTGCATTTATCCTCAATTAACAGAAATGTCAGCTGGTGGATAAAATGAGTATAATCTGATGCTAATCAAAGTTTAATAATCCCTTCTTACTACAAAGGATTTTCAGTAGGGAACAGAAATGCACCAATAAAGTTGCTCAGCAAGAAAATACTTTTGATTAAAGAGAGTGATTTACATACAATGCAAAATAAACGAGGGTCAGCAGATCAACATACCATTCAAATGCCTTGCTATGCACTTTCAGTTCTACAGAAGCTTCAAAATTTCACTGGAAATTTAAAGGTACAGAAATTATACAAAAAACACAAAGCAAAATTCTTCACATTTTAAAGACATTTTTCTGTATTTGCTTGGGGGTTTTGTTGGTTTTATCAAGTATTAGTGTAATATAAACATCCTGTGAGTCCTCTGCTGAACTCACTCGTTTATCTGTGCCTTTTCTGTCTTCAGGGTCTAAAACCGGATGCAGTATTTTAGATAAGTCCCTTCTGAATGCAGAGTAAATGAGATAGTCACTTCTCCCAGCTGTGTTCACACAGCCCAGGATATTGTTGGTCTCTACTGCTGTCAGAGCATGCTGCTACCTCATGGTCAACCTGCTGCCTACCAGAACATCACAGTCTTTCCCACACAGTCCCTTCCCAGAAAGCAGAAAATGAAAGAATTAGAAATTACTGTATCTGTAATAGCTTAAGTCAAGCCACACAATTGCTTTTATATTTAGTTAGGTTTATGCACCAGGTAGCCCTGTTTCATACAAGGCTAAGTGATAGTTAATATTTCAGTCTAAAGTGTAGTGATGTTTAAAAAATATGTACTCTGAGCTTTTCTTGTGTAAAGTATCTTTTTTCTCATAATATGAAAATTAGAAATTTAATTTATCTCAAGTAGCGATTTTGCACAATAAAATTTCTATTCATGTCTTTCAACCCTACTCATCAATTCTAATGACATTTGGACAAAATCTAAAGCTAACAAGTCAAAGAGAAAAACAATTAAAAAATTGATTCAATGTTTGGAAAATTTAAGTATTAAGTGCAACTCATACAGTGGAATTTTGAATTCAGAAAAAATATTTTGCATGGAAGAATAAAGTGTAGTACAACTTTCTTCCTTTGAAGTATAAGCAAAACATTTAGCATTCTGTCTCTTGAGAATTATTTTTGTTTCTTTTTCAAACCTGAGAATGTCTTCTTTATTAAATGAATAATGATAATGATGAAATGTTTACAAAATGTAAACATTTTGTACACACAAATGTTTAGGATCCATTCTGAAATCATTGTAGTACTGTTCCATTTAAAAAATCTTGAAGAAAAATCTTCAATTTATACTGCAAAGCAATAGATTGTTGCTGTATTTTCAGTCAAGAATCAACAGAAAATTAGATGCTTAAACATTTGTATGGGATTTTAAATGTAAAATCTATTGTAGTCAAGGTGTTGAATAAGAATGGAAGATATACTCTGTACTGGCTAATGTTAATGTTAAGCATTCATCATAGAGGGGATTATAATTTTTCTCATAAACCAAAGATTGCTTGTGAGGTAGTTCCGTGGAGATGACTGCCAGTATATTTAGGCAAACAACCTCTCTTGAGATAGTCTTAAAGGAATTAAAAGTGGGTTTTTATGGGATTTTTTTCCTTCCTTAAGGGCAAAAGAGAGAGAGTTTGCAGAAAACCCTGTTAAATTAGACTATGTCTTTTAGAAGGCTTTGAAAGGAGTGGCTATAGGAGCTGAAGAGCATCTAGAAGTGAAGAAAAAACACTGAATACTTGATTGCCAACCTATCAAATAGGAACAGAAACTAAATAGAGTAGTGCAAAACTGCTGAAAAGCTTTTACCATACTTTTTAAAATGTGCCTTTTGTAAACTTTTCTAGAGGTCATCAGTTTTAAATAGCACGAATTAATATTTGTATTTGAACGTTTAGTGATTTATTCCTCTGTGTATTCTTAGTCTCTTTCTACAGGTCTCTGCAGGACTCTGCCTGACCACATAGAAATATAGATGACATCTTTCTTTCTAGCTGCACTTCTCTTTACATGACTAATTTCTTGCTAAAACTGTTCTGTCCAACACATCACAATAGCTCATCATGATGATTAATTCAAATATGCTCCCAAAATATCTTTTGATGCAAAAAGTATTAAGGCATCAATCAGCCAGACTCTAATTGTGACTTATTAACCTTTCAGTAAATTCAGTGATTTTCAATACTCCTTTTTCTGTCATGAACTAACTGCTACAGATCTGGTCTCTGAAAGAAAATGTGTCTAATTTGCTTTTTTATTCAGTGGGCACATATGTTTAATGGCTTCTACTATAAGTGGGATATCTAAAAATATGATTCTTTAACTTCCTTGGAAGAAACACAAATATAAATTCCCAAATCTTTATACTTTTCTAAAAAATATGTTTTTAAATGAGTTTTTTTTCATAGAAAGAATGTGAATAGATACTTTTGTTTTAATTCACTAGGAACGTTGTGTAAATTCACGGAAGATTCTATTTTGATTTTTCTGTTCGAAATTCATTTGAAAGTCCTGCTTATACTGAAGAAAACCTGCTGGTTTAGGCAGGTTGAGGCATGTATGAATTCCACAACATATTTCAAAACAATCTTTGGCTGACCTAAGCCAAAGGAAATATCTGAGACCCAATGGGAGTACAGATTAATTTACTGCAGTGAATCTGCTGTCTTTATAGAACTACCCAAATGTGTTAAATGCACTAAAAATGCTTCTACCTCTTAGTGCCACTGATTTGAATTATAAACATCTAAAGTGCTCCAATACCAATTATTTCTTTGAAACTGAAGACAGAAATATGACTCACAGGGAGTAATTCACTTATCTAAGCACAGGTGGGGAGTGGTATGTGAGCTGTTTTAGAGTTTCTGAGCTGATAGAGGAACTGATACAGCACCAGCTTCCAAGAGATGTGCATACTTCCACAGGAGGAGCCAAAGCCTGGACTATTTTGCTTTCTGGAACCTCAAAAGGCACTGGGCACCTCTGCTTGCTCAAGTAAATTTAGTCCACAGTCTGTATGCATGGCAGGATTTTACTCTGGTAAAAGCAGGTGGCATTAAAGATCAGCAGATATATTCAGTTTCACCTCCTTTAGAAACAGGAAAAAAACCCCTAATATCTTAAAGACTCAGATATCACTGTAAAAGTGTTTTTCTGTTATTTATGAGCAAAGGTTGTATCCAATTTCTTTTTGTTTTCCTTTATTGATCTCCCATTTTGCCAAGATTTTGCTAATTTTAAGGCATAGATTTCAGGCTCATGTTAGAGATGAAAGTGATAGAAACTGTTGTATAAGTTACCAAAAGATATATCTTTGATTAAACTTGTCTCATTTATTATGTAAAAGATGCTTAAAAGGAAAACTATTATCCAACTATAGTGCAGTATTAATCTTTCAGAGATTAAAGGTCTGATCTAATTCACAAAGAAATCAGTTTAAAGGTGCTCACAGAGTTAAATAAGATTTGAGCAAACCCTGGAAATAATAGGAGTAAAATTAATAATGCAATGAAAGAGTAAAAAAAAAATCCTTCTAGTTATATTTTAATTGTGACAGTCCTTTTTGTAATGCTAACAAAGTTAATAGAAAAATATGGAAGTTTGCACTGCAGATGATAAAAATGTGCCTGGTTAACTGAGAGGGAAATATTTTTATTAAATTTTATGAAATATCACCATTTTTTATAGAATGACTGCTTATTTATATACAAGAATACAAAAAATATATTAAAACCACCCTAACAACATGTATATAAATACATATGTTTAGGACTTCTCTTTTGCCTACAGTGCTAAAGGCTAATTACTGTACACATAATTCATTAGTCAGATGGGGTATATGTGCCCCAGTAAAATTCCATGGGAAAGTGACAGAAAGAGGTAAGAGATATCCTGATCAAGTACTCTCGACTGTAAGTGTAGAGAAATTGTGTTTCAACTCACAACCAACAAGGTAGTTTGAGTGAAACTGTTGAACATTCAATTTTTTAAACAAAAGTCAAAAATATTGTGTAATTGTAGAGTTCAAGCTCAGAAGTTTCTCCCTTGAAAAATTTTCATAACAGTTTGTATGTTATTTATGCCTATTGTCTATATCCTAGACCTAATTTATCCCACTTCATCTGAGGCATGTAACTGAGTTATCTGGGACAAAGATGTAAATGTTCTGATATTCTTTAAAATGTGGCTTAGCAAATTTTAAATATTTAAAATTATACCTTAAGTTGGTTGTGTAAATCATATTGATAATATCTCACAATATTCAAAATAAAGACTAGAAAATGTTTTTTGTATTATTCATCTTACTGAGCCTTAATAGTATGTTGTATTTATATAGTTTCAATTAAGTTGAAAGTTGATGAAAGACTCACACACTATGGATCCTCCCACTTGAATTAGATTTTGAATGATTTTTAACCAGCTTGATGCTGAGAAAAGACACAACAAGAGTAAGATTGAAATGAACTAGGTGTCTTTTGGATGATTTCTGGGAAAACTGTAGTATCTTGCTAGAGCATTCCACTCTTTTCAAACCACTTTCATTTTAAGCGTACCTAATGACATCTAACACATTGTAACACTGTAGAGATCATGTTTTATCATAGAAATGGAATTTAGTCTCCTTTTAGCCATGGTTGTATTTTTCTTTTCACATTTCACACAAGAACTATGTTCACCAGAGGAGAAAGGTGATATACCTGTTAAAGAAAGAGAAAGGTTTTCAAATGAAATTAAACCCTGGTTATGATATGCATTGTTCTTATGTTTTGCCTCTTTCCTATAGCCTAATAAATCCACTGTGCATGAAGGAGAGAGGTCCAAAGCATCTTAATCCTCCTCCTAATAGGAAATTTAATTAAATTTTTAAAATCTTTGAAAAACAGTTATTTAAAAGACTTCATAAAGATCCAAAAAATCATTTATTGTGATGTTACTCTTGGTTCTCTTCAAGTACAACATTCAGACCTTGAATTGTGATTGAACTATCATTTCCATTACCGTTGTTGCCTGCAAAGGCAGATTATGTTAAGTGTGGGGAAGGTGCAGAATTTTCATTCTTGCATATGTAGGTGTTAAAGCTTCCTTAGAATCATATTTCCATAATTATACATATAATGGTTAAAGAACTGTATCTTACTAGATTGAGTGGGTGGGCAAAAAACAACCTTTCAGGCATATAAAAGCTTATTAAGATTAAACAGGGTTTTTGTAAATACATGAAACAGTTAAAGGGCAAGTGAGATTTCTCATCAATGCTCAGCAGAGGTTTTCTTGCTTTCTCTAGTCATGTTGCAAGAGCAGAGAGCTCAGACAGTCTGCAACCCTGGGCCATGAAGCTACTTCAAGTAACTGTGGAAGGAGGGACTGTGAAGTTGTCAAAATGAATGAAGCATATGAGGTCAAGGATAAGGGTATAAATAACACAAATGCCAAACAAAGTCAGTTTCTCATAAATGAGGGAGAATAATGTAGGGATTTTTTTTTGCTTAGTATCAAGTAAAACTGTGTAGCAGAAATTACACAACCTACCATATAAACATCATTTCAAGTATAAAAGTAATTTTTGAAGTAAATGTTGAAGTTCTAGTCCTTCAGGACCAGTGTTGGTATGACTGTAAGAGCTCATGACTCTCATGGCTACAATCCACAAGACTTAGTTTTTGGTTTTTGTTCTTAACAGTGTAGAGGAGATAGAGACTTCCTGCTAAATATAGCATATAATGACAGGTGCAAGGGAAAAGACTTCAAACAGCCAAATGCTTTAGCAAATCCTGGTAATTTTTACATTTTAGAGCAGTGTTGTGCCAGACTGCTCAGCTCCTCAAACTGATGCTCAAGAAGAGAAGGCTTCAGGGTGACATAAATGCAGCCTTCCCATCCCAGGGAGCCTACAAGAAAAATGGAGAGGGAATTTTGCAAGTGTATGTAGTGACAGGACAAGGGGGGGAATGACTTTGAAGTGAAAGAGAGTGTTCTGAGATTAAATATCAGGAAGAAAATCTTCCCTGTGAAAATGATGAGGCACTTGGAACATATTGTTGAGAGAAATTCTGGATGCCCCATCCCATGCTTAAGATTGTTGTGTGGGGCTTTGAATAACTGGGTTTAGTGAAAATTGTCCCTGCCATAGGTTAGACCTGGGTTATATTTAAGATTCCTTCCAACTCAATCCATTCTGTGATTGATGAACATAATTTTGATCATACTTTTGTAATGGTTTATTTCAAAAATGTTAATGAGAAGAAAAGCACATTTTTTTTTATTTTTATGATTTTGAAATATAGAGCAATAAATAAATTTCTTTAGTGTTTAGTAGTGTTGAAGGGAAAATGTAAATCTGTAGCAAACTAACATATGGTCATTATTTGCAATCATATATTCAAACTACACATATATAATTTCCATATGTTTTTAGAAATAACAAGTTCTGAAGTGCTTGTGTTGATTTGAAGTTATGCACAAACCCAGAAGCAAAAACATTGCTTTGCTGGTCTTGTAAGCATTGCTATGGATAAATTAATTTTGAAAACATAATGTGCTGTAGTTAGTCATTGTATCAATGCTATCGACAAAAGGTGAGCACATTAAAAAGTCATTACAGTTATATATAACTATATATATATAACCACTCACAGAGTTCATTTAATGCATATTTTTTTCAAGATTTTTTAAAATAATTGATTAAAAGCCTTTTTTTGCCTCTATACTGGCTGGTGCTGAGTTTTAGCAGCCATGGTCATTTGACTTTACTGCTGAGAGTTTGCAACATGTGGTTTGCTCTGCTGATCACTGGGACTTAGCTCTCTTCTCCCTGAGCACCTGGTTTGCATATTTTAAAAACACACGTGGTTTTCAGGAAGGATCGTTTCGAGCTGATTAAAATGTTGGCTCTTGATTCTCAGTAGATCAGACCTTAGCCAACAACACTTAATAAAAGAAAATGCTATTAGGAGGTTCTCCTATAAAATCTTCTGGTTAGACTCCTCTCTGTACACTGGTTTTCTTCCAGCTGAAAGTGACACACAAATTAAGTAGGCAGTCAACTTTCAATAGTTCAAGTGTTTTCAAACATTCAAAAACATACTCAGAACCGAAAAAACGGATTTGCATTATCTTATTTTTTAGTTTATAGTTCTGAGTTTCTGAATAAAAGACCTTCCTTATCAAATAACTTATCACAGCTAACAAAAATAAATATAGAAAAAAGTATTTAACAGTACTTATGTATTTCATACTGCTTTCTCCCACAGCATTTCTTCAAAATTGATGATTTTATTTTGTCATCTTGATTAATTCAGTTCATATATCAAAGCATTAAGAAAACAAAGACAATTGAAAATAACTCTACATATGCTTTTTTTTTTTTTGTCTCTAAGACTCCAGTGTATGTTCGCAATTTCTTTATTTCTCAAAATTGTACTGGATCCTCTGCTCTCTGTTGCCACACTAGGATATATTTTATATAGAAAAATGATTACTGACTGGAAAATATGTAAGACTGAGAGTGTGTGTATAACATAACAGCAGATATCTTTTGAAAGGTACTGATTTCCAGAGAGTATTTTACTATAGAGACTGAAATTTTAGATTATTTTTTGATTTTAATATTATGTCAGATTTTTAGGAATCCTGTCAGTTTTTAAAAAGAGACAGGGAGCAGAAATGCCTCTTGAACTGATTGTAATTCTTATAAGGATTATTCTTCTTGCTTAAAAACTGACACAAAATTAGATTGAATTTTCAGACTTGTTTTTTGCCAAGTTTTGGTAGTTTTCTACCATTAGATTATTTACTGTCAATGCCCTCTACTCTGTGAACAGTAATGTATGTAGTGTATATATTTGTCTAATGTCTTTCTTTCCTATTTTTAATTCAAGAATGAAACTACCACATAAATATGGTAGTTGAATGTTCAGTTTGGTTTAGCCATGCTCATTCTTTTTCTGTAGAGTTAAAGCAATTCAACACTTCTTCATTCATGTGCTTTGTTCCTTAAGAAACTGGTAAACTCTCCAAGGTCACAGAGAAAGGATGACACCAGAAGAAGAATGGAATTTCTTGTAGAATAAGGTGCAAATACACAAGTTCTGGCAGTAAGTATTCATAACCTTTTTTATGAATCAATGAATGCAACATTGCAATTAAAGAATCAAAAATGTATACACCTCTGTGAAAAGGAAAAGCTAAAATAATTTTCCAAGTGACAGAGAATTATTTTTCAAAAATCAAGAAGAAATTTATTAGGTGTAAAAACGAACTCTATTTTATGCTAAATTTATTTTATATTACCTTTTATATTTTATATTATTTTTATTTTATGCTGCTGTTATTTTATACTACCTTTATTTTACATATCAGAAGTTTTATGTAAAATTGCAAAATAAATGTTGGATTCTACTTTTCTGCCCTTTTTCCCTATCTATTGAGTGCAATGCAATGGTCTATATTACTTATCCATCTATATTGCAGTTTATATTTTATTACATTTATACATCCTGCTCAAAAATGGGAACTCAGTCCCATACCCAAAAGAGACAATCCTAAGTAAAAGGAAAAGTAGATAAAGCAGAATCTAAACCTTGCATTTTACATTATCATGTGAGTTCATTTTAGCAGAGAACATATCAATTGCTTGGTCCATTATAAGTTGCAAAATGGAACTTCTATCACCTGAAACAGTGGATACTAAAGAAATTAGTACCTTAACCAGGCTGTGACAGAGGAAATGGAGAGGTAGGTAATAAAAACAGAAATAAAAATAAGATTAGTAGCTGAAAAATTGTTCCTGTCAAGTTTGCCATATATTTTAAGGTAACTGCCACTACTACCTGTGATCAACAAGCTAAAAAAGGAGGATAAATCTAAACCAAAGTAGCAGATGGTCCATGATCAGTAAAAAGTCATTTATTACAGAAACCTGTCCAAGCTTATTTCATTGCCATTGCCTTGTCAAAATTCTGACAGAAATTCAACAAAATTTGCAGCACTTCAGTGAATCACTGACTGCAATGTTACAAAATTGGCCATAAATGGTAAATTTGAAAATAAACTGATGAAAAATGGCAAAGATGGAACTAATTGACTATCCCCAGTAATAAAGTGGAACATTGATACAATAATAAGGTGTAAAAGAGGTCTAGTTCAATGTATAGGACATCACAATGAATTAAAGAGCCATAAGAAATTGCTGGGCAACTGTACATCACCAATCGTCATTGCCAATAACAAATCCAGTATGAAATGTAAAAGGAATGACATTTTTAACACCATGTTTTTATGTTAACTTCTAGTGATGTTAGTGTAGAGTCAATTATTAACTCCCATTTGATAATACACGCAGTCTGTCATCTTCAGAGCAAGTTTGCAGAATTTTATCACCCAATCTAAGCTGAAGTTGGACTTCAGGGTATTTCAATGTGTGAAAAGTCTTAATTATTGAAGCATAGAAATTGACAAATTGTTCCTTTATAAATTTTGGGGTTTTTTTTCTGGTAGCAAGGATAATTTGATCTCTAGTCTGCCACTTTAAAAAAAAACAACAAAAAACTAATAATTAAATAAATAATGTAATTAATAAAGAACAAGGGAAACATTCATAAACTTCTCTCATCTCAAAGTTTAACACCACATAATTATTCATTTTATACATGGGATTAGAGAGTTTCAGGAGAGATGAAGCCATACACTCATCCAATAGTGACGAAAAAAGGCATGATCTTGTGCAGCAGATACACAGGGTATTAGAAATCCTCACTAGATTAAGTCATCTTTCCTACTTTGGCCTGCATTCCCTCAGAGGTCAAAATATCCCTTTTCTGTGGACCAAATAGTTTCTAGGAAGCAAATTTGAGAAATTCTCTCATATATTGACTAGGTTGGTGGAATCCAAATTAGCTAAACAGCACTTTATTAACATATTGGTTGTGAATTTCCACACACTGGTTTGTTTTTTTTTGTTTTGTTTTGTTTTTTATCCTTCCTAAGCATCCTCATGGAATGATCAATAATCATAGAATTTATGGCTACCATTTCTGACTGGCTGAGCCCTGGCTGGCAGCAGGTCCATCCTGGAGCCGCTTGTCTTTGACTCTACCAGACACGGGAAAAGTTTCTGGCAGCTTCTCAGAGAAGCCCCTCAAGCTGCCAAAACATGGCCACACAAACCCAATACACTATTAAAAAAAAGATTATAAGTATTTATTAAAAAAATAAAAATTAATGACAGTAGTAACAGAGAATTGTTACTGTGCAGAGTTGATGGGACACTTTTCATCTATGACAGACATAATTTCAAAATATGGAAAAAGCAGAATAGAAAAATGACTTTGCCACCTATGCAGACATCTAAGACACATTAAGTGAAAGACTGAGGCTTATATAAGTTCTTTTTTACAAGAAAATACAGTTGTGTTCATCATTAGTACTACATAAAAACACAGAAACAGGAAAGCACTCCATCAAATAGAAGAAAAAAACCTAAAGCTTCACAAAGCTATTAACCCTTTTACCTTCTTTTGTAATCTTGAATTCAAACTCCAGTTGTCAGGATACTTCCTCTTAGGGTATATCTAGAGAGAGATGCTTAGGGAAATTAATTAAAATCAATTATTGAGCTAAAGACAATTAGCCCCTTATTCAAAGATTAAAAGACATTCAAAATCAGAACTTAAGTTAAATTAAAGTGCTTCTAACTCACCTGGAAATGAAGTGAGTTAAGTTAAATAAAGAATACTTTCCATGGGAAGAAGAATCACAGTAAATGTTTCATGTAATATAATTAATCAATTTAAAATTTTGTTTAATTTGCAGGGACTTTAATCATTGTCTTTTAAGTGGGGACTGATCTGCATAGATCATTTATTAGAATATTTTATAAAATTCAGAATACTTATTTCAATTGAAAAAGAGGTTTTATAATTAAAAGCAACACTTCAAAACATTTATTAGAATGATTAGGAAAATCATTAGGAAAAGTAATGAGTGTAGGAATCTCTCTATATAGAAAGAGTTAAATTGTATGATCTAAGGGAAAGAAATTATGATTAAATGTGTAAAAGATAAATACCAAATTTAATTAAATAGGAAAAAAAACCCTAAGAAATGGTAGTTTATTCTTCTACCTTTTTGTTTGTTTTTGCTTTCCTGAATTTGTATCTCAGCCTTTTAGCATATAAATTACACTTACACATTTTATGTGGAGGAAAAAATGTCACCTATCTCCAAAAAAATCCAGCTTATTTCAAATCTGCAAAACAATAGAGAGACTGTTTTCAGGAAGTGAGTTCTGAGAGCTTAAATTGATATTAGACATACATAAGATTTAAACTGACATTTGGTTTGCAGAAGCGATTTCTGTTCATCAGCATCATCAGTATGAAATTATTTACCTGTTGATAAAGATGAAACCATATTATTTATTTCCAAGACTGCTTCTAATAGTATGATGAAAATATAATATTGAAATCTTCAATATTTATTTTTATCTATTAAGTGGAACTGTAACCTGCATTATCTTTCATTGAAATATAACAGCAATTTAAGAATTAAGTTATGTTGATAATAATAGTCATCTTATGTGGTGTAATTTTATTACTAATTTTATTCTTAAGTCAACATATTACTCAGATTCACTGAATTTTGATTCTATATTTAAAATAACTTTAATTAACATCAATTTCTTCTTTATTTACTTTGGCTTTAGATTACAATCTATTTTTTGCACAATTTGTGAAAAAAAAAAAAAATACTAGATAAAAATTGAGAGGTTCTGTCCCTGAAAATAGGCTGCTGTTATAGATTAAAAATTACCACTTTTAATTTCTTTATTAGGAAAGAAAGATATTTTGTGGTTTCGTATAATAAGGATTAAAATAAATAAGAAAATAACTACCTTTATATTGTCCAAATGACCCAAAGATTATAGGAAATTGCAGTTTCCCTCTTCTGACATAAACCCATTTTTATTTCAACAGTTGCAGTTTGGAAATTATTTTCATTTAAAAAAAAATCGTATTATTGCCTGGTATTTTCCACGAGTATTAAAAAATCCAGTAACATAATAAACCAGCTTTTCAGAACATGGTCTAGATTGCAATAAGTACTACTTCTTTTAATACTTATAGCACATTCAAGAGAATGTGTTAAAACTCCTTATTTTAAAGAAATTTTTAGCACTTTTATAAGCCAAAATGATGGGACTTCCATAGAATATCCTGAGTTGGAAGGGACCCACAAGGATTATCCAGTCCAACTCCTGACCCTGTACAGAACATCCCCAAGAGTCACACCCTGTGCCTGACAGCACTGTCCAAACACTTCTTGAACTCTGCCAGGCTGGGGCTGTGAGCCTGCTCCGGTGCCCAACCACCCTCTGGGGGAAGAATTTTCCAATATCCAACCTAAACCTGCCCTGACACAGCTTCTGACTATTCACTATGATAGAATATCTTTCTCCTTTCTCTGAATAATAAAGAAGTTCTTGTGGGAAGGGTGGTATTGTTGAGGGATTGATATTTATTTTCTACATTGCTTTTGAACAGCTCCACTCACTGAGATCTTTGATTCAGGCAAATAAATTTATCCCTAAAGAAGTCTTGACATCATTGATCCCTAATTCCCCAGAGTTTCTTAATTAATCAATTAGAATTTAGGGGGCCTGTGTTTTGTCGAGATAATGCTGTTTCTTGGCATTCTGCAATAATTTCTGGGTTTTTCTTTGTTTTGCTTGTGCATTTTTTTATTTTTCAGTAAAGCCGAATATTTTCAGACTTAAATAAGAAATATTCTCCAGAATAATAGCCACCTGACTACCACTGTTTAATTATAAAAAGATTTGACATGAAAAGCCTGTTATTTCATCTATTCCATATCTGAGTTCATGATTGTTCCCTGAGTTATATCTGCTAGCTATTTGTCTATTTTTTCCCAATGACAAAGTGCATTTCCACATATACATATATATTTATAAAACCAGTTAACTTTTGTTTTCTGTATCATTCAACGTGCCACTATCTGACTATTCTACAACTTCAAATTATATTATAACAACAATGTTAATCACTTTGAAAAATCAGGAATAAGGCAAGATTAAATTGTCCATTAAATGTGACTTTTCTACCAGCAATGGGTGAACATAGGAAGGTATGTTACTGATAATTTCAGGAATTTTGATTTCACTTTTAGCATTTTCAGTCATGTAAATAAGTTTTGCATGTTTGAAAAGATAAATGCCTTGCATAAGTTAATAATTCACTAAGACAAAAATGTAAGACCTAGTTGTCTCACAAACTTGATGCCTCTCAATTTGATTTTTTTCCAACTACCATATGTATTTAGGAAGGTTTATCCTTTTGCTATCAATGAATTCATATCAATGGGACTAGGCATGTGTTTAAAAGGAGTCACTTTCCACCAGTTTGTGGAAAGATTTGATTTTTGTGTCTGACTGCTGCATAACTGGCCATTTACAGGGACACATCCTATTCTTTTCCACAATTCTTTATGCAGGGGCTTATCATCTTTATTTACTGCCTCAAATAATCATGAAATAAAGTAACAACAATTACAAAGCAAAAAAAATATTACATTTTTTCATTGTTTTACTATTATATTTATTTATTTTTCCAGTTGTGTATTCTGAATACAATTTCTCATAAATTACCCAAATCACCTAATCATCCATTTGGTAGAAAATTGCTAAATAAAGAAAATATCCTCTTTCACGTATTTTAAAATAATTAATGACAGGAGTATCTGGGCTATCCAATAAATAATCAATGCATGCAAGAAAGAAGGAAATAAAATTGGAAGTATTTAATTCTGATTTCACCAAACATGACAGAATTTAATTTCAAGCAAAACACTGCTGTAAAATCTTCTGCACCTGGAATATGTCAGACAGTACAGGGAAAAATAAATCCAAACCCATCCCAGAACAATTCAAGTTTCCTATGAGATAGACTTTCACAATGACAAATGTCTGCAGGCTTTCCTGAAACAAAACAATTCAATAGTCCCTCATATTGGTTACATTTTATGTATTTCTCATTTTACTAAGCGATATTGCTTCTGGTTTCCCTCTGTTTTTAAAGCACAGGTTTTGACTTAAAAGTTTGATTTTTCAAAGCATAGTTAACACACAGGTAAATAGCAATTGTATCCAGTTGGCTTGATTATGAATGGTTCCTGCAAGTTCTGCTATCTTCTCTCATATAGGTTTAATTTTTCTCCTATGAATGAAATGCTTAGAACCAAATAACTTTAGAAAATCAAACATAACCATAAACTCAGCAATCCACAGGGATCCCTACGCCATCCATAGGGAGGGTCAAACAATTTTTAAAATATTTACAAAGAATTCTGGTAAGAAGAACATCTTATGTGGCCTTAACGAGAAGACAGCCCATAGGTCTGGGAAAGTGATTATTCCCCTGTATATATAAACCCTACATAGGTTTCGAAGAAGCTGTTGTTTAGACTAATTTCTGGGAAAACACGCAACATGAAAAACATATATTGCATGACCACTCCACAGTTTTGTTTGTAAAACTCAGGGTATTTTGTTCACAGACCTCACTCTTGCAGTCAGAAGCCACAAGCTTCAATTCTGAATCCTTGTCTCCTGAGTGTTAGAGAGAAACTGTTCTCCCTAACCAAAAATGAAGCATGTTTTATTGAACCAGAGTTATGTCCTTTCAATTAAATTTTATTAATTCAGTGAATACTTATGCTATTTCAACAACACTGGATCATTATTAGAATTTCTTTCTTAACACAATTCTTATTTCTCTGTCCTGATCAATACTTTTCAAAACTAAAATTAAATTTTTAGCGATTAGCATGAAAATATCTCTCAAGGACTTTTTTCTTTCTACAGAGTTTTAATTAAATGGGAAAGATTTGCAAAAAAATACATAGAATCTCTCTCTAAAAAAAAGATGAAGGGGAAAATATCTGAAAAAATCCATTGTAAAATCACATAAATTACAATAAAACAGTGTAGACTGTCTTTTGTCTTTATTTGCCTGTAGGACAGAGGCATTTGTTTCACTCTTTCATTTATTTACTATTTTAATGAGCAAATTTTTTTTTAAATTACTGTTGTTATTTCAAAGTGCATTTTTTAAAATATTGGGAAGGTACATTATCTTGTAGATTGTCCTAGCTATTCTCACAATTTGAATTAAGGACTAAGACTACATGTAATATTTTTGGCAAATATTATTTACTCTTCTGTTATTTCATTTGCTTATGAAGTATCATGCTTACATATGGTGCTACAAAAGTAATTACCAGAATATAAAATGTCAGAGAAAAACTGACACCGTGGGTGTTATTTAAATTCCTAATGGTTTTGATTAATAAGCCTGGTTCATAACTTCCCTTCTAATGGTTAAGAAGAGGTTACATTTTACATAAAGTTGTCATAAAATGGAATCTCAAGCACTTTACATTAGACATAGACAACAATCCTTGCTTTGACAGGATCTTGAGTTTTGGTATATGCATGTAATGTTAAAAAAATAAAGGTGAAAATTAAAAAGAGAGGGAAGAAGTGATATGCAATACATCTGTCTTAACAGTTTAAATGGCATTTCAGCTTATTTCAAATAATGACAAGGTGTACTGTAGAAGTTAAAGGGGACTGCTGGGGAAAGTCAGCAAGCAACTGGGCTGGTTAAGCATTCCAACTGGAGTAAACTTACCACTTTTTACAATTATAATAGTGTAATAGAAGATAATTTGAACATAAGGAGAGGGATAAAGTTTATTACTCTTGGGAAATGAAAGTTCTTCTGGCCAAAGCCCATCAGGTCACTTGAAGTCATTTGAAAACTAAGTATACTGATGTATACTGGAGACATTGTTGCAAACATAGATGTTTTACAGAGACTCTGTAATTTTTATATTAATCTTTTTAGTGCTTGAAAACATAGATTTTATCATGTACTCTATCTTCAAAACCAGTCTGCTTTAATGGAATAAGACAGTTATGAATTATTTAGATGATGATTTGACCTTCTTCTTCACTTTATAACTTTCTTGAACATGTTTTGCATTTAAAAATCATTTTCTCATGGATGTCAACATTTGAGTCTTGATCCTACATGACCTACTTGTATACTTATTATCACTACTGAGAGTAGTCCATGGAGGAATCTTGTTTAAGTATTCAGCATTGTACAATCAAATACTGTGAACAAGTCTGACCTGATTATAAGTATGGGGAAATAGAGCTCTCAAAGGAGGATGACAAAAAAAATTATTTGGGAAATATAACCATTGTCTTCAGAGGTTTATGTTACCAGGTTCTGGGAAGGAACACTGGATCATGAACTCTTAGTCCTCTACTGTAACAGAAAATCAGAATGATAGAGAAGAAATCAAAAATACAGGAAGAAACCATTTTAAAAATGGATTAACCCCGTTTCAAAACCAGTTGTGTTTTTCCTCAGTCTTCCTTTCATAAGGTTATTCGGGTAATTTACCAGTCTTCATGTAGCTGGAAAGCTTGTTCTGTTTTCCATCTTCAGAGTATTCAAGGCTGATTACATACATTTTTTTCTTGCCCTAATTCTCTTGTTAGGTTAAGGAGTTCATCTCACTCCCTAGAGCATGCACTTAAAACAGGAAAGGCTGCTTGCTAAACCTTTCTTTTTTTTGATCTTGTCAGCTTTATAGTGACTGTGACTGGAAATCTAAGTGTGAAAAAATTGTTAAAATCAAATTCATTATTAGTGACTAAAACAACACTGAAACGCACGAGTCCTTCAGATGTTGCTGAGCAGTGCTTGCATATCATAAAGGTATTTTATTTTCCTTTTATCTTTTTTTATTTTTGGTAATCTTTTTCTCACTTCACTTTTTTTTTCCTGGCAGGTAGGCCAGATGCTGCGAGGTGACACAAACAGCTGACACTCACTGACCAAAAAGCACCACAGAATCACAGAATCTTTTGAATTGGAAGAAACCCACAAAGATCACCAAGTCCGAATTTTAAGTGCATGGCCTGTGTGGGGATCAAATCCACAAGCTTGGAGTTATCAGCACCTACTATGATATAATGTGATATCATGCTCAGGAAGAAAAAAATGGAGAACTGCAAAATCATTCACCTGGAGAAGAAAAGCCCCAGGTACCAGCTGCATGTCTGGAAAGTAATTTTTCAGAAAAGGACCTGGGAATCCTGGTGAACACCCAGTTTAACATGAGCCAGCCATGAGCCCTGGTGGCAAAGAGGGCAAGCCATGTCCAAAGCCATATTAGACAAAGAAGTGTCAGCAGGTTGAAGGAGGTGATCCTGCCCCTCTCTTCAGCACTGGTGAAGCCACACCTGGAGTGCTGCATCCTGTTTGGGCTCCTCACTATAAGAGAGACAGGGACATACCAGAGACAGTCCAGTAAAGAGCCATCAGGATCATGAAATAACTGAAGCATCTCTCCAACGAGGATATCTGAGAGAGATGGGACATTTCAGCCTGGAGATGTAAGCTCTCAAGAGGTATCATATAAATAAAATACCTGAAGCAAAGTGGCATAGTGGGTAGAACCAAGCCCTTTTTGGTGGTGCCCAGCCACAGGAAAGGAGGCAATGGTCACACACTGAAACTGGAGAGATTCCCTGTGAGATTAATTGAACACTTGCAAAGAATTGCCCAGGGAGGTTGTGAAATCTTCATCCTTGGAGATAGTCAAAAGCCATCTGGACATGGTCCTTGATAATTGACTCCAGGTGGCCCTGACTGAACAGAGAAGTTTGACCACATAATCTCCAGGGTCCCCTTCCAACAACAACTACTCTTCAATTATGAGAAAATTCATTAAGCACATGAAAATGTAAGTAAAGTAAAGAAATTACAAAATTCGGAAAGTTCAGTAATAGAACAATGTAGAAGTAACAATATAAATGCTGAGGACAAAATGACATCATTGTTTGAAGAATGGATTCTGCCTTTGTGCATCATGACCAATGAATACTTTTTAATGATGTAGGTTCACTGGTATGATACATATCACAGTTTGCAAATACCAAATTCAAAAACTTGAATTCAAATGTAAATCAGAGTGATTTTTGCTTTGTTACATATAGGTGGTTTTTAAAAATCTAATATTCTCTTAATTTTTACAGTGCTTACCAAAACAAACCCTTAAATTTCTTCTAGATTCTCCCCCCTGTGTCTGTACAAATTCACAAATCTTTCAGCTTGTAACTTTTCTTTTTCCTATAATTTCCTTTTGTCTTCATTTTTACATATTATCTCATTATGGGTGGGTAGTCCTCCCTTCCTTTCTCCACATTTTTTTCTTTTTTTTTTTTTTTTTGAGATTAAATAAACAATATCTGTTTGTTAGGAAACACTTTCACTGCTAAATCCTTTCTAAAAGTCACTTCAGTTGCAATATACAAAACAATACCAATATTAGTTTTAGAACTCTCCACTGCTTTTCTTCTTTAAACTTCTCAGTGTCCTCCTGACAACTATCTCTAAGATTTTAGGTTCTTTGGGCAACAGAGTGCTGTTCATTCTAAACATGTTAATGCTAAGCAGCTGTTAATGCTTAACAGTTAAGGAGTAATATTAGTCTGAGGTTTGGTTTCCATTTTCATGCAAGACACACCATCTAGACAAGAATATATGTATTAGTATGAGGACAGGGATTAGAGCTCCCATTTGCGATTGGCTAATGGCACTGTAGAGTGATTTGTAAACCTGATTATACCTAGTGATTCATAATGCTTCATTTCTTTCAAACAGCTCAGTGCCAAGACTAAAAGAATCAGCCAACAAAAACATCACTTCATCATTTAGATAACTCACATCCACTTTTTTTCCCACTTTCAGCTGTATTAAAATATTTTAAAAATAAAGTTATTGAACAAAGAACATCATGGTTCTGATTCAAGGCTCTTCTTAGCTGAAAATTATTCATGCCCAATAGAAATGACATTTTAGTTTTAGACTGCCAAAGTGAACTTTATTAGTGTGTCATTAATCATTGTCTTGGAGATGGCACCTGGGGAAAATGATTTAGTGGAGATTAGAGCACTCAAATGTAACACTGAAAATATCACATTTATTTCCAGTATCAATCACTCAGTGAAACACATATTAACAAAAAATGATGCTTATGTACATTTTAATCTATTCATAACAAAGTGCACTGCTTTCGATTCAGGAACATTTTGTTTTTTCATGTTTTATATTGAGATTACAGTTTATATTAAAAAATATTGCTATCAATGTAATCAATTTCAAATACGTAATAAAACATATTTGAAAGAAAATTGAAATTGGAAAGTTGTGCCAAAGAGAATAATTTGTTGAAAAACAAGCATTTAAAAATAATTCTCCTTTCCATATCGTCTACAGGCATAGCTGCATAGCTAATACTTAACTCCAAAAGTCTGAAATTCTGTTCACTTTTTTTGACTTTGCAGATTTTTAATAAATAATAATAATGATTATTATTATATCCAAACAATAAATTATATAAATTATAATGTATTTTTTATTTTTAGAAAAAAACCCCAAACAAATCCAGACCATCTCCCATGGAAAAGCTGGCATCAAAGAAATGGTATATTAATTCTTATCCTTCAAAGAGTAATAGGTTATGAATAGCTCTTCTAAGTAATGTGGCTTGTACTAAACAATAAAATTGCTCACTTTTCTTCACTTTCTGCTTAACATTTGTCTGTATTTCACCTTTACCAGGCTCAGAGTGCCATAATTTTATGGTTTATAACTTAACTTCCTTTCCTTTTTTTCCTCTGGGAAGTCATTGTTAAAACTGAAGATAGCAGAAAATTACTATTTTCCAAAGAAAGCATTATATTTTTTTTACTACAGGATAAGAAAGTCAGCCATTGTAATCTTTAGCTTTTGAATTATGAAATACAGTCCTGATGCAAAAATAAAAAAAGGAAATCTGTTACTAAGAAAAAAAAAAAATTAAATCACCACAAATTAAAACCAAGCATATATGATATTCACATTTACAGCTTTACAACATCCCCACCTCTGTAAGTATTCAATACTTTTATTTTAAATATTATTTTTTTATATTAATGAAAGTTGTTGTTATCAGATTGTTAGTGGAAAAACCTAAAAAAATCTCAGTATGCTGTGCTTTCTTCTGAAAATGGATTACCTTCTCTATTCTCCCCTCTTGCACTAAGGTATTGGGTAGAAGCATAAATTCTCAGCAATGTCAGAGAAGCATGTCTATAAATAACTGTATATAGTAAATATTACAGACATGCACACTCTTCCACAGTTACTATGACACAAACCTGATTTAATGGTGGTGTGTTTTATGTATGTGTGCAATTTATTTAAGGATATTGAAAATACACTTACAAATAGAGAATTTTAAATACAATGATCTTTCAGAGAGAAATGGAATGTTCATTTTCAAAATGAGTGGCTACTATGGAATCTATAGAACATATATGATTCAGACATCTCAGCATGTTGGGGCAGTTCAAGAAAGTGAGAATGAATTTGTATCTATGACATCAATTTAGAAGGTACCTATGACATCAATTTAGAAGGTACAGCCAAAAAATAGTACTACTCATCTAGTTATTCTAGTCAACAAAAATGAGCTCCCTGCTGCTCCCTGGAGCCCAGATATATTTACTTTGCTACACTTAACAGTAAGAATTGCCGCCATACATCAGCAAACCCACAAAAGGAGCAGTCTGAATAACTAAAGCTACAAATAAAAAATTTATTTGAGAAATAAATGCTCTTTTCTTCCTAGAGATAGGCCCTTATTATCCACACAACTGCTTTTCCTCATACTGACAGCAGTGGTACTATAGTAAATAAACATTTGTGCCTCAAGGAGGGCTGTGGGAGTATGAAATGTCTGGATGAAAGACAATGAGAGAAAGTACTGGAAACTATAAAGAAAATTAGTTATTTCAGAACTAAGTCATTGGGAGTAGAAGTTACAACTTGAAGTTTGATCTCTCTAAAGCAAATACTTCCTAAATATAACTTTCATTCCTGGCTCTGAAGCCACATCTTTCCTGTGCCAAGGCACCTCAGCACTGACTGGTGTTTCAGGAACAGATCAGGGCAGGAGGCTCTTTAGGGAACAGCAGCAGAGCCCAATTTAGTTGCTTGTGTTTTCAACCAGACACAGGCTTCCCTTACTGCTGAATTATTCAGTCCTTCACCACTATAGAAAAGGCACAACTGCTCCCAGATGTAATGCCCTTTACTTTATATGGCATTGGAGCCTTTCCACCAGACCCAAAGAGCCCATCTTGAACAACCACTTGGCTATATAAGAACTACAAAGTTTGTAAAGCAGAATGTTCTTAAATAAAGGTGTTTTATGAACATATAGCAGAGCTCAGAATAATATAAACTCTTAAGAAAGCACAGCAAATATATATCTCTAAAAGTATGAAAAGAGGGTAACAACAACATTTTTGGGCCTATGCTTGAGAGTTACAGTGGTACAAAATGACTATAGAACCAGCACAAACAGAACAAAGCAAACAAAATCACAAACAACTGCATTTAAGCCAACACAAGAATACATTTATGCAGAAAAGAGCTTGTGCTACTAGAGCCGGAGTGGATCCTCTAATCAATTGAAAAGAATCAAGAGTATCTCAAGGTACTGTAAGTATTAATATTTAACAGCACCTATTTTGCCTCAGATAACGGTTAGGAATTCACTTAGAGTACCATTATTGCAAATGTGAAATCTAGCATGGATGGATCTAGCTGGTTGCTACACGTTGCTACAGCAACCTGTAAAGGTTGAAAATGAGGTTCAATGAAGTCAAAAGTCAGGAAGCTGACGTTAGAATTGTCTTCTTTGTTCATTTTATATTGTTCTACTAGACTGGGATATTCCTGATGTTCCAAACATAGTCAAACTAAAGGCGTTTCATCTGTTTTTGTACGATTTTGCTACGGGACTATTAAGTGTTTAATACATCAAAAAGTATTTTGTTATACTGCAAGCTGAGGTAACTTGCTTTCTATTTATTAATACATTAGTGAAGCAGTAATAAAAAGGTTGCATGGACTGTAACTTCAAAATTAGTTTTTGAGGAAATATTGGAGTTGAATCCTGAGTATTTTGCCTTCTGTGAAGTTCTAGTTAAAAAATTATGACAGGGCCACAATATCCTTTGGGTCATTAAACAAAGGTCTTTCTGTACTTTCCTAGAAAACGTGAGAAAAGATAAAGTAGTATATTATTGACTTTTACATTTTTCTCTGACTCCTCTTTAAGTCATATTAAAGCCTTTTGCACCACTCTTCTCAAAAGAAAAATGCCCTGAATTTTTTACTGGGAACTTCACCTCAGTGACTCATCTTTACAAGTTTCAAAGCTGCAAAAACACTTGTTTTGAAAAGCAACAATTCAGCAAAATATTGATTTATTATTGAACTCCTACTTACTTAGCTTTAATTTAATAGCCATAGCTACCTTTGACTGGTCTACTTATGGTTGATAACACAGAGTTTACATTAGAAATGTGCTTTGCTGGTCCAAAAGCTCTGCATTTGTGTGGCTGAAACATACACAGCAGAGAATGACAGAAAGCCACTTCTGGTACCGCCATGGTGTGATGACTTTTGCAATATGTTGTCATCTGTGGAATATCCAAACACCCTTCAAACAGAGATAGTATTAATGAAAAATGTACTGGAATATGTAACCCTGTCATTAAATGTATTGCAAATAATAAGAAATTAGAAATCAGATAAAAACAGGGAGAGAGGCTCACACTGAGCACAAGAGAGATTTAGGTATTATTCAGCTGAACCAGCTTCTCAGGGGTTATTTAACTTCTATGACAGCAATGACTTAATCACGTATTTGTTCACCGGCGTGGGAAGGTAATCACAGGTTCAGCTCACTTCCTCCTCTGTATGAAAGTTTTTTCTCTCTTTTTTCAAAAAGTGAGTTAATCCACATCATATTTTTGTTGTCAAAATGATGTACATTAAAGTTTCTGATTTAAATTTCAATTCTTAATATGATGCTTGTGCAACCTAAAAAGGCTTAACTCTTAACTTCATGGTGAAACTCCTTGGGATAAAAATTTCTATGAGGAATTTTTTTCTTTACGGGGAAGTTGTGGATATCTTCACAATGCAGATTATGTTCTCCTTCCAGTTTTTGTGCTCAATAACTCAAAACTGAAACTCAGACCTGTACGTTTACATCAGTAAAATCACTTTAGGCTTTAAAGGAGTGGAATTATATTCAGAATTTTGCCCATAAATCATCCTCTTTATTTTATACACTAAGGAGTACAAGACAGAAATTGAAAACGAAATATGAATGTCTAAAAGTAGCTTTTTGTCCAGTGTGGGCCACTTGACTTCGCTGGCATTAATTTTCTCTTACTCACCATTTTACTAGTCCTCCTGCTATCTTCTTAGAGGGCTGAAAAAAAAAATCAACATATATAGGATGATATAGAATCATATCATTGCAAGCCAGGGAAAAATTGACTGAGGATTTTACAGAAAGCAATTCATTTATTAGAGCTTACATTTTTCATTTTTCAAACACGTTAACATCCATCAATTTTTTTAACTAGGGCATCTTTTTTCTCTAGAGTAAGCAAACTAATAGACTATATTGAGCAACAGCATAGAAAGAACACCTGTGTGGTAATGAGATAACAGAAGATTTCCCAAATGAATATAGAAAAGGAACATATTGCCTAACTAACATCTTGACATTTCTGAAATAGTTAAGAAATTATGACAATGGTAACTGAGATGAGTGCATTTACTGGGACTTTCCTAGTCCTTTAGTAAATTATAGGGACATATTTTATTTTCCTTTGACAGTCATAGTAAAAGAGATGAAAGGATGAAAACCTTAATATTATTTTGAAATATATCTATATGATAAAGAAGCTGTACTGCTCATATCCTACCATCAGATCAGGGTACATAGATGGAAAGGATACACCAAACACATGATAGAAAATCACTGCTTAAACCCTCTAGCTATATATACATTTCTTGGCAGTTAACAACTTGTTGGATGTTCTGATGATTTAGAACTTTGAACAAGTGGTTAATGAAGACTGCAAACATGAAAAGGAGTTCAAGTAGGCAAGAAAACTCTACAATCAGCTTCCCACATTGCAAATGAAGCCTAACACCCATACAATTTCAAAATCTAGTAAAAAGAAACTGAGGGAATGCAGCATGTTTTCAAATTCTTCTGTAAATTAAAATGGATGGCAAAAACTAAGCCCAAAAAGTATACAGGGTACCATGCAGAAATTGACAAAGAACATTCTAGAATATAAAATAGGGAAAATCTTGCCATATTTCAATCACAAAAAAACACCCAGTAGAGAAAGACAGGCAAGTACAAGTGTTTTAGCATAAATTTCATAGAATTTTTCATTATATTGATCCTTCAGAACAATTATGCATTATGGCTCTAATTTTCAGGAATCTAGGATTAAATAGGACCTTTAAGAAGGTAAATAAATTTTAAATTTCAGCACAGATGCTTTTTTTTTTACAAAAACAGCAATATGAAACTGAAACAGGCAGGCCACTAAGCAACTGGGCTTCCTTCCTTTTGGTTGGAAGCCATGCAAGACTGGAAGATTCCAAATGCTGATGTCACATTATCACACTTTGCTACTTGTGTTCCCATGACAGAAACAAAACTATGGGGCCTCTCTTGCCAAAGATCCTTTGGTTGTCATAGAAATTTGGGATTTTATCAATGATTGAGTTCTTTTTCATTTTGTGAATATTTCTAAAGAGAAGTCAGCTCTTAAATTCTGGGTTTGAAAACATAAATTATCCCACTGTAGTAACTCATACATCAAATGTGACCCTCAGACACCATGAACCTGCCTATTCATTATTTTCTTGTTTTCTTTGGTTGTCTTCTAGAGAACTGAATTGCAGGATTTGACTCATAGAGAATTGTTTATCCTCTGTATTTGCTGAACGTATAAAATATATTCCCACAATATACTGGCAGATGAGTTAAAGGCTTAATAATTAAATTTAAAAACTAATTAAACCTTTAAATGTTACATACATCTACATTGTCACTATATTTACTGTATTGATTTTTCTGAATGCCAGTGAGAGCTTTGTTATGTGTGCTTACAAAATACATTTTTAACTTAATTTAAAAATCACATTGAAAAAATAATATTTGCACATTCCCAAAGATTGTGCACTAAATAATTCCTAAAATTAATTATGTATAATAAATTTAAGATTTCCACAAGGAAGATCTTACTGAGATTAAATAAGAAGGTTTCTAGTTTGTTGAATGTAGACCATTAGTACCAAGAGCAATGGTGCTTCTATATTTAACACCTCTGAAATATCCATACATTGGAAATGGAGTAGGCAAATTTTGCTCCACTGAGACCTTCTTGATTCATCAGAAAATGGAGATGGTTCATTAATTTTACTGGAGTTGTGCCATACAGACAGTAAATGAAATCATTTCAAGATAGGAAAAGTACCCCAATTTTCTTGATAGTCTCCTTTGTCTGCATAAAAAAAAATTATTTAAGATAGAAATCTGGAATAGTTTTGAGGCAATATACTGAATAGAAAAACTAAGATCTTTGTGAAGGAAAATAAATGAAGCTCTGCAGCTGCTGCAGTTTGAGACTAGAAAGGAATTATTTTCCTAGAAAGAAACCTTAAGAGGGCACAGTTTATTAAGCTGTACGTTAATTAAAGCAAAAGAGATGAATGTGTAGAGACATTATTTTTGCTTTTCTGTTTGAAAAAAATCAAAACAAAACTATATCAACTAGGCTATGCAAGTTCACCTTCAGTTTTAGAAGGTTTAAATGAAATCTGTAAAATCTAAAATCATGACAATGAAAGGTGATCCTTCTGGCTCCCTGAAATGTTTTCGCCAAAAGTACTCTACCACCATTCAGAGTATCTGAGATTCGAAGCAAAGATTTCACAAGAGAAATTAATGAATATGATTCTTTTTATGCTTTAGGAAAACTGCATATATCCTATTTCTGTACACCTGCAGACTGGACTGACACAACTCTTTACCATTGATGAAGAGACTTGGAAGTGTCATGGACTTTTTAAAAACTGATTACTTTGAAAATTGCTTTTAGTGCAAGAAACCATCTTCCACAAATATATGATCTTTTAGGTCAAGTAGAATCATTCTTACAAATAACCTGTGTGTGTATGCATCCATGTGGATACACATATTTATGTATGCATATAAATGTGAATGTATGTCTGAGCACTCATTCACATACATACAGGTATATGGATAATAATTACATAAACTTCTCACCTGTAACTATTCCTTGCCTTGCCTGATTCTCATTAAAGCTCTTGGAAGAAGTTCCTGACCAACAGCTACGTAGATTGCTATGGCCTCCTTTGTGAAATATTGATAATTTAAAATTGGTCAGCAGAAGTCAGAATAGTCTCTGAAAGGCCTTGAACTATCAAATAAAGAGCAAACACTGGCTTTAAGGCAGTCATGAAAGAATTCTACATGCTTTAATATCTGCTCGAGCTGAACACCATGAGGGAATGTTATACTGGCTGTTTTACTTGTGATCAAATGGATTCAGCAAAGTGAGGTGGGTAGAATATAAACCTCCGGAAGATCTGCTTTTTTTCCTCTGAAGTGAAAATTACCAGGATAAATTGAAACTTTATATACAAAACAACAAACACCTAATTAAAAAAAAAAAAAAAAAAAAAAAAGGGGGTTATAATTTCCAATTTTGAGTTTTTTATTAAAAAGGTGTTACTGGCAAAACCAAAAGAAAAGATGAAAAATAATCCCTTCTAGAACTGGATTCAGTCCTTTAATAGAACAGGAAATGTCTTCTGGCTGAAAAGGATAGAACTCTGCCTCAGTTCATCATCATAAAAAAGGGATATTTAATCTTTCTGTTACCAACCCTTTAAGACACCTTAGCAAAAAAATGCAATCTTAAAATTAATATTCTTTGGTTACTTGTTGATTTCCTGTCTTGTAGAAAAGCTGGTTGAATAATGGATTTTTCATTGGAAAATTAAAAAAAAAAAAAAAGATAGCTTTGTACCAAACAAAGCGTCTCCATTAAGATGAAATTAATATATTGCAGTATAATAAAGTTTTTCCATATCTACATGCATACATATATAAAGATAATGTGTTGTATAAGTTAATATGATTTTGCAGAAGTAATAGAAATATTATATATACTTTAGTCTAAAATATTCCTTTTATATTTATAGTTTTGAATTTTCTTTATTTTCTGAACATATTGATTTTTAAAAACTGAGGCTGAGGTTATCTCAGCAATATTAACAAAAAGGTAATTATTTACTTTTTTTTTAGCTGTATGAAGGGTTCAGTATATATATTTCTTTCCCTTGTATGAGGATAATTATTTTGTGGTATGGTGGAAAGTTTTTTTATTCCCAGCAAACAGTTAGTTGTGGTCAAAAATATCCTATCATGAATGCATAGCACAGCTTCAATTTCACTGTGGCCAAGAAGAATTGCACATTATTCTTGTAAACTACAAGGATTTGAAAGGGTTATTGTGCCAGCTGAACTTGGTGTCTTATTGCCCATCAGCTAAGGCAGATGCTCCATTCTAATGTGAATATTATGGACCTTCTGAAAACAATTTTCATAATTTTAAGAAACTTTTAGAACATGGAAGGAAGATGCTGCCTTTTTTGAATTGTGGAGACCAAAACTGGACACAGTACTCCAAGTGCTGTCTGACCAGTGCTGGGTAGAGTGGGACATTCCTGTCCCTCTCTGCTAGTAATGCCCCTGTGAACGCAAGCCAAGATCCAATGTGCCTTTGTGTCTGCAGTGGTGCACTGCTGATTTATGTTCTGCATCTTGTTGACTACCAGGCCCCATGGGTCACTTTTGCACAGCTGTTCCCCAGCCACACAGATCCTAACCCACACTGGCTGCCCACTCTTCCAGTCTATCCAGGTCTCTCTCTAAGACAGCTCTCCCTTTCTGACATGATCTCATCACCAGATGGTGATTTTGGTGTCATCAGCAAACTTGTGAGGATACTTCCACCAAGAGTCACAGAATCACAGAATGTGTAAGGTTGGAAGGAATCACTGGAGGTCATTGAGTCCAGTCTCCCTGCTCAGGCAGGGTCCCTAAAGTGTGTTACTCAACCTTTTGTCCAGATGTTTTTCTAATATCTTCAAAGAAGAAGACTGCATAACCTCTCTGGGAAACCCCTTCAAGGGCTCACTCACCTGCACGGTAAAGTTATTTTTCATAGTCAGGTGGAACTTCCTGTGCATAAATTTCTGTCTGCTGCCTCTCATCTGGAGCTCAGCTCCACTGAGAAGGCAGAGACTACGGGTTGAGATAACAATTTACTGAAAGCAAACAGCACTGGAATAAAAATCACACAGTAAGAGCAGCAATATTGGTAACAAAAGTATACAAAAGAGAAGCTGTGTCCCGTCTGTGTTTGCCACTTTCAGAGCCACGTCTCAGGGGAACAGGAAGGTGTGGGTGACAGTGGCAGAGGGACAGAGTCCGTAGCATTGATCCTGAAAGTTTGCAGCACCACTGCAGCGGGCAAGTGCCCAGAGGAAGAGGGAACAAACTGGTGCAATTCCAGTGAGTACTCACCCTTTCCCTTGCCCTGAAACCACAGCCCCCAGCGATGAAATCAGGGGTATAGAATGGCAACCTGGCCAAGCTCACACTGTTCTAAGCTCTGCCCTCTCTCTGCAGCCCAGACACCAAGCCCAGAAAATTCTGAACAAATATTAAAAAAAATTCTGAACAAATATCGAATTTTCACAAGGATCTGGACAAATTTTCCAGAGGGAAAAAAAGTCACTATCATTTCAACATTTTTTAATATATTTTTTTAATTTTCACAAATATAATCAGACTGTGTGACTTTGTTACTGAGTAAAAGCAAAAGAGACAGACATTCTTAAGTCTAGTAATAAAAAAAAGCTGTTTCAAGGTCAACAACATATGTTCATAAATGTATCTAGGCGCTTTCTTTGATCTTGCAATGAGGTGCAAATTCTTGTCACTACTGTGAAGTGTTTCATCACTTTGGATATCTCAAAGTAGGTCTCCTACTTGTCTCAGCTACCCTGCTAGGCCATAATCAGTCTTATTCAGGATTTTGTCAGCTATTAAAGTTTCAAGGGCAGATGCTTCAGATGTTCAAAGCACTAAGGAAAATACAAGCAACATTATCTATTCACTAGGTTTTACTCCTACGTTCACCAGTTAGCAATAAATTTTAAAACATCAGCTAAAATTTTTACAGTTCTTTAAAAAGTCAATACAATAACTGTAATCAATAACTAGATTTCCTAGAAGCTCACTTTAGCTGTTTTGGTTTATTTCTATTCACATACATATCAATCCAGTATACTGCTGATTCTGAAGGATTGTTTATTAGTTTCAGAGCAGTGACTTCTAGCTTTAATAATCCCCTGGAATCAAAATAGGTTTTTCTCAGGGTCCTCATGTGTGACCCTTTTAAACATTTATACGCTGTAATCCAGTCCTTTTTCATCCTTGAAAAGAATAAGTGAGAGCATATTCAGCATTTGAAGTCCTTTCTAATAGAACTCCTAATCCCACCAATGGTTTCTGTCCGAGGCTGCAAACAATATGCCAAAGCTGAGCTCCTGTAAGCTGTGTAATTGAACCATTACATGTCTTAAAGCCCAACCATCCCATGTGCTTATGTTGACGTCCTGAAGTCCTTGCTAGACTGCTTTGAAGAATCTTTATATAAGCACTATCAAAGATACCATTACTGTAATCTTGCATGACAATGGTTTAAGGATTTACAAAGAACAGGTTGTTATTGTATCTTTAATATAATTTATACCAAATTTGGATTTGCAGCATGGAATTATAGAGCAATAAATAAAGACAAGAGTGTGGGACAGGAAGAAAATGTAGAAAATTATCTTAATTATATCCCAGAGTGAAGAGGAAGAAATAGTTGTCATCAACACCCATCAACCTTCTTTAAAGTACTTAGCATGGTTGATGACTGAATTCAACCTTCCCCCAGCCGGCAGCCATCAATCCTGGCACCCAGTGGAAGCATGAAAAGGAACAGAATGCATGTATAATAGTTTAATGGTGATATCATCTGGACTCTTTATTCAGGAGTATTATTTCCTTATTTTTCTCCTGTAATTAAATCTGGTCTGAAAAGAATTCTTTGATTAGACTATTTTGGTTGGATTGTAATAAATTAATGTATTTCTGTATAAGGTCTATTCCTGTCACCTACATAAAATGCGTATTTTAAGATCAACAAATGATGGGGATTTAGGCAAGTTGAGATGAAGTCCTGATAGAAAAAGAACAAAGAACTACAGGGATTCAGACTAGAAATCTCTGATAAACCTACATACCTGGAAACCTTTCAAAGAAGAAAACTCTTCCCAATAGCCTAAATTAAGAAATATCTTTTCTTCATGCTTCCTTTGCTGTATATGTGGTGTAAATTCTGTCTGGCATTATTGATTAGATCATTAAAATTATATTTAAAACAATGTTAAAAACCCAAGAGCAAACCACAAAAGCCTAATCTGAAATCACAGAGATAATAATTTTTACAGATCTGAGATTAGGGTTTTTTTACATTAATAACTATAATTCAATTTAACAATGTGACAAGTTCAAGAGTTGCTGAAGTGTTCAGAAAGTTTGATAAGTGTTTTTATTCCTTTTACATTCTCTGCATCCCTGATCTACTCTTTCATACACCGCAGCTTCAATTAAAAAACTGAAAGATTGGAAAACAGATTAAAAGCAAATAAAATTTATTCTCTTTAATTGCCCCATAATGCTATAATTTAATGGCAATGTACCATGATTCTGAAAAGCACAGACTATTGTCTGTTGGGGTTATGCATGTTGGACAAACTACATTCTCTTTGAAAAAAAAGCTAAATTGTAGAGGAATGCTGTAGCCGAAGTGTTCATCCTGGTACAGACAGCAACACAGAGAACTGATTCACTCTTTCCAAAACTGAGCTGCATTCAGCTGCTCAAAATGAATTTATTTTATTGTTCATGAATCAAGCCAATATGCCCAAAGTCAAATATATATTTATTGAAGTTCTCAAGAGAAACCATTTAAAGACAGTGACCACCTTAAAAGCATTAGATAATGGAACTGAGCATGCTGAAGAACACAAATATATATTGCAAATCTGTTCATACAGCTGATTTTACCACACTGCAGTTCAGCCAGTTGGAGAGGGATAAACTCATCTGGATTAAGTAAGGCCCTATTCAGACAATCCACTGGCCTAGACCTGAGATTTATATCCTCTTAACAGGGACAAACTGAAAACTACTGCAGTTTATAACCTATGTTGTTGAGCACCGTGTTTCAGTTTAGTCAAATAAAGGCTTTGATGTTCTGTAACTGTATGTAGACACAACTACTCACTCCATTCCCACAGGGTAAATATAGTATAAAGTAGGGCATTTTATGACATTATAAAATAATTTTACCAAAATAAACCCAAGTAGAGTAGCATCATAATTTTTAATGAATTTAACATTATTTATATGTAGAAAAGTATAAGTTATTTGCAATGTAAGAGAACAGAGACCCAAAAGTAAACCACTATAGAAAATATTTTTAAATAATTTTTCGAAAAAGAGAAAAGTTGATTACAAATTGTAGTGATTTGAATTAATATAAGATAGTCTTCCTAATATATAATTTGCAACACTTCAGATAAGAAACATTAGAAATATCTAGACCTCTCTTTTAAGAAACATGCCTTCTACTTCTAAAACCTAAATGGAAGTACCTAGGTGATTCAGTTTGCAGGGCAGTGCTATTACTCATTAGCCTTTGTAGGAAAATCCAAGCCTGAAGAGAATATTTACGTAGCAGAGTTGTACACTGCAGTTCCACTTCGTTTCAAAAACTATCAATCATAAATATATTTTATTCCTATTTCTAGTCTTTGGACAAAGTATGGCTACAAAACTTGGCAATAGAATTCATTAGTAGTGAGACCTCCTCATGTTTGTTGACTATTGGCTAATATATAATTTAGTAATCTAAAAATTCCATGAAATCAACAAAAAAACTTTAATACTCTACATTGAAACTTCCTAAGCTGCCACAAATTTCTTGTGGTATTGGCAAGTTTTTATGAGAAACCATGGAGGGAGAAACAAGCAGCAACGTATTCCTACCAGAGCCCTGACTACATGTTGAAAGAAGGATTTTCTGCTAAGGACCTATTGGTTTGTATTAATTAGTTTCTTGCCTGAGGAAGACAAATTCTTCATTTCCATGACTGTTGAAGTTTACCAAATGAAAAATGAAAGAAAGGAATTTACCTCAGAGTATTCCAAAAACTAAAAAAAAAAAAAATAAAATAAAAAAATTCATCTTTTATGACAGTTTGTAAATACCCCTCTGATGCCCAGTCTGCAGTTCTACTTCACAATACTCCTACAAATGAAGGAATTACAGTAAACTTCCTTCCCCATGGACCAGATAACTTTCCCTAGGTGAAAATTAAAAAACAGTATCATTAAGCTATGGGTTTTGTCTTTTTCTGGTTTTTTGGTTTTTTTGGGACAATCAGCAATAATATGGAGTTCAACATGTGCAAGTACCAAATTCTGCACCTGGAATGGGGCAACCCTGGTCGTGTGTATAGTCAGAGGGTGGAGAGCAGCACCATGGAAACAGACCTGGGGCCCTGGTTGATGGCAAGTTGAATCTGAGTCAGCAGTGCCCTGGCAGCCAGGAGGGCCAACCCTGTTCTGGGGTGCATCAGGCACAGCATTGCCAGCCAGACAAGGGAGGGGATTGTCCCACTCTGTTTTACACGGGGGTGGCCTCACCTCAAGTTCTAAAGGCTTTTTTGGGCACCACAATATAAAAAAATATTCAACTATTAGAGAGCATCCATAAGAAAGCAGCAAAGATGGTGAAGTGTCTGGAGGGGAAGCCAAATCAGGGGTGGCTGAGATCACTTGGTCTCTTCAGGCTGGATGAGACTGAGGGGGATCTCATTGTGGTCTTCAACATCAACACAAGGGGAAGCAGAAGGATAAGTGTCAATCTACTCACTCTTGTGACCAGTGACAGGACTCCAGGAAACAGCAAAAAGATCACTCAGAGGAAGTTTAGGTTGGATATCAGAAAAAGGGTTTCCAGTAGTGTTGCATATGGGGGAGTGTTGCCTGGGAAGTTTGCGTTGTGACACACCAGAGGGTGGCTGAGCACTGGGACAGGCTCCTCAGGGAAGTTGGTACAGCTCTAAGCCTGTGTGAATTCAAGGAGCATTTATTTATATAATGCTCGCAGGAACAAGAAGGGGTCCTTGGGGTGTCCTGTGCAAGACTGGAAGTCAGACTTGACCCTGATGAGTCTCTTCCAACTCAACATATTCCATGATCCTGTGATTTACCACATACCAGTATAACTGGTTCAGCAAGGACTTAATAAACAGAGGATTTGATTTTCTGACTAGTTTTTCCCAGTATGCTACAAATTCAGGTTATTTTCTTTCAGACAAGGTTACTAGGTTTTCTAAATCCTATATACACTTACTAACTAGGCTGGCTGAACCTTAAACTTTGTCTATAAAGAACAGGCACTTCTGATTATTTTTCTGGCAATCTGCTCTTGTACTCCTCATACTCTCAGTCTCTGAATACAGTCATACCTTTTGATGTTTTTGATGTAGTTTCCAAAAAAAAAAATTAAAACAGGAAATTCAGGTTATCAAACTATGCAGCACATTATTTTGAAGCTTAATAAAGAAACCAAAATCCACTAAAAGGTCATTCAAGCTATAATAGTCTTTATATGAGTTAGAAATATTTCTCCTTTCTTTCTTTTAAATTTGATAGTACCATAGACTGTGTTGTTTGCCTTGACTAGAATTCAAACACAGATTTTCTGGATACTCAAATGCTTTATAAAAGTAAAAGTTGCATGCCTATTTGATGAGGAGAGAATCTCAAATGCAAAAGAACCATATTAAATTTTTTGTCTCTTGCAGAGAGAATATCATGTCTTGATAAATAAACTGTCATTGTTTATGATGAAGCTACTCAAGAAGGAAACTGTAAAATAAATTTTAATGGAATTGTAATTTTAGAAGTTTAATCCAAGGATCCATTCTCTAGTAGTTACAATCAGCAAAGACATTTTGTGCCTCTACACTTTAGCTGAGATGTTGATAAAATGAAGTAAGGGATATATTCTAAGCTTTTGATGTCTTCTATATTCTACACAGTGACTAATTTGGGCTTTCATTAACCTTACAGCCCACAAAATCAGCAATGCAATAGCAGTTCTTTCACATATTTCAAAGGCTCACTTCTCCTTATGTGCCTGCCAAGGTACCCATACTATATCTAATTCCATTGCTCTCAGTTAATATTTAGAGTGAAAGAGGAAAATATCATTCCCTAAATGCATGGATAGGCACTTGTATGCATGATATATTTAAAATTCCCTAGGAAGTTAGCTTTCCTTGCATGCACAGTGAACCCAGGACTGACAAGTGGTGTGAACTATCTTGTCAGAAAAGTTGCTCCATGAACTTGTCCTGAAATTGTGAGATGTTACAGCAAATAAGTCGTTCATTTATTGAACTCAATGTTCCAGCAATGTTGTTGTACTTTGTGTGTTGACCAACTACTTATGGAGATGTTCATAGCATTGTTTTAGACTCCTTCAGTCCAAAATTTCAAGCTGATTAAACTGCCAAGCAGTCACATGATTGAGGAATATAAATTGACTACTGCTTTTGAACTGGAAGTTTTCTCTGTACTTGTAGTCTTGCCTCTGATTCACTATGGAATACAAAATATATGACCAATTAAATAAAATTAAAGTAGCTGAAAAAAAAAAGCTTTTCAAGGGAGAGCCATGCAATAATATTATATGTCAATGTTTTTTGTTAATTTTCTTCTTAACTTGCAAGATTAATGAGGTAGAAGGGATAAACCACTGTTCTGCTCAAATGGGTAATAGAATAGTATCACAAAAGTAAGAGATTGTAAGAAACTTGACATACAGAAAAAGAAGGAAGCAACATGATGATTTTGCAACATGTCAGCTTGGACAGTCAGACCTTAACAGGCAGACAGATTTCAGCTCCTATGTTCATATATTTGTATATTATTATTATTATTATTATTATTACTATTATTTAATAAGATGCACCTCTAAGGGGAACACCACTGAATTCTGGGAGCAGGAACTGCATTTCTGCAGTCCTTCCTGAAACTGCCACGTTCAATTATAGATATTTTTCATATTTTTTTTAATTTCTTAAGTGTCTCTTCTCCCTTCTACACAAGGGAACTGGAACACTGTAAACAGAGTTTTGGATATCTCTCTGAAATTCATACTCTAGGCCAAATTCTTAATTTCTTCATTTCCATATTTTTTCTCCATACATGGAGTACAATAGTAGGAAAAAATATTCAAAAATGTATAGAAGTGCGTGTGTGAGTGTATGTGGAATAGGGTGGGGTTTAACTTCATGTTCAGGCCTTTGAAAATATGAACTCATATTCAATTTCTTCCAAGAGCTCCTATTCTCAGCAAATTTGGCACTTAAATGTCATGGTCACATTGATTCTCTGCTGCAAGTGTTGCTATTATCAGCTCTGGATTGATGAGAGAGAGAAGGGCATTTTTTGACTCCTATTTCTAAACATAAAGCTTTCATAGCAGCAGTTTTCTCCTGACTTTTGAACTCTGAGATGCAGGGAGCCAAAGAGACCCAGCAGTGCTGGAGCAAGCTGAATAACATGTGCTTTTCACTTCTGTGGTTCAGTGGCATGATGCAAGAAGGCAAGACATCAGAGCTGTAATCACCAGTGCTTTTTGACAGCCTGAAAAATGCTTGAAATTACTATAAACAGAACACATCTTCAACTGGATTGTGACAGAGTCTTTCCATTAAAGTTTACGTAATGTTTCTCAATTATACAAGCTGATAATAAAACTACGTGTGTGTTTCATTTTTTCTTACCTGCCAAGTACAAAAATTTACAAAGAACCTCAAAAAAATGTGACCTCTGTGTGAGTAAGGAAAGTAAAGGCATAATTTTTGGTTTTATTTATATCCTGGCTTTCACTTGAGTGTGTATGAGATTTTAAATTTACAGCTGCATATCCACATTTCTAGGCCATGAACTTTCTCACACATAGCACACAGTGTGATTCTTGAGGCTCTTCTCTACACAGCCAGGAGTTGGATTTTGATTATATTTGTGGGTCCCTACCAACTCAAGATATTCTATAATTCTATGATTTACACACAGGTGATAGACTTTGCCAGCAAAAAATACATTGAGTAGAAACAGAACACAATTGCCATTAGATTTACCATTAGGGTTTTTTTAGGGATAAATAAAGCCAGATTTATTTAACCATATGACCTGCATCTCCTCGAAAGTGAGACTTACGCAATCTTGCTCTAAAATGGCTAAATCCAATGTTTCAAAGAGAAAAGGGAAGCCATACTTAAATTATGAGAAAACTTAATTTAGAAAGAAGTATATGAAAAGGTTTTAAATGTAGATTTTTTTGCAAGTGACTCACTGTGTTAGGATGTCCAGAATGATAAAGATAGTCTCTAATTGTTATGCGATGAACTATTGAGTACTGTCTTTAGTTCTGGGGCCCCCAGTGTGAGGAAGACATGGACCCATTTGAGTGGGTCCAGAGGTGATCCCACCTTCATCAGGTGATCCCTGATCATGATGGACTGGAACATCTCAGCATTGAAGACAGGCTAAGAGTTGGGGGTATTTAGCTTAGAGAAGAGAAGGCTTCCAGAAAACCTCATAGTGGTCCTCCAGTATTTAAAAGTGGCCTACAGGAAAGATGGGGAGGGACTTTGTTTTGGGATTCAACAAATTGTATTGTAATTATGACTGCTAACACTAATAATTAATTGTACTAAAAGGTTTCAGCTTGCAAACCTTTAAAATGATTATATAGCTAATTATATGGATTCAAGCTCAATGCTTTTGTCTAATTTATTGTTTCCTGCTTAATGACAGATTATGAAGTATTCTATAAACTTCTGGGAAGGTTTGTCAGCTTAAAGGATTTGAGAAGGCATATTTTGTGAATTCATGTTTATCAAGTCAAGGGCTTTTATTTTTCTTGTCTCATGCCCTGTCAGTGAAGAGACATTCAAAAGAAACTGAGAGGGAGCACAGATGGAACAGGTGACCCAAGCTGACAAAAGGGCTCTACACCACAGAACATCATGCCCACTAAACTGGAGGGAGTTACCTGGAGAGGTGGCCAATCTGAATTTGGGAAAGGGCATCTGGCATTGAGCAAGAGGTGGTGAGCAATTGCAGTGTGCATCACTTGTTTTTCTCTTTTTATAATCATCCTTATTATCATTTATTGTTATTATTGTATTTTATTTGTTTTACTTTCCACTAATAAATTGGTCTTATCTCAATACAAAAGTTTTACTTAGATTCTCCTCCCCATTCCACCATGGCAAAGAGGAAGATGAGGGCACTGAGCAAGTGGCTGAGTGGTGGTTAATTTTTATCTGGGTTTAAAACCACAACAGTCCATTTTCTGGCAGCCTGTGGATTAGATGTTCTCAGGCAGATTGGTTTGTAAAAAAATGAAAACCAAAAGTCCTCTTCAGAATTTTATGCTTTCCATCTGCTCCCATGTTCTGTTCTTTTACTTCTTTCCCTTTGTATAATACCCAGTTTGTAAGGTCCTCTACATGCCTTGCATTTTCTAGAATATGTTTTAATATAAATTTGTCCTGGCATTATTTAATTTAAACTATATGTAAAATTCAATAAATAATAAAAAAATAAGATGTACGTACAGGTGTCCTGCAAATGCTTAAAAAAATTAGTCTTGCTTTGATTATTTGATTTTATTGCACAGCAGAATAAGGCCTTTTTTTTTTTTTTTTGGAGCAGCAGTAGTCTGGTATACTGCTTTTGATGAACAAAAGTAGTAATCTAAAGTTTCTAACACTTAAAGCTATCAGTTGTTAACAGTTGTTTCTTCATGAGACAGTATTTTAACAAATCTTTAATTTCAATGGGGTTAAATTTCTAATTTGGTTTTGCTGTTGCATCTTAATAGAGGAAATCTTCTAAACCAAGGTAATGAATCTGTGATAGTGGTTCCCTATAATTTATCAACTTCTTTATCTGAAATTCTTATAAAGAAATTAAAGTTTAAGGACTGGAAATATAATTTTATATTATGGAATCATTGCCTCATTGAAACACTGATGTGATGAAATAGAAACACAAAAGGTTCTGTTATTTTGTTCTTTAGTTTACTCTCATATATTTAACTCTTAAAGATTCCACAGAACTGGCCAAATATGTTACTGTAAAACAAAGTTTTTTTGTTGATTATGTAATTGGAAAATTCCCCTATTAGGCAAGTGGGCTATTAGGTACTATATTTAACATTTCCATATTTCATTCACTGAACTAATAAACATAATGATAAACCAAAGTTAATATTTTTGAGCCTGAGATGTCTCTGTATATTCTCAAAAATGTGTAACTTGGTGCTGGTAGGATGTTACACTCAGGAAAGAAATCTCTGACTGGGGTACTATTTAATTTTCTCTATAGAAGAAACAAATTTGTGTGTCACTATTTGATGTTACTTTTACTGTGAGAAGCACTGATTTTTCTGGTGCACCCATACATCTAACACTCCACTTATGATCAAGAACTTTTTGCTGAAAAGTCTAAAAGGAATATCAATACATTTCTTCACATTCTTTGGGTTGTATGTATTACACTTATTAACTTTGGAAAACTAAGCATCTGACCCTTTTGGTTAATCAGATTTTCAGTCCTGGTTTCTGAAGCCTGTTTAGTAATTCATTGACTGCAGAGCCTTTTTTCTTAGAAGCTGAAAACATTCTGAAAAATAACTAGTGTGTTGAATTGTCTCATTTTTGGATAACTGTATGCATACATTGGTACATATAGCACTGTGTCTTACCCTTAGATAGGTAGATTATTTTGGAAGCAATTAAAGAATTTTTACAGTTTACTCCTAAGTATTGGTACCAGTTCTTTGGTTAAAATCTTGCATATTGCTACTTGTTCATGTACTTCCTCACTCAAAGAGCAATTTATTTAAAGCATTTTTTACTGCCTTGAAAAGTTTTAATATGAAGTTTAGACTACAGGAAATATGAAGCTAACAGCTTGCATTGTTCTAGCAGCTGCTTGTATTGATGCTTGTAGTCAAGAAGATGAAAATCAAATTCTTCAGAGGGATCATTTCAATTTTAATGTTTAAAATGTAAAACTTTAGTCAATCCTCCATTTCCTCATTTATCTGTAGAGTCTAATATTAATCTTGAGTTGAAGCAATGTTAATAAAAAAAGTCTTGAATATTATGTAATTGAAGTATCATGCACTAACAACAGAAAAATAAAATCTAAAGCATTTAAAATTTCTGGACTATATACTGCACAGTGCTGGTGTTCATTTTAGTCTTTTGTTATGTGAATGAAACTTTATTGAATCTTTCTATGGAGTATATTGAAAGACCAGAAAAACAGCAGGTTTCATCAAATAACAAAAGAAAACAAAAGAAACAAACAATAAAAGGGCAATTTTCAGATTGGTATATAAAATGGCAGATTAAATGGAGGTCATCAATTTAGCACTTACTACAGCCTGTGCATTCGTAAGAAAACTATAAGCTTGGGTTTTTTGCTTCAAAGAGAAGGGTTTCACTGTAATATAGTGAACTTGAGTAAGAAATAAGCCAAACTATTTTTCTCATAATGAAAGTGACTCTTCTGCTTGACTTTCAATAATATGTATTTTTCAGGTAATCATAGCATTTAGAACAGTTAATGTATCTCAGGACTGTTTTCCTATGGGTGAATAAAATAGACCCCTTTAAAAATCCCAGTAAATGGACAAATAGAGGCATGATAGAGAAAACAGATATAATAATAATTGATGGGAGATAAGAGTTTGTACTCTGTTAAGAGTCATAAATATAAATAAAGTAGTTATGCTGCAAGATCAGCAAACACTCTTTTGAAATATTTTCTTAGAAGTCTGCCAAGGGAAATGAGATATTTCATTCTTAGACGAAATTGCTGTTGGCAGGAGGTTGTATTTTCCAAATGAAGTGCTGGGCTTCTGTGATGAAATACTGGCTCTTCAGAAGATGGTTGCTTGATAAGAAGAGACAAGATATGATATAGTTTTTTTATTTATTTTCTTTAATCTCCTAATACATGTTCATGAACAATGAAAAGAGCAACATAAAAGTAAAAAAGAAACTCCTAACTTGATGACAACAACGACAACAATTTTAAGAGTACCATCTTGAAAAGAGATAATGTAGGGGAAAAAGCACTAAATAAAAGAGGATTTTCATGCCTTTGATAAAATCTTCTCTTTACTAGCAATTGAAAGTACAAAACTGATAAATGTGGAGTACTGAAGACAAAAATTGGCCAAAGTATTTTAAACAGATCTGCAAGTCACACTGATTTCCCTGAAAAACAGAATGATCAGTTTTTCTAAAAATTTGTCCCACATGACTATGAATCTAAATACAGGCCCGACTTTAAGCTGAGCTTCCAAATATTTGTCTAAGTCCTTTTCTATTTTGTTTTCTGCATTAAACAGACTTCAGATGCATGGGCAGATACTTACTCTAAGTGACATTTTGAAGAGACAATCACTGAATCATGTTAATTCAAAATAGCTATCCAGGTCTAATTTCCTCATAGGTATTTCAGGAATAGTATCCTGTCTACCTTGAAAACCAAAACTACATTGATGAACAAACTTCTGCGCTTGGAGCTATCTTCTTTTAAATATGATTTGTCAGGCTCTGTCCCAGAACTCAAGGGAAATTTTCAATGGAGGTACAGAGTGCAGTAACAGTTCTGTAACATATTTGTTTGCATCTACTTGAACTCAAACTGACATTTTAGGGGAAGTAAACATTATGTATTTGAGGGTAACTACCACTAATCACAAATGTAGTAGAAAAGATAACAAGGTATGCTACACAAGAAGCAAGGATAAATAGGAACTGAATCTTTTGTACAGCTGGTGGGAAGTGATGGAAGAGAATTTATTTCTCAAAGCACAATAGGCACTCTAGAGTATTCCTGGTGATTTTAAAGCTTTAGAGTACAAATACAGGCTTTTGGGCTAATTTAGCTTTTAAAATAGCTTTTCCTGAATTTAGCTATTTTGGTGAGTATCTGTACCTATTTTCAATGAAAACAAAGTTTAAATGTATTTCTTCATAAGTAAGCCTCTGGTCAGAATGTCACTTGCAAACTTGCACCTCAAATAGGAATTTCAGTAGGGAGTGGACATTGACTTTTATAACAAGAAGAAGGAGTTACCAACATTAATGCAAAACATAGTTTTGCTCCTCTCTTAAACAGAGTTTAATTAGATAATAGGTAGACAACTTCATTGTGGATAGTTGGTGTCTCCTGTAAACATGGGAAGTTTGAATTCTGGGAAATTTGATCATGTCAAAGAAAAGACAGGTCTCAGTGAAAGCAATAAGGAAAAGGTGTGTGTGGGGAAATTCTGGATGTGTTGTTATATTTCTAGAATAAAGTTGATTTCCAAAAACTTCTTTTTTGGTGAATATACTGAAGGGATTCCATCCTTTTCACACAGCATTCTGTATAAAAAAGTATTTTCTGCTGCTATGACTAAAGTAGATGTAAAGGAATTGCAATTCTCTCAAACTTTGAAAAATAACAGCTACTAGAAGGAAAAGAATTATTGTGAAATTTACAGAATCTGTTCTAGGAAATCTACTAAAGGTTTAATCTGGGAGGTAACCTTGCTATATTTTCAGCAGTAGAGGATGGCACAATTTTTAAACCTACAATTCTAGGAAATTACTTTTCTGTTGTCCTTATCCTCATGCTATCTCACCCATGTATTTTTATGTAATAGGCAAAGTTATGTAAGCTTAAAAAAACAAGAAAAGGGTCTTTCTTAACTGGAGGAGTAGTAGCAAGTAGCATGGTAGTGTTTATTACTTGAAAGTAGGATTAAACACTGAAGCGTAGGAAGAAGTTAGTAAGATATTTATAGTGAGAGAAAAAGTGCAAACCTTGGAGGCACTGAAGATCAGTATATAACTTCCCTTCATTTTTGTTCTAGAAATTATGTCTTTTACAGAGCAATGAAATCTGGTAAAGGAAAAGGGCCTCAGGAAAGCTTTGAGCCTAATTTAAATGGAGATATTTTTCAGGCCATTTATTCTCATTCATATTTTTTGAAAACATTTAATGAGTCATTCTAATTACATTTAAAATATGGATTAATAACTTCCCCTGGAAGCTTCTTTATTCTTCTTATATTTGATCATTGCTAAAGAAATATATATTTACTTGTTTCTCACTTCCAGTTTATTATAATATAGCATATCATAGTTTGTACATTATATCAAAAGAATAAGCAATAAAAATGTCCCACTTATATGATCTGGTTCCTTTCATGATTCATAAAAGCATTTCATAGTCAATTTTTCTTAATTCAAATACTGATTTCTTTCTAATATTTTGCTAACAGTGTTAATTAAAACACTGCTTTTCTTTTCTTCTGAGTATGAACCATCTTGTATCCAGAAAAGACTCCTCATAATATTGTTTTGTGCTGGTTTTAGCTGGGGTAGAATCAATTTTCTTCACAGTGATTGGTATGGGACCGTGTTTTGGAACTGTGCTGAACACAGGGCTGTTAATACTGAGATTTTTTTTTTGTTGCTGAGCAAGGCTTGCACAGAGCCAAAGCCTTTTCTGCTGCTCATACTGCCCAGGAGGCTGGGGGGGCAAGAGAGGTCAGGAGGAGACTCAGCCAGAACAGGTGACCCAAACTTTCCAAAGGGATATCCCAGACAGTGTAGCATCATGCTCATCATGTTAACTGGAGGGAAGAAGGAGGAAGGGGGAAATATTAACAGTGATTTGTCTTCCAAAGTGACTGTTCCATGGGATGGGGCCCTGCTCTCCTGGAGATGGCTGAACTGCTGCCTGCCCATGGGAAGCAGTGAATTAATTCCTTGCTTTGTGTGTGCATGGCTTTTGCGTCTCCTATTAGACTGTCTTTATCTCACCCCATGAATATTCTAGCTTTTACCACTCCAATTTAGTCCCTGAATGTGCTGGTGAGGGGGTGAGTGAGAGGCTGTGTGGGGCAGTGGCAGCTGGCTGGACTTAGACCACAACACCTTTGGACAATATGCTGAGGAATATGGATCTTGTAGTTCGTAAGAAATGTCCTTCTAAGACAGACTTCTGGCCATCTAGCCCAATATTCTGTCTCTCAGACTGACAAAGTAAATTATATTTATAGAAGAGAAATAGATATTGTGATAGTGCTTTTTTACAGGAAAAAGAAACCTTTCAAATGGGAGTGATTTTAACTCATACTTGCTTTTATTATATGAAATTGTCACAGTGTTAATGAAAATCAGGGTATATTGTCCAGTGGCGTAAGAGAAATTTCACATTTCTTTAAAGTGTATTCCAGACCCAAATCTCTTGCATGTACAGAGCTACTATCAGCTGTTCTGAATAGAGCCTTTTTTTCCACAAGTGTAATGTGTAATTCACATCACAGAAGTCCAAATAATAAAATGTGTCCTTCAGCTAATCCATGTGGGAAAGGAAAAAGATCACTCTTGTTTCTTTGAATGGGTCATTTACAATTATTTTAGTTTAAGTAAATGGGAATTACAGGATTGCAAATTATATGTCTATGCTGGATTTTTTTAAAACTGACAGTAATTTATATGATTTACAGAAGATAAATACTGGCAGTCAAAACTCTTAAAACCCTTTGTATTCTCAGGAAACACCAAGAGAAGGAATTCACAAAAAAAATGAAGTAAAAAATCAAGAACTACCAGGAAGAAATTCAGAGTAATAACTCAAGATAAGCATTGATGTAATTTTCACTTGGAGACCAAGAAGCAGAAAAACCCCTTGCTGCAACTGTTGAAAGAAGATAGGACATGATTTTCCAATGTCTTTCTGACATCTCTCACAAAAAAGTGTGAAACTGTGGTATTTAAATAGAATAAGAAGAGTTTCCTTCCTTCTTCTTTACACCTTTTGACATTTTTCTTTTCCTAACAATATGAAGTCTATTCAGAGATTTCTTTTTTTTCAGCTCCACTAATTATTTAGCCATCATCAGCTATTGTTCATAAATCATTTAAAGCAGCAGGGAGTCACTAAAGCAGATGCTGTGATTACTTTCTAAAATTTCATGTGTCTACGCAGTTCAGCAGGCATTACTGGGTAAGGTCGCTTAGTAGTGGGATGCAAAGAAGGGTGGGTTGGGAAAGTACAGGCTGAAGAGAATAATTTATGTCTAAAACATCTCTCAAAAGCCCTATCCTTCAAGGTGCTGAGCACCTCCCGAAAGACTAACAACTTCTATTTAAATAAACCTGATTTAAGACTGAATACTTCCAAAGGGTCCAGAAAAAAATGCCCTATTTCAGAGTTGATTATTTTGCATAATCAAAATGATGGTTTCATTTTTTCTCATGTAACTTGCAAATTTTTGTTTCAAATGGTTTTAGTTTGAGGGACAATGCAATTTTATTTATTTATCTCAATAATTTTATTGAGGAGACATTTTTCATCCCAGTGCAAATAGTCATTCTTCCTTAATAATTAACATGATTGTAGAGCACCTAAATTTTCAAAAATATTTGACAATGTTCAAATATGAGGATCTACCTTAATCTGAACATTGCTGAGCCCAGAGGCTAAGCATCCAGACTGTAAGAATTGACTAGTAGCACACATGGTGAGGAGGATCAAGGCAAAACAGAGTTCAGTATCTGGTCTCTACAGGATTTTCAAGATGCATTTTGACAAGCAAAGTCTGAAGATATTATTAATTCCCTTCTGAATCTAATTTTTTTTTGTCATAAAAGAAATATAAAAATAAAACCCAATGAAAAAAATTCCAGATTTATCAGTCATTTTCCCCCACTATAAATCTGTAATATTTTGGTAATATTACTTCTACAATTGTTTTGTTTACTGCATAGCACAAAACTACAGTATGGAATTCAGTAGAAGCAATTTCCCCACAGAAGTTTCACTTCAGAAAGACAAGACATGCATGCCTGTCTGAGACTATAATTTTTCCAGTTGAGTGACAGAAAGAGCTACTACCTACTGCTGTTGCAGGATCTTCTTCAATACTCAGTGTAAAAATAGCCTCTCTGGGCAGTTGTCTCAGATGTGCTTTTATTTCCTTAAACATGTACTGCTATATTATTAGTAGTATTCCACTGTCAAAACCTGATTCCCATGCTTTCAATAAGTATAGGTGAGTATTTTAGAGAATTAATTTTCTTTTTTTTTTTTCCTGGGAAATTCTAGAGAGCTATAAATTATCTTCAGAATGACTGTAATCATTAAATAAACAAAGTAAATCAACTCTCAAAACTCTTTATTTTATTCAATGGTTAAGGTATACCAATATTGGGAATTTTTTGTCTCACATCAAAAGTTGGAAACAGCTCTGTAGTTAATTTCTGTTAAGTAGTTTATAAATAGAACATATTCAGAAAATGAAAATGTCTTAAATGTAGTTCTATTAACCAGAATGAAATTTGATTTCATTATTTGTGTGTTTTTACATGGAAGAAAGAAGAAAACAATAACTTATACACAGGAGGAAAGATACTCAAATAGTTTGAAATTTTGGGCTAAGAAAAATTAAACTTTTTTTAAAGAGTATTTGCTTTAAATGATATTAAAAAACGTTGGCTCAATAAATTCATTCTGAGTGCAGTTTTTTGAACTATTGTATATTTAGATTTTTTTCTTCTGGGTCAGAGCAGACAGGTTTTCTCTGACCTTAAAGTTTGTATACAGCCTTTTACTAGATAACATCTGCTGTTGGTGAGATGCATTTAGGAATCATACAGGAAAAAAGATGTTGAAGACAATAAAAAGGAAAAGAATGTTTGATTGCTAGTAAACAAACTATTTGTCAGAAAAGACCTTTTGCATTTTTTTCTATTAAGCAGTGTTGGAGCTTACTAGAGAGAGAATTTTAGTTTTCAGCTTGAATGATGACTTTGATATAAATATAAAATGACTAGAAGCAACATCCCCTAGTGATTTTCAGTGCATTTCTTGACATATATTTTTCTTGACTTCTCTAATCTTATAAGAATGCCTTATGGAAAAGTGTTTTTGTATAAATTATTTTTCCTCAACTAAATGTCCATCTGACAGATGAAATAGTTAATTCCAAACATATGGGTAATTGACAATTACCTTGATGATTAGAGGTTTTCAAAGCACAACAGAAAAATTTTAGAGAGAAATTTAAATAATTAAATTGTGTTGGTCACTGAAATTTGAGTGCAAGGTACATTTTTTGAACTACATATTTTTACACACAGATAATCTATGTCTTCATTTATACATATGTATCTTCTTCCTGTTCATTTTCATTTATTTTCATTCAGCCATGCTGGTCTCTTGCTATCTTTTATTTATTATTCCTGAGGATTGAGAGCTCTTGTACTTTGTGGAAGGTATCCTTAAAGATTTGTGAACTCTGTTATTCTCCCTTTTTTCTGTGAGCAGTTTCCCAGGGTGTCCTATTGAGTAACTCCTTGACGATCTGGAATTTTGCTTTCTGAAAGGTCAGGTTGCTGAATCTACTTTTCACTTGACCAATATCCCTCAGGTCTGTGAGCTCCAGCCATGCATGACCACTGCAGCTCCATCCTTTGTACTTTTCCTTAGATCATAGGAAGGACAAAATTGGAAAGTTAAGAGAAACAAAGCAACTCTCATTCTCACTCTTCTATAAAGGCTATCTCTGTACCATAAAGCTCTGCTTTTAGAGAGACCATGGGGATGTTTCAGCTAGGACCAAGGCTTTCAACACGACTTTTGGAGTCTCATGACTGTCATTGCAAAGGACAAAAGAGCTGAAGAGAACTGGAGACTGTAGATTCCTAAAAAAGGAATCAAATAGAAGAGGCAATCAAGAACAAAATTAGGTTCTTATGATATATTTTATGATTCACATTTCACTTGCTAATTCATTTACCAGAAAAAAAAGGTGTATTCTTAATATGATTATATAATGATTGTGGAAGACAAATTACATGACTAACGTTTTGCATAAAAAACTATGCATGGAGTTTTGATGGTGTTGAGTATTCAGAAAATAAAATCATGCTGTCAGCTCAAATAAGGAGGAAACATATGCTTTAGGCAAAAACAACACAGAGGACATAGTGATTCTGTAAAGGCTATAGAAATAATACATTACTTACACTGATGAAGTAAAACCAGCAAAGGCTTAGTCACAGTCATTTTAATCTAAACCCTTTCTGTACTCTTTTCTGTCTGAAGAGAATTTTCTTGGTAAATTCATTTGAAAATACTAAAATTCACAATAAAGGAATATTTATGTCATAGTAAAAATATAACAAGTTATTTTTAAGAGATATACTAAATAGTGTTTAAATTCATTTTATATGTACAAATATATAGCTTCTTTATTGAGTCTTTTAATTCATGTTTTTTGCAGCTAAGAAGGGAAATTGGCCTCTTCTTATCATGGAAAGGTAAGGTTTAAAGGGACCATGGTGGGTCAGCTTGCTTAAATTCCCTGTTCAAGCGGGGTCATCCCAGAGCACATGGCACAGGATTTTGTCCAAGTGGTTCTTGAGTATCCCCAACGAGGTAGACCTCACAGCCTTTCTGGGCAACCTGTTCCAGTGCATGATCACCCACACAGTAAAGAAGTGCTTCCACATATTCAGGTACAACTTCCTGTGCATAAGTTTCTGCCTACTGACTCTCATCCTTTTGTTTGGCATTATTGAGAACAGCCTGGCTCCATTCTCAGGAAATCTTCCCTTCAGATACTGACAGGTATTGATGCCCTCTAAGTCTTCTCTTCTTAAGGGTCTACAGGCACAGCTCCCTCAGCCTTGCCTCATAAGTGAGATGCTCCCATCCCTTAATTATCTTCATAGCCCTCTGCTGGACCTTCTCCAGGAACTCCATATTCATCTTGCACTAAGGAGCCCAGAACTACACACAGCTCTCCAGATCTGGCCTCACTAGGGTTGAGTAGGGGGGCAGGAGGATCACCCACCTCAATCATCTGCTCTTCCTAATGCTCCCCAGGATACCACTGGCCTTCTTGCCCACAGGGACACACTGCTGGTTCATGGACAGCTTGTTCACCAGGACTCCCAGGTACTTCTTTGATGATCTGCTTTTCAGGAGGTCTGTCCCCAGCAGGTACTGGTGCCTGGGGTTATACCTCCCCACGTGCAGGACCCTGCACTTGCCTTTGTTTAACTTCAGAACATTCCTTTCTGTCCATCTCTGTAACCTGTTCAGCTCCTTCTGAACAGCAGCACAGCATTCTAGGCTATCAGTCACTCCTCCCAGTTTTGTATCAGCAAACTTGCCAAGGAGGCATCTGCCCCTTCATCCAACTTACTGATGAATAAATGATATAATATCAGGCCTAATATTGAACCTTGGGGGCCATCACTAGTGACAGACCCCTAACTAAACCCTGTGCTACAACACTCTGGGATCTGCCATTCAGCCTATTCTCAAACCATCTCTCTGTCCACTCATCCAGTCCATACCTCCTGAGTTTGCCTGTAAGGATGTTGTGAGAGACATTGTCAAAAGCCTTGTTGAAGTTGAGGTAGACAATATCCATTGCTCTCTCCCTATCTATCCAGGCAGATGTTTCATCACAGAATTAAATCAATTAGTTTGGTCAAGCAAGATGTACCTTTAGTGAATCCATGCTGAGTACTCCTGATCATCTTCTTGTCATCCCTATTCATCTCCAGAAAGAGATGTTCCATCGCATTTCAAGGGGTAGAGGTGATGCTGACAGGCCAGTAGTTCCCTTGTTCCCCTTTCTTGACATATTTGAAGACTAAGGTGATGTTTGCTTTCCACTGGCCCCCAGACACCTCTCCTGATCACTACAACCTTTCAAAGATGATCATGACTGGCAGAGCCATGGTGTTCACTAGTTCTCTCCACTCTTGTGGATACATCTGTGTAAACAGACCATCCAGTTCCTCCTATCTGTTTCCCATACTGCATGTGCTGTACAGCTTCATAGCAGTATTTGATTGCTTCAATAACCCAGTGGGAATGCAAAGAGGTGCCCCATAGTCCTGTAAGCCTTCTTTTGCTATAGGTCTCCCCTTTCCACACCTAATCTCTGTCTAGCCGGACCCTGTCCCCAACCCCCTTCAAATCTAGATTAAAGCTCTGTTAATGAGCCCTCATAACTAGTGCATGACCCTTTCATTCTCTAGCTCATTTCTTTATTATTGTGCATATAGGTGAAGAAAGATTAATTACTTCAAGAATTACAGACAATGAACAAGAAAGATATAAAGCCTTTACATAATACATTTTAACAAAATATGCATTCTAAAATTTGATCATTTCATATGTACTAGGACAGATTATTCTAAAATGTTTAAAGATTACAATACCCCAAATTACATATTCATTGCTTTCAATACTAGGCAATACTAATACGATAATGTATTAGATTTTCAGCATAGATCTACTCACTAAGCAATTGAAAAATGTTTTTTTTTGCATCAGGCACTGGTCTCTGTTGGAATCAAAAAGTTATTATTGCATGGTATAAACACAAATAAACATCTGTTTCTTTTGTCCTCATACAAGTAATTAACGCAAAATCAGGAAGCACATTTCTCACAGGAGGAATTCTTGCAATCTTAGTACAAATGAAATTTGCATTCTGACATTGCAGTGTGTTGTTTTCTAAAATTCCAGATAGAAAAGCCTTGCTCCAAAACCAGAACAAAATGTCCAAGTAATAACCTCCCTTAGATTATATATTGGTATGTCTTCTCATAAATTATCAAAATATCATTGTACATTGAAAGAGACTCTTCTACGTGCTACAGCCCATCTCTTTATAAATTCTTAGAATACTTTTACAATTTCAGAATTTAACAGATTCAGAGTATCACTAGGATCAAGCTTTCTCCATTGTTCTCATTTTTAGTGTTCTTTGGATAAGAGATTACTTCAGAGACGCTCAGCACCTCTTGTGAAATGCCTGGCTTTGTCATCCAAATGTAGAGCCTGTGCTTAATGTGGTGCAATGCCTATTGTCAGATTATAGAGAGAGAACAACAGATATATTTTACTTCAGCTGTAGGTATTCATTTTTAATTACATCTCACATACCTTGTTTATCCACACCTTTATAGCCAGATGGGTTTTGGAAATATGTAACTCATAGTGAAGCATCTAGTGAAGTAAATGAAAGAAAAATCAATTGGTTTCAAGAAATTTTGGAGTGGGAAATAGAGGATGTTAATCTATATTTAGACAGGTGTTCCTAATGCCCTCCTTTGAGCCCACCCTCTACTCCCATTCATCTGTGGCCTCCCCTCTTCCTAATGCAGACACAACATGAAGGAAACTGCTGCTGTGTCTTCTCAGACTTAGTTCTTGTTCACAAGATGCCTCAAAGTATTGCAACATTAACACGAATTTGATGGAAATGCTAATAGATATAGCTGACCTGAAAATTAGTATTTTGAAAAACTTCTTTCTTAGTAAGCATTCCATTAGTTCACCTCTTCCAGGTAACCTCAAATACCTTTTGAACTTTGAACTTGTTTAACAACACATGACACGAGAGAAGTCAGAAAGGAGAGTTACTTTATACATGTAACATAAAAATAATGTAATGAAAAAAGAGAAAAAAAGCAAACTATGACTAAACAAAAGATTATTATGAATAATAAATCATAATAGTGAAGATAGTATGTGACATTATCAAAAAAGTTATACACTATCAAAATCAAGAACGAATAATTACAGTAATTGATCAAATTCACATAATCTTTCCTGAATAACCAAACTTCTGCAAAATCAATGAGAAACACGATTGTGTACATTCAATAAATTCAAAATATTTTGGCATTTATCATTGTAAATTTTATACTTTAATGTGAGTTTTCATAATTTTTCTCTATTACCAATAGAGGTGTAAAAAATTTACTTTGATATAGTAATTCCTTTCCAGCTCAAAAAAGAAAAAAATCCCAACATGGATGATTTGGAATATCTACCTGAGTGAATTCTGACTATTTCTGTCAATGCATGAAAAAGTCTGCCTAGTTGGTTTTGAACAGAAAGTCCAGTTTTTGTGGATGAATATGATAGGGTGTGTCTGCATAAACAGGATCAGGGGACAGTTGTTAATCAAATGTTCCTATCAAATATTTTTCACCCAGTGCTTCAAAGTGCATTGCAGTTCAGTCAAGCGGAGAAATCTCCAAACAGAATAAAAACCCCCAAGTTTTTGTTTTGCTAACTAGCTCACAGAAGCTTGTGTGGGAGAGAAGAAATGAGCACTTTTCATAGCAGGAGCTATAGAATAGAATATTTTCAGTTTGAAGGGTTGTAGCAGTAGCATAGGTTAGGAAAAAGGTTCTGACTTAGAAGTATTCTGGTACTCTGAGCAGAATCAAGCAGTACTGTTCCCACAACAGTGGTCCCTGCCCAAACAATTACTTGAGTAGTTACTCTAATTCTAATTATTCCAATAATTGGATTACTATTTTTCTCTGAACAGCTAACTTCTAAATTCAGAATGGAAATTGGAAATTTCAGCATATTTTGCGTTTCTGTTAAGAATGAAGCAATAGTAGTAATTATGGGAATTGTGTCCATTAATCTCAGTGGAATGTCAGCTATAGTGATTATTCTCTACTATCATTATCTAAGTTTCAGCTTTAGATTAAAGGTCAGCAAACAATGTTAGAAAAGTGAAGCCTTATTCATTAATTAAAATGGCAAAACCAAAAACAACTGTAACTAACCTAGGCAGCATTAGGGATGGATCACAATTAAAGCTTTTCCCTCTAAGAGAACATGAATAGCAATTTTTTTATGAAGAAAATTTGCAAAAATTGCTTTAAAAATCTGCAAATACACAAACATTAAGGTGATTGGAGTAGAAGAGAGGCATTAAATAAAGAAGCACATAGAAGAAATACCAGTGTCTAGAAAGGTTCCAAATTGTGCTTTCCAACAGATTGGTTATCACACATAGTATTATTTAAAGAACCCCATACTTCAAAGCAAAATTTCATAAAGCTTAGCTACATATTCAAATACAAACAAGCCTCTCATTCCTGAGCTATACTTTGAAAAGCACAGAGAGATGTTTTATTCTACAGTAGGTCATCATGCTATTAACATTCTCTCTTGGCAAGCTGAAGCTTAGGTATCTATAGGCCCTTCAGACAGGTACCAAAGGCAGAATGGAGTACAAATTAACTTCCATCAGCTGAGCCCTGGCTTAGCTGCTGATCCATCAGGATAGCCACATGATTGGCAACAAGAGGAAAATGTATCAATCTCCATGAAAATTCTTGCTAATACCAAGATCAGAAATAATGGATTTATTCTTCAATGTTAATTCTTTATTATAAATAATAAAAAAAAAATTCTAAATTTACTGGCTTAATTTATCGGGTCATCCAATCAAGTATATTTTTCTGTCTGATTGTTTATAAGGTATCAAACAATATATTCCCATTTATAAGGATTTTGCTACAACAGAAAAATTTTGAACTTTTTATCATTAAATACTAAACAAAAATCATAATGAAATAAAGCACAAAACCCTATGCAGAAGGAAAGAAGTGCCTTGCAGGAGGGGGCTTGCAGGTGACTCTCAGCCCCTGATGGACAGGGAAGTTGCTGCTCCCTGACACTAAACTGTTCCTTTCCTGGGAGGCTTCAAGGTTTGGATTTAACCATTATTGACATTCTTTAAAAGATTCTCTGAAAGTAATAGTTCCTATTGACGATTATCCTACGTGGTGTGATGGCAATGTCTTTGAGGTGTCGTTCTTTGCTATCATATTTCCTTTTGAAAAACAGCAAAGTTGGTATTAGGACATTAAGGTGTTAATGTGACAAAGACTTTAGTATGAATTACAGAGAGGTGGTGGAGAAGAGAGAGAGATGAGAAGAAAAATTGAAGAGGAGGAAGGGATTAGTTAGTAGGCCATAAGTGCCTATAAAAATTAAATAGTTGGGAACAAAGAAGATGGGATGGAATTGTTTAAAATTACTAAAGGTGATAAAAGCAAGAGTAATAACCTGAAACTCAGACAGGAAATAATAATTTACATATTAATACAACAAATTGTGATAGTGAGATCAATTAGAAAAAGGAATATTTTGCTGAAGAATATGGTTCTGCCAATATTGCCTGAGGTGTCAATGAGACTAACATAACACATCACTATATTAATAAAGGCAATCCTTTTACAGAAGAGTGAAATTAAGATAGAGTTGATTTGCAGACTACTCTTCTGTTGTAGTATGACCATGGATATTTTTATGCAAAAAAGGAAAGTAAAGCTTCTTTGTGTTTTGTTGTTTGGGATTTTTTTTATGTATTTATGATAAAGTCCATTTCCTGATTAATATTATTCTGTGACACTTTTTACAGCACATAGTTCCTGTATTTTGTGCTTGATGTTCCTTCTTGGATATTTATTCTGTATATTTTATGATAGTAATTGTAGATGATCTTCCTGCATCTGTTTTTCATTTAAGAAAATTTGAACTATATTCAGTTTAAGCCAGAACACAGAAATCCAATTTTCTCTTTACTTTTCTTTTCTTTTAATTTTGGAAATTAAATATGAATCTCCAACACTTATAAATATATAATAATTTACTTATTAGATCACAAAGAAATACACTTGAATATATTGTTTTACCTTCTGATCAATGCCATGATAGTTTGTTTAGTGAATCTGTTTAACAGCTCAAGTAGTAAAATTTTTAATGATATTTTGTGAGTATACTGCTTCATATTGAAATGTTGTCTCTGTTTTAAAGTGCAAGTCTGTGCCAGCTTTATAAATGTTAACTTGGAAACTAAATGATGTGTTAATCATTGCTCTTTTTACTCACTAAATGTGTATTTTCCTAAAATATTACTTAATAATTAAGATGCTTGATTCTTTCAAGATATCATAACAGTAGTCTTTCTGTGGAAGAGACCAGACGATAGTAAAGCATAGTAAGCAATTCTTTCAGTTAGAAAAGTAGAATGCCTGGAGAAGTTTTTTTCAAATACAAGAAGGTAAGTGTGAATAAACCCATCACATGGTCCCTGGTGAGTAAGCTTTTAGGAAGCAGTACAATGAGGTACAGATGAATCCTAGAATCTCTGGTTTGAAAAGAAAAAATATCAGAAAGGACTGAAGGGTCAAAGTTACATTACAGTACTTGCATGTCATCACCAGAAATACTGAATCTGGGTGTGTAATGCTTCAAGAAGTCACATAAACCTGATTATTTGGAATTTATATATTACAGTGCATGGGAAAGTGCTGCTAAAATACTCCAGGAATAGTTCTTATACACTTAATACTTTCAGTGTATAGGAAAATCTTAGTAGAAAAAAATCTGAGGAATTTGTCAGTTGCATCTGATAAAATGCCCCTAATGCCATGAAAAATTCAAATGGAACTGACTTTGCTTATCTACATTTTCTTAACTAAAGTTACCTTGCATGCAGGTGTCCAGTTTAATAACTTAGCTGATTCATGGATATATAATAATATGATCATGATAGTTTACATGGAATCTCAGCCTTAATAGGAACAAAGGGTAAAAAATAAAACAACTGTGATTTTAGATGAAAGATGCATTCAGTAAGCAAAACATACTACTGATAATAAAATATATTAAAAATTTATATAAGACACAAAGATATGCAACCTGGTCTTTTTCAGAGAATTAGAACTGTCTTTCCAGGACAGAGGTTATGCCAGAATTAAAGTGCTGGACAACTCTCTCAAACACTCTATGTAATTCTTAGGGTTGTCCTGTGCAGGGCCAGGAGTTGATCTTGGATGTTTTTCGTAGGCCCCTTCCAATTCAGGATATCCTGTGATGTGTATCAGACCAGAGCATTACTTTTTTTCTACTTATATTCCTTAACAAGTGATGTGTCAGAAAGTAGTTATCAGAATACCAATAAAATAATTCGGTCACATAACTTGTCTGTGCATGTGTGAATGTATGGAAAATAAAAACTAATTCAAGAACTGTAGGATGATTAAAGTACATACTACATGGACTTAACTGGTGCTCTTGGAAATAAAAACATATGGACTGGATGTTGTCCTGAATTTGGCTGGGCCAGAACTTATTTTCTTCTCTGTAGCTGGTACAATGCTATGCTTTGTATTCAGTATGAGAATAATAAAGTTGATACCACACTGATGTTTTACCCGTTCCTAAGTGGCACTTACACTAAGTCCATGACTTCCCAGGTTTTCATGCTCTGCCAGTGAGGAAGTGCACAAGAAGATGGGAGGTAGCACAGCCAGGACAGCTGAGATGAACTGGCCAAAGGAATATTCCACAGAGTATTATATGAAAGAATTGCTATATAAACTCGGGGGAGTTACTGGGACGAGGAGGGAGGGCACCAGCCAGCAGGTGATTACCAATTGTAATGTGCATCACTTATTTCTCTTGGGATTTCTTTCCCTCTCCTCTTTCTAAAATTATTATTATTAATAATAATAATTTTGTTTAAATTATTAATTATCTTAATCCATTAGTTCTATTTTTCTTTATTTCCTGATTCTCCTCCCCAGCTCATTGGAAGGGGAAGGGAGTGAGCAGCTGCATGGGACTTCGCTAACAGCTGGGGTTAAACCATGGCAGACGTTTGCAAGTGATGTCATAAAGAATCAGTTCTGGAAACATTTTGAAAATGTCAATGATGACCAAACTATGAAAGTACAATGAAGGGTATTTATGAGATGAATTTTGAATCACCTATACACAGCAAGATGAGATAGCCTATCTTGGAAGCTGCAGTGATAGGGATGAAGTAGATTGTAAATGTGTACGGTTCAGGGTTTATATATTTGAGATAATTAATGAGAACTCAGAATGGAGCTGCAATCTAATCCCTTGTAAGTAAGGAAAAATATAATTAATCACAAAAGCTATACAGCCATGAATGAGGAAAATATGACCACAGAGTACCAAAGATAAATAATTGCCAGTAAAAAATGGTGAAGTGTTACTTTGGAAGAGAATTGTTTTGCTTCTCTTTCTAAAGAAGTCAAATAACAAATTTTTTTTTGACTGAAACTTCTGTCATTGCTGCACTGCAAGGCAGAAAAGGACTTAATCAAAGAGGCAAAATAAGACTAGAAAGGTAGTAGAAAATATATAACACAAAGATATCTTGACTGAGAATACAAGAACACAGTACTCATAAATTCAACTTCACATCTTAAAAAGGAAAACATTATTTGTTGTAAATTTAGTTTTGCAATGTGCTGAACAATGAACTCCATTACAAGAGTGATATATATGTTAAAATGGGTCTACATAGGCCTATTAGCTAAGCTCTGAGTTTATGTAGTTTTGTGTCCTTTGACTTAATTTTTTGCTGTTACTTTGATAACTATATGAAACAGTAAGATTAACTCAAAAACTTTGTTAAAATGTAAAAAATAATCTAACTTTAAAAATTATTTCTTACTAACCTTATTATTCTTGAGTGCGATTAAATCAGATTTGTGTTATAAATACAGAATTCATGAAGAGAAAATATCTATTAAAAAGCAACTCATCCAGATTCCGAAATAATATAAATTATCATCTAAGACAGATGTGTTTAAATATCTCATTTCAACTTGTTTAAACTGCACTGCCAGTACATGACTGATTAAATCCATGAGCAAATAAAATAATGAGAGCATTTTCTTCAGTAAGATCAAAATCAGTAGGTATGAAATAAAGACTATTACTTCCTTAAATACAAAGTAGTAGGTAGTAGGTATGTATAAAATTCTATTACAATAAAACCTGTATTTCAATGTAGTGCAGTACTTGTCAAAATTTATACAAAATTGGATCAGAAGATCCTTTTAAGTCATACGTTATTTTTGGTAGTGTTCAGATGTTCTCTGAGAAATAAGCAAGAATCAGGAGTTTGTCATCACTATTAAATAAGTCTCTTCCTGAATGCAAAGAAGAAAAAGTTTTGTTCTGTTTTATATAACAACAAATAACTTTTGGAAGTCTGCCATTTCCCAAATTGATTATAATTGAGTATTTTAAACTCTAGAAAGCAGGATGTCATTTAAGGTTGTGTTTGTGTGAGTGCATAAAGACAGAGGCAGATTTCAGTTTTGCTAGGTTGCTTAGGAAATAACAATATTTAAATATGACTGTGCTTCACCAGCAGTTTTTCAGTTTGTATAGATCAATATGGACCAAATCCTGACATCATCACTCCAGAGAAATATTCACTAAAGTCATAAAGTGGGAGAATTTTGTGGTGGATTATGGCACAATAAGAGAACCTATAGGAAGTTACAGCAGGCACTGGAAGGCAGTTAGAGCAATGAACACCTTGAACTCCAAGGATGGAGAAGAGATTAAACTTTGATATTCAATGCCATGCCCGGTTATGAGATAAGGTCATTAACTATTAATCCTCAGAAATGAGTACTGACCTTAATACTAATATGTGTGGTTTCACTGTTCCTGTTAATAAGCATAACTGTACCAATCTCTTTGGCTGCTCTATGTGTGCAAAAATAATACTATTGCAAAGTATGATATAAAGTAATTTATTAAAATTCAATAATATCTTTTCAATTTTCATGATGAACCTATTTTAAAGTCAGAATTCAATTATAAGAATAAATATAAAACTGAACAAGTTGAAAATGCATTTCTAGTAGTGCTATTCTTTTAAACAAATGGACAATGATGACATTAACTTGATAAAAGTCAGATGCCATGTCACAGTAAGCTTTGAAGAAGGATTGCTCTTTCTACCCATTTAATCCTCTGAAACTCAGAGAATATAAGATTTGACGTGATTTTCATAGGAAAAAAAAACATAGGTACCTCAGCTTTCCAAAGTCTCATATGACTATAAATATTTCATAAATAAATATACTGCAAGGTATTTAATCAACATGTTGCAGAGAAGAATGGTTTCATGCAAACAGCTATAGACAACTTTCTACAGTGACAAGTTTTCATTTATCATGTTTCCTTCTATAGACTTGTCAGCAGGAGGTTCAAATTCAAAGTTTTTCTTGTTGCTTTAAGGTCTCAGACTAAAACTGTAAGATATTCTTAGGCTGTTTATATACAAATATGCAACAATTACGAAGAAGCAAAATTATTCCAGAGCTCTGCTGTAGCTATGACAACCACCTTGCACTGTACTTCATTTAGATAAATAAATCTGACAGCTAATAAGAATGAATTTAAACATATTTTATTCATGATGGAATTTCTTGAATGTTATTTTCCTGAGAAAATATGTTAAAAAATGTATTACTTCTCCATTAAGAGAAAAGATTTCTACCAGAAATACTGTGTTCTCAAACTTAATGTTCAACTTTAGTTCCTACATATGAAGTTTAAAATGCATTGTGTCTTTGCTCTTTATTTCGTTCAGCTGGGGAAAATGGACTTTGGCAAGGGTCTTAGTTCTAGTGGAAAAATATATTTCAAAGTAACTCACCAACTTGCCTTTGGTATCTCAATCTGCTCTATCTTCTGCTATAACTTTCACATGCATATTTTATGTATAGTCAGGGTCCAGAGAGACAAAAACCAGAACAATATATAAATTTAGAAATTTAAAAATATTCTGTGAAACCAGGTCTCTGTTAGTGCTGTTTAGTGTCAATTTATGCCTATTTACTTCAGCATTGCCATCATCCCACTTATACATCTCAAAAATCCTTTTCCTTTTGATGGTACTGATTCCTCCTTGATGCCACAGGGAAATTAATCCCTGAAGGATATTTACCCAGCAGAAAACCCTCTTATAAAAGAAAAAAAAAAAAAGGATAGCATGTGTCAGTTTCAGACAAGACTTAAGTCTAGATTCCTAACTTGTGTCAATGGAAACGATTCCCCATAAATACTCTCGGAACAAGAACATAGTTCAATACACTTAATCACCTGAAAGTCTCTGAAATCGCAAACCTTTTCCTTTAAAAATTTATTCACTAAGTGTGGAAAGATCTTTGAAACTCGAGACTGCAAACAATATTGAAGTCAGAAGGCAACCTTCCCATTGACTAGAACATGCATTAAAACTGTCATTTGATTTCTTCCTAGATTTTTAAAATATTGGCTTATTATCTCAGAACTTGCAACACAGATAGAAAAATAATGTTCATATAATACTGAACTACATAAAAACCTCTTGTTCTCAGACAGAAAAATAATTAGATATTTTTTATATGCTCCCAAAAATGCATGTGAATGTGTATTATTCATTTAAAATGTATAATTACAGAGCACACTAAAATGAATACCTTTAGTAGAACTTTGCAAATTTTCATGGGAAGGTCAGAAAAAAAAATTTAAAATATTACATTGAAGTGAAATGAAGTTCTGAAACTCTCATGTCTCACACCAGTAACTCAAATAGGCTTTGACATAGAATGCATGGTAAACACATGACTTACAGCACCTTAATTATTTGGAGTTTTGTATCAAGAGTCTATGTGGGCAAAGTTTATAACTAAAAATATCTTTAATTTTTCTTCTCTGCCATCTCTAAGAAAGGCAGTATTATCTCAAAACACCTTACTAAAATAAAATATATAACTTTTTCAATCATGTTCAATTGCTTTGAAGCAGGATTGAGTGTCATCCATTCTTCATCTGATGACTTTTGAAAGTATGAAACCATGTAAAAGATTAAAAAATCATTTCAGTTTGTATTATAACTTTGATGCCTAGAGAGGCTGACCTGGAACAGAGACTAGACAGATCAAAAGGATAAAGTAGGTATTTATTAAAAGGCCTCAATACCACCTTGGGCAGTACAAGAGCTTGAGTGTGCCACACCCAAGATGCCCCAAAATGGTCACAAAATGGATGACCGGTCACGAGGTCTCACACTTTTATAAGTTCTGGTCTATTAGCATATTGGAGTCAATTATCCAACCATAGCCTCAGGTTATGAAGCTCCATCTTCCTGGTTTTTCTCTCTTCACTTCACCATTGTTTATGTTCTTGGTCCTGAAATTTGTATTGATTGTCCTTGGTCTCGAAAAGGAATTGTTTTGGCTACCTACTCTGTGAAGAGAGTTTGCCAGCAAGGAATGCAAAGCCCAGAACTACACACTAAAACAGCACAGAATCTGCAGAATCTGAAAAATATAAAAGCTAAAACTTAGGGCATCAACTTCAACATCATGGTTGGCTTCTAGGTACTCACCCAGCTGCTCCCTCAATTGCTCATTTCACATGGAGAAAATAAGATGAAAATGGCTTGAAATAAAGGCAGTTTAAAAAAGAAAAAGGCGTAAAGTGCAAGCAACATGAGATTAAGCAAAAAAATTTGTTTTCTACTTCCCATCAGCAATCTCTTGATAAGTAGGGCCCCAATGTGCTTAGTGGTCTCTGACCAAGACAAAAGCCTTAATAACAACACCCTTCTCTGTCTCCTCTTTTCTCTGAGCCTTTATCACTCCATGGTATGCAACATCTCTTGAGTCAGCTGTCCTGGCTCTGTTCCCTCCCAGCCTTTTGCCTACTCCCAGACTGCTGGTTTTGGGGTTCTGGGAATGTTGGGGAGTGTTTGAAAGTGCTAATATTACTTTTAAATAAGACAATGTTTCTGCTTATCCCAGGCTGCCTCCAACAACACTTTCAGGGACTACTGGACTGACTTGGTTCCTGACACCTTGCTGTCTCCCCGTTGGAATGTGTTAAAAATCTGGTGGGAGTATCCAGAGACACTGTTCCATTTTCTATTTCCTGCAGCTGTGCAAGCTTAGAAGGAGGTTTCCAGATGCAACATCAACAGGATATAGGGCTGATGAATAATCTCCTTTTGAGTTTTGGTGGAATATTGTGCTCCCAAACTGCTGGTTTTGGGGTTCTGGGAATGTTGGGGAGGCAGTGCTGGTGCTGTGGGAGGGGCTCTCAACTGTTACCAACACCATTCCAGCTACCAAAACAAAGCACAGCTCTTGTGAGAGCTGCTATGGGGAAAGTTACCTCTGTCCCAGCCAGATCCTGTCCCACCACTATTACAGGTTCTCTAAGGCTTTTTCACTGTACCCTTAGAAAAACATAACTACAACATTCTTACCAACTTGCTTTTTATATAGTAAATTAAATAAACATGAAATAACCCAGCAAACTTTGTGAAAGCACCCATAGTGCTAAATCATTTATAATATACCTGTGCTCATTTTGGGTGAGATAGAGATAGTTGTATTCATATTAGCTATTATGAGGCTGTGTTTTGATTTTGTGCTGAAAAAAGTGTTGGTAATACAGGGACATCTTCATTACCGCTGATCTTATACAATGTCAAGACCTAATTAAATATATATTATTTTTAAAAGAATACCAAATATCAGATAGCAGACATCTGAAGTATTCTTGTATCATTCCCAGCTCTTTTTTTCTTTTGGAAAAAAGCAAATATATGTGATAGTTCCACTTATATTCTTTAACATTCAGCTGGAGTAAATCTAGTAAAGATTTCACATTCTTCACATCACTTGAAAATCATTGTTTAATATATTGTTATACTTATCCTTTAAATTACCTGGTCTTGTACTAGAAAAAAACATTTGTTCCAATCTCCTAGTTGCTGAAATCATGCCAGTTTTGTGTGAATAGTACAAAACTCTGAAAAGAAACCCCAAGTTTCCATAGCAATTGTTCAGTGCCACAAAAGACTAAACTGGTCAGAATTTCTTCTCAGGCAAATTGAATGTATAATTCATTAATAGTTATCCTTATTTAGGGAACTCTGATGAAACTTTTTTAATAATGCAGCTCTTCTTCCTAGAAATACTGAATTATTTCATTTGGATATTTCAGTCCACAGCAATTCGGAACACAATTTATGTCCATTTTCTTTTTGATACAGAGTTCTTATTTTGAAAATGATTATCTTATTTTAGTTTTGCTTCTCTGAAATTTAATATCTTCCCTGTACACACATGTATAAAAGCAAGAATGCAAATGTATAAATGTGTTGTCAAAATGTGTAAATATGAATTGAAAATAAATATGAGCATTTAATTACAAGCATGTTTCACTAGGTCCTTAATTTCTAGCACTGGCTTTGAATTTATTTGTTTAGATATAGAAATTTTTAACCTTTTCTAAAACCTGCTTGAATGATCCAGTTATACAAGAGTTGAAATAACTGACATATTTGAGCAGAGCTCTCAATTGCAGAGCTGCTGTAAAGAGAATTTTGTGAGAGCACTTTAAACATTTGTTTTGAACCATTTTTCTCCACATTGTAAGTAATATTTTAAGTTTTTTCAGGAGGATGTGTTTAGAGAGAGATATGAAATACTCTTTGCAGTTATTTTCAATGAACATGTTATCCAGAGCAGCGGACTGCTGATGCTACTATTTAATTTTTGATTGCAGCAAAAATAACAAAAAAGAGTATGCTATTCACTATTATTTGTAAACATCTCTAAACAAGAGATCTGCATTACTACTATTACATTGATATGATGGCCACTACTGTTTGTCTAACTTCTAGTGAGAACATATAACAAATACATATCTATGAAATCTCTTAGAAATATGTGGAGTGTGCTGAGGTAAGATGGTTGCTGCCACCCCTTATACTCCTTTGCCAGGTCTGCCTAATCAACAGAAGCAATATATTCTTAACAAAACTGTTGAAACTTTAATTAATGTCCATGCTATATACTTATCAGATATTAAGCAGACCGAGATGTTTAATTTATTCTTCTTTAACACCTAATTAAAGTCACAATTTAATGTATGCAACAGGACATTTCCTGTCAGCGGAGTTAAATTTAATACAGGAAGGGGAGTAGTCAGTGATGTAAACTGAGATGTGATTTATCTGCAAATTCTGAACACATTCTAAAGGAGACTGTCATAAATGCTCATTTATAATAAACTGACCAATCTGTCCAAGCTCAAAACAAATGCTTTTTGTGACTAAAATAAATATGTTTCAAACAAATGCATGAAAGTAAAATCTGATATCATGATACCAGGAAAGAGAATATTCTTTGTTGTGAATAGTAAACGTCGGTTACTAAATCAGTAATTTACAGGGGTTTTTTTAAAGAAGTGCATACATATTATGGTGAGTTTTCAAGAAAAGTTTTCTGAGGAAATGATTCTCTGTCATCCAGTTATGTCTCAGTGATATTTTCTTTAATCTTCTAGGAGAATTTTGGTTAAGTGCATCACAATAACATTAGTAATATGAAACTTAATTGCACATCAAACTCCCCGGAATACCCAATTAAGCAAAATTTCTAAGCAAATGATGAAGGTATTTCATGGACACATCATTATTATTTCTGGACCAGAAAACGGAGATGTAAGCTATATGAAAGGGTTTACCATACCTCAAAAATGTATTTCTATGTCAGAATCCACTTAAATATGTTATATGTAGAGGGAAGCAGTAATGAATGTGAAATGTATAATTACAATTTGAGCCTTATGGAGTTGAAATAAGGCAGTATGCAAAAGCCATTTGGCACTGACACTGCGTATACTTGCTGTTGCTGTCTTGAAAATGCTCACTGTCAAGAAATAATTTAACACCAAGGACACATCAGGGTGGACATAAGTCTGACGAGAACTGTTGCCATTGGACAGCTGAGACATCATTTACAGACAACAGCTTGTCAGAAGGCAACAGAGATAAATTAAAAGGAAAGGCCACTTCCTTCTGCTCTTTGTTGAATACTGAATGAATTCAAGAAATGCATGAACTCAAAATTTGGCCTATAAAAAGATGTGCTGTCCTCAGGTCTAATGGCAAAATTATGAAAAAGCAGAGACCAAGACCTCAGCTTCTCTTTATCCTCTCCAAAGTCCACCCCTGGATTTTCTCACAAGAAAGAATGGCTAGAGTTTATGCTGAAGCATGAGGAGAAAGATGACACTACCAGAGAGGTCTCAAGCAATATTAAAATTTTATTGGTTCATATTTTCAAATTTACTAAGACTTGGAAACGTGGCAAATGAAAAATGTCTTCAAGGCAGATTTTGAATATCTCATTCAAAATGCTGAGTAGCATTCTCAGAAGCATGCTGATATTGGCTTGGGGCAGAAATTTTTATGAATATTCTTCTAAGATTTCTAGCTCATAGTCTAGCAATAATATTAACTTTTGCCTGGGAAATAATACAGAAGAGATATGGGCAGTCTGAAAACAGTAAAAAAAAACATGAATGCATGTAAGAAATAAAAAATACTTTACAAATAGTAGCCAAAAGGCCAATGCAGAGACAAATAAAATCCTTTAGAGCTGTGAAAAACTTGTCAGAATTTATTTTTTTTTTCCTAAGGAGCAGCTGTTTCTTAGAAAATATGATGTATGAATTCCAAACAAAGGATTGGCTTTCAAAGCTTACTGAAGTCCCACTAGGACATGAACTAAGCAAGATTATTGTTAGGAGAAAGGTCAGCCCCTAAAGGACTATCTGTACAAGACTGTGTTAACACAGTAAAGCCTCTGCAGTTCAGTGACTGCTCACAGGACCAAGTATTTCTGTAAGGTCTTAGTTTGTGAAATGCCTGGAACTTTAAGATCTGGCATATACATGTAGTTCAACTAGTTAATACATTTTTTTATAACTTTAGTGATTGATCATTTGTGTTGTTCTATTGTGACATGTTTGAAAATGAATGGAGGTCCAACATCTTTTCCTCAATAAAAATCTCTACAGATATATGTGAGCTATTGCTGAGTGTATATTTACTTTCATAGTCAGTGCCTTGCTAGAGTATAACTTAGATTGTAAATTGCTGTAAGATATCTTTAATATGAAAGATGGTTTATAAATCCAAACTGCAATCTGCTTCTGCTCAAATGAACATAAATATTAAGTCTGTGTATGGTAATTCATACACTATAAAATTATATTGGTCCTGTTTATATTTGGGTTAGCTTACTTCTGGCATCAATCTGAAATGTCCCTGAAGTCTTTTCATGAATATACAGTGTAAAAAATAACTAGCTCAGACCCTGACTGGATGCTTCACCTTCTTTTCAACAGAAGTGATACCGGGAACGAAATTCTAAAGTAAGAGAATGATACCTGTTCTCTGAAACAGGACTCGTGATAACTTTACAAACCAGCAAACACAAATTTGGAGTTTTCAGAGTAGAAGATGATTGTAGCCTTCACGTACATTCTTAAACTCACTTGACATTAAAAGCAAGAATCAATTTGTACAAAAGCTTTTAGAACTTATTGATTTAAACACAGGTTATTAATGATTGCAAGAAACTTGGTAGCCACTGTTCTAGGAACAAATGTACTTAGGAATGAGGTATTAGAGCTGGGGTCAATCTGCATTGGTTATGTATTTCATCCTGATTATTTAGGCAGTAGGAACTCCTCTTTTTGTACTTAGCATGTTAACAAGTAACCTGATTTGACTTTAAAATTGCTTTTTCTAAAAAGATTTTCATTCAGAGGCAGGAAGTGTCAAAGAATAGCTGACAATTTTCATAAAACCAAACTAATGATTTGGTATCTTGCCTTTTGCTAGTGTGTTTTAATGCTGGGAAAGGTTAAAGATAATGGTTTTTGCTGCATTACAATAATGTATGAATTACAAATATAAATGTTCTTGTCGGCTAACATATCCACACTCTTGAAGATCTTAAGCAAAACTGAATAAGTGTGGGACTTTCCTGCTTATTAAATATGATTTTCAGAGCTTCCTAAAATCTTTCAGGACAATGCTAAATTTAAGTGTTGAAGAATAAGCGAAATGCAGGACCTACAAGCACAAAAGAAAAGTGAAAAGGAAAATGTAGAAATATCTTGGCTTAGTCCCATCCAAAATTTTTACCTCTAGTAATCCTGGAGACACATAAATATCGCCTTAATTAACTATATTCTGGTTGCACAATTTCCCTGCATTATCAATCACAATATTTATATGCATGTTCGCAGTCTAGTTTAATTCTGAAGAAATCAAATTGGGTTTACAGGAGGGGTGAGAGCTACAGAGACAATACTGATTAGGAATATTTTCCTTCTCTGTTCATCTCTTAATAACAGAATGAACTCAAACAGTAATTCATTTTCTGTCATGGTTTAAGAATAGCAGTCCCTACTTTAGTGTTCCCACTAAATTGAAAATCATGAACCTCTCCCCTGTCCTCCACCTCTGGTGGAAGGCAAAAGGCAGAGATTCGGGCTAAGGTAATAAAAATTTACTAGAAACAGCACTGAGATAAGAAAGCAAACACTAACAGCAACGCTACTAATACAAAAGCGTACAAAGAGAGAGTGCTTTACATGCAAAAATGTTCACCAAGCCCAGGACAATAAAAAACAGCTGCAGGCAGACCCTCTGCACATCATTCTTTCCCCTACAGGAAACCACACCCACCTCTGTTCTAGAACCCAGAGTCTCTTACTTGCATCCCCCCAGCGATGATGTGAGGTAGGATAGAATAACAACTTAGGGGTGCCACTTTGCTCCAGGCTTCACTTCCTCACGGCTACTGCAAAGCATTTGTCTCTGTCCCTGCTGAAACCAGGACATTGTCTTAACCTGCCTTACCCATCCATAGCACTCACACTTTTTTGGCCACAATGTCTCACATATACTTCTCTGCCTTCCTGCCCTATACTGTAACCAGTGTCACAGGTACAGCTTTCTCAACATATAAACTGGTGCCAGTGCCAGCAGAGAAACTGCTTAGGGCACCAAGGAAAACACAGAGAGTGTCAAAATATAGCTAAGATCATAGATATATCAACAGCTCCCTTGATCGTAAAACTTAAAAGCATAATGTCTAATCTGTAAAAGCCAGAATAGAGATGCACTGGATGTTCAAATTTAAGGCCATCTCTTTGGAAAGCTGTGAGTACAAACACCATTTTTTGGGAGACTTTTATTACAGCTAAGGCATAAAATTTTGCATCAAGTCATGAGGCACTCAGCACAATATCCTACTTTCTCACCTATCTCTGTTTAAATGGACTCCCTTAGAAGTCATAGAAGGTTAGCAGTGGGAATCAAGTCTTACATGGGAACCTGGGGAAGTCATTATGGAACACAAACTATTCAGGAGAAATTACATCTCTGTGTTCATTCCAGCTAAACTATAGTTTTGACTTGTTTGAAAACAGGCCAAGGTCAAAGGAGAGGTCATCTCTCTTGAACTACATTTTTTGGGGAACTCAAACTTGAATTCAGACCCTTTTATCAAATCAGGAAAGATACAGGTAACACAATAATTAAGAACTGATGAGAACACCTTTATGAACCTTAAAGTTATGACAGCTGCATGAAGAAAGAGATAGAAGGGAAGGAAGCATAAAAAGCTTTCTCTGTCACAGTGTTGAGGACGTGGATGCCCTTAGGCTCTGTCAATGAGAAGTGAAGGAGCTGTGGTCATTTCAGCTCTCTTTTGTAGTAAATGTGCTTTCCCATTCTTTTCATTGCCTAAAAGAGGAAGGAAAGGGAGACAATAGGGCTGTAGAAGTGGAGAAAAGTTACTTCCCTGTTTTACCTGAACATTTTCACATGCCACCAAAAGAGAATGGACATTTGGTAGGACTGCTTGAGGAACACGTGGAGTGGGGATAGAAACAAAATATGGAATGAAAGAGGCTTTGCTCTACTACAGACTCAAGGATTAGGAAATTGGAAACCAATGAAGGAAGTAGGTGATTGAGACTTTCCAAACATCAGCTCATGAGATCATGTGTGGAGATAGCCAAGCAGGAAAGTAGGAAAAAGTTCTGAAAATTATTTGCTTTGGGTTTCCATTTTTGTTTTGGTTTTGATCATTTTACATTTAAGGTTTTATTTTTTGGATTTTTGGGCTTTATTGGGGGTAGGGGAGGTTTTTTTTTGTTTGTTTGTTTGTTTTGTTTGTTTATGGTTTTTGTTTGGGGTTTTTTGCATTTTGTGTTGTTTTTGTTTTGGTTTTGGTTTGGGTTTTATGGTTGTTGGTTCATTTGTTTGTTTTTGTTTGGTTGGTTTTCTTGGGGTTTTTTGTTTGGTTGGTTGGTTTTGTTTGGTTTGGTTTGGTTTTTATTTTAACAGAGATGTTAATACATATCAATATTTGTATGGTTTGGAAGCACCACATTGAGATTTCGTATGTCCTAATTAAACAGACTTAAGGTACAAACAAGTTTGGGAATTGAAACTAGTTTCAGAGGAAGCCAGACCCTCTAAAGCTACTACAAGACCACAACACTTTTGCCATCTTGAAAATGAGGAGATACACATAAACCTCCTAAAAGACCCCACTGGGATGCATGCACCAGGTAGGAATTGTAATGAACCATGAATAATTTCTGGTAGTTTGTAGATGAATTCTAGTGATACATTAATGATAGTTTATCTACTGTATCTACTTTAGCCTGGACGTGTTTGTTAGATCCAGGCTATGGGTCCAAGCTAGCAGCCAGGCAAATCTTCACTAATTTGAGCATATATAGGGAGAGAATGAATTATTAAACAATGACAGTGGCATTGTAAGACACACTGCTTTTCTAGAATGTAAGTAACACAATAGGTGTTTTCACTCACTATGTTGTCACAATTTTAGTGACAAAATTACATCAGGAAATACTATCAGTATTTTTCCTGATCATATAGTGATCTATGGCATAATAATATTAAGTCTATCATTTGTGTTCTGTATCTGAAAAGTTAGTCCCTTGATGATGACTTTTTATATAGTAACTTAGCATTTGGTGACTCATTTATCCCCATCCTCTCTAGTTTTTCTATATATAATGGACATACCAATAGAAATATTCATACCACTTTTATCAAATTAGCTTAGTGGCTATTCATGTACATTTTTAGCTTTTTCCTTTTGGAACTTGGCTCAAATAATTAGCCTTAACAATATATTATGATGCTCCATTATTATTAATTGTTGTTTGGAAAGGTAGCTATTTCACCCAGGCAGCCTTATTTATGGACTATGGTAACTGAAAACATGCAACAACAGATAAAAATTCCAGATTTTATTTCATTTGATTAAATTAAAGGTCAGCAGGACACTGAAGCTACAAAGAAAAGAGGTTTTTCTATAATAATAATTGTAGGTGTAACAGGTGAATTTTATCTTCTAATCAGATATTTGCTAAAGATTTGTCTCATTTGTCATGCACCAGAACAAAGACAGTGCTAATTCAATACTAGAAACCATTTAGTCTTTGGAGGAATATTTTAATAGACCCCCAAAGATACTATTTGTCTTCTGATGTGTAATACACACTAAGTAATTATGAGTCCGAAAATTGCTGGTGATGGAAGCTGGCATGCCTTCATGTCCCTTGATGGAGATGACTTGTTAAAGACTCAAATATCTTGTCCCCAGTTAGCACTGAGCTGAAGTAAATGTATTTACATTTATATGTAAATACATTTAGGCACATTAAGAATTAAGCGCAGTTGGCTAGAAATATTGCATCAATCACACCATGGTCAAATCCTCCCCTGATTTACACCCATCACTCTTATGCAGAGGGTTCACTGTGTGCAATCATGGTGCTATTTCATCCTCTGCTAACAAGTGAATAAAATGATCAAGCTTGTAAGTCTTGTCAAGAATGATGAATTTATAAGCACTAAATGTTCTATCACCCTTATTACAGTTTTGTAGGTGCATGCATCAAGACTAGTCACAAGACAGGCCTCTAAAACCAGCATGAATGGATTTAGATTTCTCTGTTGTCTTACTTGTCTTATTTCAAAGTATTTTAGTAAAATTAAGATTTAGGATTTAAGGAAATCAGTGATAACTGTTAACAGCAAACAGCACCGACCAGATCTGTACACAATTCTTCCTGAGCTTTAAGACATTGGTAATTTCTTTCCCTCCAGTAGTGTAGGGGGACCAGGGAATGCTGGTTACAGTGAGTTCAACAAACATTTTCTCTACTGCTCCTTCCTCCTCAGGGGAAGGATTCCTCTCACTTTAGCCCTGCTCCAGTGTAACATCCCTCCAACAGGAGAAAGTCCTCCATCAACTGCTCCAGTGTGAATCTTTTCACAGGCTGCAGTTCTTTGTGCACTCTTTGAGCATGGGTCCCCTGCAGGGTCACAAGTTCTATCAGCAGACTGGATCCAGGGTTGGCTCATCTCTCCATGGGCTCACAGTTCCTATCAGGAACCTGTTCTTGGATGAACTTCCCATGGGGCCACAGTCTCTTCTGGGCATCCACCTGCTCTGGATTGGGGTCCTCCAAGGGCTGCAGGTGGATCTCTGCTCCACTGTGGAACTCTGTGGGCAACAGGGGCACAGCTGCCTCACCATGGTCTGCTCCATGGGCTGCAGAGAAATCCCATCTCCAGTGCTGGGAGCTCCTTCTGCCCCTCTTTCTGCACTGACCTCGGTATCTGCAGAGCTTTTCTCTCACATGCTGTCATCCTCACTCCTGTCTGCAGTTGCTCTTGTGCAGCAAATTTTTCTCCTACTCAAATACATTATCCCAGAGGTGCTACCACTGCCACTGAGAGCTCAGCCTTGGCCAGTGGCGGGTCCATCTGGGAGCTGGCTGGCATCATCTCTATTGCACATAGAGGAGGCTTCTGGACACTTTTTACAGAAGCAATACCTGTAGCCTTCCCCCACTACTTGAGCCTTGCCTCACAAACACAATACATTAACAAACTGCCCTTTGGGTCCAGTGAGGCTGAGGAAGGCTGCTCCACAGCTTTTAAACTTTATCAGTGAAAAGAATGCAGGCTGAGTCAGAAAAACATATAAAAATAGCCCCAACAGGATATCAAGAACGGGGAAGGAGAAATTCACACCTGGAGCAAGATTTTCTCCCAGTGAATGCCTCAGTGTGCTGGTTAAACCTGGGAACTGACCCCTTCCTTCCCATCCTTCTAACTGAAGACTGAAATTACCAGCTGTAGGGCTCTAGGAATAGGGAAGACCTAACAGTACATTCAAGGCTTAGAAAACTAGTGCTAAGATACTAACTGGAGTAAGAAACTTTTAGCTCCATCTATATAGTGTTTTTCCTTTTGCCCTCTCTAAGATTTTGAGAGCAGAAACTACTGTCAGCCTCAAAGGCTTACTTTTCCAAAGGCTGAAAATCCTAGAGATATTTAGTATAGGTTTAACAGGGAATAGTGTTTAAGAAATGTAAAAAAATATTTCCTTACACACTTGTAGGTTTGAGTTCTTCAGGTCCTGCAGTGTGCAGAGACAGATGGGGATTAGATCATCTGATGGAAATTTAGAAAGAATTCTTTCTTTAGGAATAGTGTTTCCATACCACTGAGAACATGTTTTTCTATTCTACCAGTGTGTAATGGCTTACACAAGCCTCAAAGAAACCTCTCCATTCTTTGAATCCTATCCCCGTAGGCACTCATGTAACATAGATACAGAAGGATGCTCAGGAATAATTTCACAAAACACTCCCATAAATATATTGAAGACCCTCAGTACAGTTATCTAAAATGCTTCAGTGTACACAGAAGACAGCAGAAACACAAAGCAGTCTGAGCACGTTTATTACCAACGAAAATGGGTGTCCTATGTAATTGTGTTGGTTGAGCTGCTTGGGTGTTCAGATATTATAATATCTGATATAATATATTATATTATATTATATCATAAAGAGTAGATAGATCCAAAAAGAGGTTATTTTGACATTCTTAAAAACCTCAGTCTTGTTCATAGTGAAATCAGAATACATACTTCAAAGAAAGAGATATGTTTTCCTTTTCAGTATAGATATGACAACATAATCCCCTGAGTGGCTTTAAGCCACTGCCTTGTCTGGGTTTTGAATGTGATCAGCATAAGAAGAACAGTTACCTTCTGTCAAAATGCTGTGGGAGGCAAATTCTTATCAATGTTTGTCATGTCTATGTCTATGTCCTGGGTTGATGCTAAATTGTATCCCCATTCGTCTGTTTAGTTCAGAAATAAGTGTTGTACCTTTAAAAATTG
>JAWWMU010000106.1:123755957-123771345 GCA_035048155.1 Cinnycerthia olivascens
TAAAAAAAATATTGCAAGTTTGGTTCAAATTTTGAGGGGCTAAATATCATATAGATTGCAGATCACAGATGAATTATCTCAAAACTTCCTTTAAAGTTTTAAATATATAATTTAACTCACACTGGGGTGTGACTAAATACATTTTGCTTTTGTCACATAAGCTCAAATTCTCTCCTCTTTGGAAGGGCAAATTTTTATTTCCCTAGCAGATAATATTCATATTGCACTCTTCTGCTCTTCAAAAAGGATGTTTGTGAAGATCTAATTGGTAAAACTAAGCTAAGAACTTACAACACTACAAAAAACTGTCTATTCCTTTTACTTACATATGGAGGTTTATAGTTCATTACAGTTCATAATTGTTTTCTAAAGACAAACTGATGAGGGACTTATGTCTAATAAACTATGACTGAAAGAAGCTATATTTTCCTGAGTCTTCAAAAACAATTACAACAATGAAGAAAAATATTTTCATTTTGTTTTAATGGACTTTTGCCAGGATGCATTCTGATCACTACCTTCATGTACTACTGGCCTCTCCTAAAGCAATGTCAGCGGTCAGTTGAAGCCAAGATAGAGCTTTAACCACAGAAAGGAGTGAATGAAAGTTATCTGACATTCACAAGAGAAAACTATGGAATTTTGAGATCTGCACTTCCATGTCTGTTGTTCTTTATCCTTTGCAACTTCATTCATTACTCTCTAACTTTTCTGCAGGTGTGAAGAGCTGTGTCTTCAAAGTTACTGTTGTCTGAGTCTCTTGCAAGTAATTGCACTTGTGTTCCTTCCTGCTGCATTCCTTCTACCCAGGTTGTTTCCTTCCTTCTAAGTTCAAAGCAATTTTGACCTATCAACCAATTTTAGCCAAGTGGTGGGAAGCTACAAAGTGTTTGACCAGTTGAGGCTGGGTGATCTCTGTGTGTAGTTCTGACCCTTACAGTCAGAGTCTGGTTTATTACAAGTGCACTGTGCAGAAATAAAACTGTCAGCTATGTTGGACAACCAAAATTCAGGAATGCAGACGAGTTAAACCACTTTTTTCATCAATTCAGCTTCTGCAAATTTTCAAGTACATAGTTTGCTAGAGCTCAGATAGGAGAGGTTTTCTGCTTTACAAAATGTAGTAAGCATCAATGTCCCACTTTGTGAGGGAAGGCTGAGACCTTTCAAAGTTTGGTGGCATTTTATCACCAAAAGAAGCACTAAAACTATGAAACCAAATAAAGGAAAACTATTTCCTATTAAGGTGCTTCAGACTGTGTTGCAAAATTCCTGGGCAATTAAAATTTTCAATGTGTTTTTTTTTTTAATTATTATTATTTTCTCTGTACCCAACAAAAAATTAGCAGAAATATTGAATTATATTGCAATGTAATTTATCTGGAAGTGGTTTTAGTATCAGAAGTATGATATATGTTAGATGTTTAAAAGAGATTTTTCAGACATCTTTAATATAATGCAAATAGATTTTTAGATGGTACAATACTCATGGTAGGTTTTATGGTAATAAAGCAGTTATCTAATGCTACCTCCTTTAGAAAAAGATAATATTGTTGAAAATAAACTGCTGAACCATATGTTAAGGAAAACTATAGTTTCCTGGGTGGCTTCAAGCTACTGAGACTGATGACTTTTAAAAAATTTTATCAGCACCTGAGAGCTGTGACATTTACATGTTGTCCTGTTGGAATTGATACTGAAAGAATTATAGACCTGAGAGCTAAAACATAGAGAGTTTTTACCTGGTTTCTCACTAATCAAAAACATATATTTAAACACTTTGTCCTAGGGAAAATCTTTTTATGCAATCTCATTTTTTTAAAGAAAATAATTTGGAAACTGATGCCTCCATCTGTCTCATTATTTTTTTCTGTATATGTGCAATAAGTAATTTCATCAGTTGAACCTTTCTAGCTAAAGGAGACAAATGGCCTCAGGATAATATTTCTTTCACTAATTTAAATTCTGAAATACTGGAGATTTAGCGGTAGAAAAATCTGATCTGGTGTGTTAGGTGCAAGTCTTTAAGAATTTAACAACTGACAGTCTTAAATCTTTAAATTGTATGATAATTGAAGCATAATAAAAATCAGAATACAGTTTACTGCATTTCTAACTAGGTATAATTACTTGAGAACTATTAACAAAACTAAAATTCTGTCTATCATATTATTTCTATTATCAGGACAATTATTATGGACAAAAAATTAAGTAAATTAAGGTATCAAGGAAAATATCACACTATGAAGACAGAAGGTGGTTGCCAGTCCCTACTTAAAATTGTGCAAAAATTATCTATTTTTTCTTTTGGTAGGAAATAAATCAGTATCTTTCCACATGTTCAGTGTATTTAATACATGCACAATAATATGTACTGAGAAAATAAAAGAGAGTGCATATTTTCCATAATCATCCCCTCACATAATATTACCACTAAAATGATAAAGCATTTGATTTAAAAAAATCAAGTAATGCAGTTCAAGCCGTGCTCTAACAGCATGTAGACTGGACCTAATTTACTGATTTTTATTTTCTTTAGCAAGTAATAATTCCATTTTTTTCCATATGCTTCCCTACCATTAGACAATCTAATCAACTATGCTTCAAGGTGTGATGTTAAAAGGGAAAATAACTGAAGATTACAGGGCTGATACAGTGAAGTAGAAGACAGTATTATCTGATTTCCCCTAAAGCTTAGTTGTCAGGGTAATGTTCTTTCCACACACATTAAGTGTACATGTAGAGTTGGAAAAGAAAGACTGTAGGCTCTACTTAATTTCTACCACTGCTTGAGACCAGAGAATACTCTTGCAGCATTTTGCAGGAATAAATAGGAAATTTCCATCAACTAAAAGGGTTTAGAAGCTCCTACAGTAAATGTTTCCATTGTGGCTTGCTTGAACAAATACTTATTAAAATGTCCTTAGGTCCTATATAACGTGAGCAGAAAACATCAGGGGATAAGAAATCAGTCATAAATATTTATATTTAAATATCAGCAGCCAGTCCATATTTGGTGGCAGTACCTTGCACATACAACACATCAGCAGCTTAGCCCTAGCAGAGGAGGATCACATGTAAAGCTCTTTGTACAATCAATTTGTCCATAGATAACTTACTGTGGGGTCTATAATACTTACAAATTTCCAAGTAAATTATTTCACAGAATTAAAAGTATGTTGTGGTTGAGTTCCATCACTAGTACAGCTTTGGTACTGCATTTGTATTTATCCACAGCCTCATTTCCACATGGAAAGATATGCATGGGCTATATTTATTATCAGCTAGACCCTGCTGTTCTACAACATGCAACTAAAATCGACTTCAGGTAATGAAGTCATGACATCTGCCTCCATTTGTTACAATAACCATTTAATTACAGAACTGGAGCAATTTGCTCTGGCTGAAGATTTGTGTGGAATTTTTCAAAGGAGCATATGTGATCATTATTGAAGGCCAAGGAGATTCTCTATAGCTAGAGATTAAATTAATAAACAAACAAAATAAAATGACAACTACTTCTATAATACATGATAACACAAACTAAAATAAGACTTTTGTGAGTTATATATGATATTAATTTTATGAGATTAGCATACTTAATCTGATAAGTTATATCTTAATGCTATAAAAAGATATAGCAGATATACACATGAATCTATATCTATATGCAGAACATATCTTCTACATATGTCTTCAGTTCTTAATTTAATTATTTTTTTAAATGGAAATGATAAATATCGATGCACTTTTTTATGGCAGCCTTTTAATTTCTTTTCTACATATCAACTCATGGCATACTTAATCAAAACTATTATTTAAATTGCTGTAATTAAGAAAATAAGCAAAAGCATTAACATAGCATTATCTTTGAAAACGAGCAAGTTTTTAAGTTGAATACTTTCATTTGCATTTTTCATATTATATTGTTCTGTAACAGAAAGTCAACAGAGTAATGGACTCAAATTGTTCCATAATAAACAAGCCAAGCTGGCACAAATGAATTTCAAGAATTTGAATTTTAAGATCATAATCAAGCTAGGGTCCAAGACACTCTGCATGCCTGTCCACTGCATAATTACATAATATTAAAACTATTGAATATTTTTATATTCTTATTTTGTAGTAGAGCCTGAAGCCACGCAGTGAAAATACCTACTGCAATGTGCTCTCTCCAGAAAATGAATTAATATATATGTGAATATTTCTATCAGACCCAACTGCCCTTATTGCATACTCCTACTGCTATCTCTCCTGGTGAAGGAAGGCTGACATGAAAGTGCAGCACCAAGAGGACCATGAAACTAATTTTGGGATGCAAATGAGCCATGAGGTTGGTGCAAACTCTCCCTGAATTTTGTTAATATTCATGGTCATGAACAGTTCTAGATTTTAAACAATGAAAACTCCTCCCAAATGATGCCTTAAGTTTTAGCTTTTATATTTTTCTGATTCTGTGCTGTTTTAGTGTGTAGTTCTGAGTTTGATAAGGTAATTGTTGGTAAGGTCTCTTAATAGAGTAGGTAGACAAAACAATTCCTTTTCTAGCTTGGGCACAAGGGCAACCAATACATCTTTCAGGCCCAAGAACACAAACCATGGTGAAGTGAGAAGAAAAAACAAAGAGGATGAAACTTCATAACCTGAAGTTATAATGGGACAATTAACTCAAATATGCTAATGAACCAAAACTTATAAAAGTGTGCGACCTCGTGATTGGGCATCCATTTTGTGACCATTTTGGGGCATCTTGGATGTGGTCCAGCCGGGCCCTTGTGCTGCCCAGATGTACCCATTTGGGTCTTTTAATAAATCCCTACTTTATCCTTTTGCTCTGTCTAGTCCTTGTTCCAGGTCATCCCCCAGAAGGGATCACCTGCTTCCCTCCTCTTGAAATTGAACCAAATTGTGCGCATTTTGTGTCCTCTATTGCCTTAACACCTTCTTACATCTTTTTCCCACCTGGAATATAAAATAGATTTTAGAATATTTAGTATGCACATATTGTACTTTTAATGCACTCTTTTTCATTCTTCCTTTGAAATGCCCATGGTTTTTATATAATACACTATTACCTTGCTGTCATTCCTTTTATGTTCAAAATAATGAGATTTTTTGTACATGCATCTAAATTGTTTGATATTCTCTGATAGAGATGCTTTTAAAAATTTTCATGTCAATACAGACGTAGAAGTCTTCTAATAATAATATTTTCAACTGTGACTATCTTCAATATTGCATAGAATTAGTTATGTAATAAAAAAACCTGAAATATTTGCTAGTCTTCTAGCTTTTGTGGATCTATTTCAATGAAGAATTAATTTCTCCAGATCTAATAGACTAATTTAGTACTTCAAAGCATTGTACTTAATATATAAGACTCATTTAACACGCACTAGTCTCTTCCTAACAGTGATTAATGATAGGGCATATAAAATTGGATCAAACAGTTTTCTTGCTCTTTAATTTCATCTTTATTCATAGAAAATGCTGCTTAACTACTTAAGGGTTTACACCTACTATCCATTTTTACACTTATAAATCTCTAAAAAGAAAGTTTAATTCTTCTATTGTTAACCTTCTTCCTTTAAATACAGAATGGAAATTCTGATATTTGCAAATGAACCTACTACCTACAGATGTTCTCATTAAATGCTAAATGTAATAGTTCATTTTTTATCAAAACTGAGTATATTTATTACAATAATAATAACAACTTCATTTTAGGACCACATAAATTTTTCCTCGGGATACCCCAAGAAACTTCAAGATAAAAGGGAAATGACACACAGGAGAGGCAGAAAAATTTAAAGATAAATTTTAGAGGCTTTCTTGTACTTGACACTGAATGCGATTAGGAAGATAGGTAGCAAAGGCTGATCATTGGGCAACAAAATTTAGCTGTGATCCTGTCACACCAAGTCATTTTTCACTGTCCTTAAGACAAGCTAAAACATGAAATCAAGTTAAAAGGAAGGGAGAGAAAAAACATGAGGTATAGCTTTGAGGTGCAGTGGATATAACAAAGGCCCTGACATTCAGCATGGTCAGATATTTACATTTTATTAGATACATCAGATAACCCATATTTTTAAAGTAGAATGCAAGTAATATAATAATGTTAGCTGCAGAAAATTATAAATATTCTTAATTAAATGGAATTATCTTTTGGAAAAACTTCTGAAACTTGGTTGTTTAACATCACATTCTTTCAGTAAAACCTCTTCACTATGATGTAGTCAGTCTACTGTAATATACAGTTCAGTCTGATACTGTATACATTTTCTCATTTTACGGATTGAAGTACTATGAAAAATTTTATTTCTTTTTCCTCATATTCATGATTGTGTCACTATGACATAATGAATAATTAAAAAGTCTTATTTACATAATTAATAATTTAAAAGTCTTATTTAATATGTTACCAGGAGATACTCTTTGCTAGGGAACTCAATAATCCTGCTCTATCTTACAAAATAGTGTAAGGATTTCTGTAAGTCATTCTAAAGTAGCATTTTAAGGAGTCAGTTATGACCCTGAATGTGGCAGATAACTTTTGGTATGGTTTCATGTCAGATATACACTTACCTTCTGAAGGGTATCTTTGTACTTCCAAACATTCCACAGTATGTATCATCACTAAAATACTGTCAGGGTATCAGATGTTACACCCATTCTGATGGTGAAGAATTTGTTTCGGATTTAATAATTTTTGAAATTTTAAGGAGAAAGGTGAGCAATGACTTAAATAATGTCAAAAAAAATATTGTTTGTTTATTTCCCTGCTGATGAGAATAAATTAATTTCATAACATGGGGAATATTACATAATGAGTGAATATCAGATAAAAAGTGAAACATATTCATTTTTGTTTTCATAAAAACAGTTCACAATCAAACACTGCTCCCACAACTTGTGCTTTTTTGCAATTCATTGTCAATCGTGAATTTAAAAAAAATCCCATGGTTTTTCCTGCATGAATCAGAGTTATCAACCCCTCCTTTCCCACAAGAAGAAATGCTTTCCAATAATTTTAAGGAATGAGAAAATTATAAGTTTTAAGTTTCTAAATAAAGTAATGAAAGTAATTCTTTGCATAATTCAGAGGTCTCATTCTGCTGATGGATCATCAGATGTCTGTATACATGTTTCAGAAATTCACATTGTGAGGTAAGCTTAGAGAGCTTTTTTGGTATTTCTGCATATTTATGATTTCTAAAATTCTTGTATCTTTTTTTATAATTGATGGTTGGTGAATTATTTTAAATAGTTGTTAAAAGATGTCTATAGCCAAAAAATATTCAAATATAAGTGTTTTTATTCCATAAATTGTTTCCAAATGGTTTTATTATTGTATGTAATATGATATCTCTTACATTATTTTGAGAACCAAGGAAGCATATTTCTGTACAGTGAATGATAATATGATTATAAAAAAAATTCTACTAGTGTTGAGAACAAGAACTATGTCATTACCCAAAGAAGATATATACACATTTGTATCATAAATTTTATAGTTTGTTGTGCAGTATTTTAAATTCTAGTAAAAGTAAGATATACCACCTCCCATAAGTTTTCCCAGTGGACAGCTGAGACTATTTTTCTTGGCTTCTGAACTTCAAATCAAGTCCATTGTTGAGAGTCTCATTATTTTTTGATGAATCTACTGATGGAAGCAGTGCTCTAATGTGATCAATGTGACTGCATTTAACTCCTTCTAAGCAGAGATTTTATAAATAAAGGTCCATTCAGTTCTGGATCGTTCCTCACTTGTGAAAGGTTGGTTCTTTCACAGTGTAGGTAATATTTTGTCAACATGGATTTTTATTTTTTATGTTTTGTGTTTTTTTACCACTTTATATCATATAGAGATTATGTTTAAATATTGCAAAATTATAGCAATGAAAAGGCATATGATAACCTGTTGGAAGCTGCCCTGAATAATATTTTTGGAAGAACTAAAGTAGCTCTTTTCATTTTAGATTTGTGAAATTATTTATTTATTTTTGTAAAAGCTTTCCCAAGCATGATTAATTTCAAAATGAAAAATGCTGTAACAGTTTTTCTGGCAAAAATACTACTTTATGTAGTCCTATTATCTCAACCTCAACTTTCAACCTATAATTTCATATGAATTATTTTCAATACATTTTTCATTTTCCCTCATGGAATTTCTGTACTATGATTACATCATTGTGCCACGATTTGCACTGAAATTTCTTGCTAGTAGTCACTCATAACCCCATAATTAGTTGTATTTTGATACCCTGACATGTGAAGGAATCAAAGCTTAATCTGATGATGTAAAAGCCAGAATTATTCACCTGATCTTCTATGGGATTATAATGCACATTAACTCTTGTACTATCTACCAAATACTAATTCCATAGGAAGGCATATGTGTTTCACAGAAATGAGTGTCCACAGCAGCCTGTCTGTTCTGTGCGCAGCAGGGAGCATTCAAGCACAGGGAGGGAATCTATGAAGATGCCTGAGGCATCACTGCCATTACTTGCTCTGTCTGTATGAAAAACCAGCTTAGGTGGAACGTGCACAGTTCAAAAGGGCATTTTGAGGACTGATAGAGCAGATACTTCACCACTCTCTCTGCGTAAGCAGCTGTGGGAGGGATCTGTTTCACCTGGGCTGAGATGCTGACAATAAAGATCTCTCCACATCAAGCCACCATAACTTCTCTTGACAGAAAGTACAGAGAAAAAAATATTTCTAGAACACAGCCACACCCTAGCTGATCTATTTGAGGGAGTTTTGTACTTGTTTTATATGCTGAATCCGCCCTAGAAAATTGGCTACTTGTACCTCATGATTACAAAGGCTAATTAACTCAAGTATCTGCACTTATTCAGAGAAAAATCCATTTCCCATGTCCTGTATTTCACCTTAAATCCAGATAAATATTGTTGATTTTTACTCGCTATGATAAAAAGTACTTTTCTCTGTGGAGTACATATGCAGGGATGGAACTTGGTTGTTATAGTAATACTAATTCTTTCAGATTTATCTTCAGGTCTAAAAGTATATATAAAGAAAAAACTTACCAAAACTTCATATGTATTTAGAATATCTTGCTTGTAAAAACATAAATAATACAGTTGCTGTGTTTGCCCTGTGAGCTTTTTCATACAGTTTTTCTCACTTTTCAAGTTTTGAAATCTCTGAAATAATAGCATTATAAATTTAAAATCAGGAATAAACATTTTAAGAATTTCTTTTAGGAGTCTTTATGGACTTAGCTAAACAGATGTAGTTATGGTAATTTTCTAATTTTTTAAAATATAATTTTATATAGTTTTCATTTATTTTTCTGTGCATCAGCCTGTCTTATCATGTGAAAAGAAAATTCTCTAGCTATTCATTGCTGTTAACAGAATGTACAGGTTACAGTCAACTACATGCTATCTCTGATCATACAAATTGGCATATTATACATTTTAAAGTGAGTTATTAGCATTTCTTTCTAAATTAAAAAACATAATTTTAAACTAATTTCCATTTTTCTTCTTTTTAGAACACATTTTGATTCATGAACATGATGTTGTTGCCAGTGAATTCCAACAGCAGTTCACGATAGTATTGATTCTCTTCTTGCTCCTCTTTCTGATAAGAAATATATAGAGTTCATATTTTACTGCTAGCTAGGCCACGCTATTACTTTAAATTTTGATGGTATAAATATTTTGCATTTATGGTGCAACTTCCACAATCATTGCCCATGTTATCATTGTGTATATGTGGGCAGAAAACCAAAAGGAGTAATTTTTAGAGTTCTTAAAGTAGTGACACACCTGACACAAATAATGTTTAGATGAAGAGAGTATAATGATCCTGAGTGACCAATCAGTAACATCGGTCCTTTAGCCCCTAGGATTGTGATAAAAACCCAAAAAAATCTTACTGAGATGAATGAACAGATGGACTGCATATGAGAAACGTGAACTACTCGTAATAAGGTCTCAGCTGAAGTTTTGTGCCCAGTTCTTGTAATCCTGTCTCAAAAAAAGGCATAGAATAACTGAAGAGAGTAAAAAATATTTTAAAAAATCAACAACCGGCATTTAGAAAATGTGATGTATGAGGATAGATTGGAAGAAGGTGTTTAGCCCAGAAATGACAAAAGGGTAGGGAAAAGAAATATATGTTCATTATTTAAAATGCAATAAACATAATTTTTCATGGAAATGGGGTAAATGAACTTAAACTATAGATACAAGCAAAGTCTTTAGTATGCATTTTAAAAAATGTTTCTGATAAAAGTATTTTAAAAACAGAATCTTTAGCACAATGGAAGTTAAAAGATTAAAAATTTCTTGGTAGTATATATGTTCTATGTCAAACTTGATTGAATAGGATTGTTATATTGATTATTCAACACAGAGAGGATCATGAGTTTCATTAGTTTTTAATTTCTAAATTCCTCTCATGACCTAAAATGTTAAAAATATTGTGGAATTTACTCATAGAGTCCTGTCTCATTGTTCATTATAACTTAAGCTATGGGAGATAAGATAGGCACAATTTAAAATGTAGTATTTGTTTATTTGAGATAGTATGTTCCCGTCTTCCAACGGGAAATGATGCCTGATGATAAATGGGTTTTGTTTGGTTTGTGAGAGTTATTCTTTGTGGTATCATTTGTCCTTCAAGATATATTTTCTATACTGTATCCTTTTTTTGGAATGATTCAGTAAATAACTTCTACTATCAGTTCTTTTTCTCTCTTTTCTGAGAACAATTTATGAACACAGACCACTGTTTCCCAGTCCTGCCTAATCCTGCCCATGTGTTTATTTCTGCAGCACTTAACTGTACAGTGGATATGCATCTGCAGTCTAAAGGCTGTAGCTCTTTAAGTCTTATTAGGAAACTCACATTCTTCTCCACGGATCAATGCTTAATTCGAACCTCACTGTTGAGCAGAATGATCATCATATATTATGGTTCAAATCAAGGTCACCTTTGAATAATGCATATTGAAACTGAGTTATAATAATTCAGGAATGTTTTCATGTCTTAAAAAATGGTAATGCATAGAAAGAAAAAACACAGAAAATACAAGAGAAATATAAATTTCTTTTACAAACAAACCATACTTTTCCAGTAAAAGTTTATGCATTCTTGCCAGATCGTTAAAGTTAACCTCTACTTGCCTGAACCAGAAGTACTCCGGATGAATCTCAGATTCCTTGGTACATGATTTAGGTGACAGAAATAATGAAAGCATGCTATGGCACTGTTGGATCAACAGTAAGACATCTTCTCCTATTTCCCCTGGTTGACAGGTGCTATGCAGCTTCTCAAGTGTAAAGAGCTATCAAGTTCTCCTCCCTGCAAGGATTTCAACAGAGCCTTGACTGTGTTTCCCCTCTGCTCCACCCTCCATTCTATCATCCTTAGTGAATGTTAGTGAGAATTTCACACAGGGAATAGCAACCATATTTTACCCTATAATTTCTGTATAACTTCTCATTTTCCTCCAATTTTACTCCCAGCCATCTTTCCACAATAATTAAAAAATATTTTCATTCTGCACAATTTATTTTTTACCTCAAAAATTGTTACTAGGTGATTGTTACTAAATAAATCAGTGATGACATGGTAACTTTGAATTGAACTATATTCTGAAGTCTTAAACTGCCTGGACAGAAAGATTAGACAAAGACAGTCTTCAGCATAACCTTGAATTATATCAGGAATATTTGGACTGCGAATTTTATTTCCCCTCTCAAATATTTTTCAAGGCATTGATGCTTTATCGATGAGAAATATTACCTCACAGTATATTTATTTTCCTCTGCTTTATGAAGTTTAAATTCAACAAATCATCGCAGAAGTTTTTTCACATTTTTAACTTCTCTCTGTACTAAAAATGTGGCTTTTTAAAGTTCATTTGTCATGTGGGAAATAAGCACCTTTTTGACTGAAGACTTGAGTGAACAGTTTTAGGCTTCAGTTGCTAAAACTATGCCAAATATATGGGTCAAGGATTTTAAAATAGGAAGATTAAAACCCTCATTAACATCATATTTTAACGTTGCCCAGTCTTAAATGTATAATAAATAAAAAAAAGAGCAGATTTTAAAATTCTATTTACCCCTATGGATATTTATGTTACCCAGATATATTTAATTCAACAAAGAAATAAATGTTACTTTAATAGAACAACTACTCATCAGTGTTTGATTTTCTTGCAATACACAAAAATACATTGCAATATGCAAATCCCATTCTGACACCACATTCCACCATTACTTGATAACTTAGTGTCCATAACATTTTAAATATTATAGTCTCAATGCATTGACATACTACCTGCCAGAAAATGAATAGTTGGCTGATACTGTGTTTCTTGCTTATTCCTTTACAAACAACTTAATCTCTCTGATTTATTATTTAATGTCAGTTGTAGACATTAGAGATGTACAAACTGTAGAATGTAACTGAAGTCTATCATATTTCTAAAGTTATTTGGGAAGAATTTTGTGAGAGAAAGCAAAAAGTTCCATAAATGGCCTTGCAACACTGGGGGAGAGCGAGGAGGAGGCTTTCTGTTGCTAATGGAAGATAATTCCATTTAGAATATCAGAATAAGAAAACCTTGTTAGCTTTCTTTTAATGTATTATACCAACAAGACATTACCTTCTTAGCAGTCTAACTGATTTCACTCTCAACTAATGGCTGGATATTAATCAAGACTCCTTTATGTTTTCAGATTTTTTAGTGCTTTCTGAAAACCTATGTTCAGTTTTTATTTCTGAAACACAGTTTGTCAGGTTAGTGTTAGTTTTCCAAATAATTTGATTTTGATAACAACAAAAACAACAAAAGCACATTGCTCATATCATAGTATATAAGTGGTATTAACTATATATAAACAAATATTTCAACCAAATCAGGTTGTTTTAATTACCAGGAATTTGATGTAGTCACATTGACACCTTTTGAATAGCTGTTCCTAAAATATTTAGTGAATAGATGAATTGAATTACTGACAGAAAAATTTATGTCAGTGACTAATACTAGAAAGAAACTAAATATTTATATTGCTAGCTAGTAGGGGAGATTTTCAGATTACTGATCATTAGAAGAAATCTCAGCATGAAGCATAATATTAGTCTTGACTCCTGATTGATAAATCCCGTTGTTTTTCTGTAAACATCATACCATCTCTACCAAAATTCCAAAATATTACCAAGATACTTGTGCTACTGGATTACTGAGAAAAAAATAATCTGCTTCTTAATATTCCAGTAAGATGAGTAACATACTGGAGAGGTGAAACAATAAGAAATGGCTCAATAATACATATATATGATTCCTAGTTTTTTTATTATTCCTTCAGAAGTGATACAGTATGACTCCTACATCTAGAAAAGCATTTATTTCCATCTCACTACCTCTGATGAGCAGATTTGGTATAATACTGAACTATCCCAATTCATTAGTAACACGTTCCTTTTCCAGCCTGTATTGGCTACATGACTTGAGGAATAATAATAGCCCTAAAGGCCTGTGTGAAGTCTGATTCTGAGTCAACTATTTGAACAGTCCCAGTGAGACAACTTCGTTGTCATGATTGTGAACTCTGCCTGAAGCACTTGCATCCAGATCAGGTGAAATAGTTGAGCAGTAGACACTAGTAAGGCTTACACAGCTGCTAGGGTAAAGCACTAATAGATCTTTTTTTTTCTTTTTTTTTTTTTTTTTTTTGATTCATACTCTGTCTCATTTGCCTTGTAAAACTCAACTGGCCAAGCACACAGACATACAGCTTAGAAAAACAAGATGTCATCCTCAGAAACTGATGCTCTATGTAATAGTTGACTACAGTGACAGCTATGACTCATTGACTATATTCAAATATCATCATGTCTTGTTAAAGAGGATGAAGCATCAATGCGAGCTTATAATGAAATAAGATTACTCAGTGTACTTACCACATCACTGGTGGCTTACTTTATCTAGTAACAAAAGGACATTTTGATCTCAGGTCTTCATTCAGTCTCTATTCACCTAAACATTTAAATGCCTATGTGAAATATGGCCATCCTAAAAGAGAGAAATGGAGCAGCTCTCCTGTGAAGAAAGGCTAAGACAATTGGGCTTGTCCAGCCTGGAAAAGAGAAGGCATCATGGTGGCCATCTGTAATCTGAATCTACAAGAAAGATGGAGAATATTTACAAAAGCATATAGTGAGAAGATAAGGGGGAATGGCTAAAAACTGAAAGAGAATAGGTTTAGGTTCAGTATTGGGAAGGTAATCTTTACTGTGAGAGTGGTGATGCACTGAAATAGACTGCCAAGTAAAGCTGTGGATGTCCCATCCCTGGAAGTGTTCAAGGCCAGGTTGGATGGGGTTCTGAGCAACCTGGTCTAGTGAAAGCTCTTCCTGCCCATGCCAGAGGAATTGGAACTGGAGGATCTTTAAGGTCCCTTCCAATCCAAGCCACTCTATGATTCTAAAATTCTAAAATTCTATGATGACTTAAATAATTAAAATAAATATAAAGCAAAGAAACACACTAAAAACACTGAAATGTATAACTATGGATAAAATAATTGCAAATGTTTGCTTCTTGTTTTTCAAATTAACATTATGTGGATTTTGCTCTCTACTAATTATAGATAATAGGAAGTTGAAATTGATTTCACTATCCGAGAAAAAATTAGAGTCATAGAAAACAAAATATATCAGAAATTCAACATAAAAGAATGAAATAATTATATTTCTTTATAAAATGTTTTAATCGTAGTATTTTGTATCTTTTAAAAGCTTGACTTTTCAAACTAAATGTCCTTTCAGCATTGTGAAGCAATGATATCCTGGTTTTGATTGATGATGTGTTTTTTGCATGACAATGAATAAAAAGTTCTGTAGAGTATTATACTTGCTCAAGAAAAAGAAGCTTTTGCAAATAAATATTAATGAATTTTTATTCTAAGTGCTGTTTGTCTCATTTCATTATCATAATGAAGAACAATATTGTAGAGTTTTTTTTAAGGTCACCTTGCAACATCATTTACAAAACTATCACAGCAAAATAGTTTTCTCTGTCAAACAGAATAGTAAATTCTCAAAATAATTAAGATGAGAAATTATTTGAACCAGCTGGTGTGCTTGCAAGTATTTCACCCATAGAAAAATAGTTATATATGAAGTAAAACATGTACTTTCTTCTAAGACTGGGAAATTGCATAAAATTATTAAGTCAGGCTTTTTCACTGGTCTTTATATCTTCTCCTCGGAAGATCTTTTCTTCCCACTGTACTCTCACATAACACCAAACCCTTACATTTACCAAGGTGCACTTCCAAAACAGTGAATTCAGTCAGTGCTGCTACCATTTACTTCTGAGCTTTATAGGAAA
>JAWWMU010000106.1:123784509-123816330 GCA_035048155.1 Cinnycerthia olivascens
TGCCTGCGGGCATCTCTGATCGCCCTGAGAGACTCCCTGGACAGGAGGAGGCTCTGGGAAGCCAGGCTGCCGCCAGCGACACTCAAAGAGTCTGAGTAGAGGAAGCCATTGGTCACTTCTGCTGCAAGGGAACATTGCTGTCTCCTGTTTAATTTGTGTCCAGGTCCTTTTCTGCAAACCTTCTTTAAAGATGGTTGGCTGCTCAGCCTTTACTAGAGCATGGGTTTGTTCCTCCCTAAGTCTTGAGATTTCTCTCTGTTTAACTTAATGAGATTCCTGTCATTCCATTTCTCCAGTCTGCTGAGGTCTAAGTGGCAAGCACAGTCATCTTGGGTGTCAGCTGCTCCTGCCAGTTTAGTGTCATCTACAAACTCACTAAGGGCACACTCTGTCCCATCATCTTTATGTACTCTGTCATCAATGAAGATGTAAAGTAACACTGATCTCATGATTGATCCATGGTTACACCATTGGTGATTGGCTTCCAGCTGGACTCAGTGTCACTGAGCAAAACCCTCTGAGTCCAGCAGTTCAGCCAATTTTCAGTTCCCCCGACTGTCCATTCATTTAGTTCATGTAAAATCAGTGTATCTATTTATTGTTAGAGACAGTGTGAAAACCCTCATTAAAGAAAAGAGAAAAATCTCACTCTTTGACTTTCATCCCCTGACATTGTCATTTCACTGCAGAGGGCTGCAAGGGTAGACAGGCATGATTTGCCATTCATAAATCAATACTGACTACTCTCAATCACTTTCTTGCTATGAATATATTTATAAATATTTTCCAGGATTAGTTACTTCCCCAGAGATATAGATGAGGCTAAAAGCAGTGTAGTTCCCTGTCTCTATCTTCTTGCCCTGCTTTGAGATAGGGGTGATATTTTCCTTCCTTCATTTCTCATGAACCTTCTCCATTTTCTGTGACTTTTCAAATCCTTAATCAGAGCAAGATTCAAATATGATCAATGTGGCCTTTAATGAGAACAGACTGCTCTCTCAGCACTCAAGGGTGCATCTTATCAGGACCCATCCCCACAGTTCCTGTGGAGATTGTAGTGAGGTGGATGTTTGTCTCTTTTCCCAAGTATCAAGAGTACAAGAGGAAATAGCTTCAAGTTGCACCCGAGGAAGTTTAGATTAGATACAAGGAAAAATGTCTTTGCTGACAGGATTGCCAAACCTTTGAACAGATTGCCCTGGCAAGTGGTGGAGTCATCACTCCTGGATGTACTGAAAAGATGTGGCACTTAGGCATAAAATGCACTTGGCATACAGGATCAACAGTTAGACTTCATGAACTTAAAGATAAGTTAAATTATTCTATGACATGTGTATGGCCAGTTGTTTCAGTGTTCCTTATTTTGGTCCTCCTGAACTGAGGGTAAATCTTTTTCCTGAATGAAATGTGTGGACAGCTCTTTTCTTACACTGAGACTGTTCTCCTTAAGACAAAGTGTATTATCTATTCTTAGAATCATAGAAACTTTAAGTTTACAGTAGAAACATCACATTTAAAGTGATAGTCTATAAATACTCATCTCTATTATTTAAGTCTTAATATCATAAGAAAGGATGCTGCTCAGGTCTTAACTTCATCATGCTCCATAAGCCAGTACATCCACATAACTTATCAACTCTTCCCTTATCAGAAGATTCTTCTTTTCAGAAGACCTGATGATCAAGTACAGTTTTATTTCAAGAGAGTTTTTCATCTCATCAGACCCTTGCTTCCTTTTCCCTATTTTTTTACATTAAATCAAGTCAAAATATTCACATGAAAATGACAAAAGGTAAGATTACATTGCAGAATATATTTTGGAGAAGTTCAGATAATTTTGTAGGGTCAAGGCCCAAATAAATAAACAAATCTAAGTTGTCCAGAACAGACTTGACTTATAACAGACTTGACTTGAGATATTCAGAATGTATCAATTTTATATTTGATGTTGCATCATTTATCATTACTGCTATTATCAAGTCTAGATAAAGCTGTACATAAATTGTGTGACTTTCAGCCATTAAATGCAATAGTAATATCTATTAAATAATAATGAAAGACAAGTTGGGTCTTTATAAAATCTATCTGTTTGCTAAAATCCGTGTATTTATCCCATGTCAACTGCAGGACTGGATCACTCAGTTATGAAACATCCATGCAGAGAGCTGGACTAGATAAACTCAGTAGTTTGAAATCCATCATCTCCCTGCTTCAACTTCCCATCTTGAAGAAAAAAATAAAATTTGTATCATATCATCAAATATTTTTTTTCCACAAGGATACAAACCCCATGTATACATTTGTAAGCCAGAAAACATTTTAAACAAAGGCTTAAAACCAAAATGTAGATATTTTGTTTTTTCTTGGGAGAAACATTCAACTCTATTCTAAAGGATATTATCCTTAAGAAAACTTTATTTAGAAGGGTTTTGCCTTTATTTTACTTCTGAATTAACTATCCACCAATGCCTAAATCTTGCAATTTTCGGATGGTCTGCAGATCACAGGTACTTTGTTAATCCCACATCCCTGAAATTAAGATTGTTTCTTTCAGAGCTTCTTTTACCAAGGGTGGAGAAATAGCAGCCTAGTAGGAAATACTGCTATTCATTTTTAAATGGTTAATTGCTTGCTCTGCTGAAATAATGTTAAGCATTGTATCTTTTTCTTTTCCTTTATTTTCCCCTGAAGAAAGGAAAGCACTTCCATGTAGAGGAAGTGCTGAAGCAAAGAAAATTTGTATGAATATTTGAAGCAGTCCTAGCCTCTGCTGTAACTTGGGACAATAATCCAAACTATAGATATTTAAAGAAGTTCAGCGTGGTGGTATACATGACAAAATGCAACATGAAAAATTTTCTGTATTCATCATGTTCTTTAAAATCTGTGACCTGATTCAAAAGAAAAGTGTTTTGCTTTTTTGAGATAAAAATGTAAGGTTATTCTCCCTCAAGCTCTTATCATGACTCCAGCCCTGAACTGCTACATAGTCTTTGATAAATAACTTAATTTTTTCATTTAAAAAAGAATGTTTGGGGTTTCCAGTATGCAAAATATTTTGAATGTGTTACTAGAATATTTTGTGGTTTGTTTGTTTGGGTTTTCTGTCCCATTTTTGTCTATCCTATAACATTTTTTCTCTTTAGTTTTTTTCTACTTTCCAGTGAGAAGTGTTCATGTTGTTGTACAAAATCACACTCTGATTTTCCTCAAGAATATTTGTCCACATGTAACCCTACTGTTTCATTTCAAGTGACGGTACCTGGTGTGTGTCTCCATATGTAATATCTACAAGTTCTATTCTTATTTCCCCGTCTTCTGCAAGTAAATTTTTCTTTTTGAATAAAGCGAGCAATATAATGAACAAGGTGACCTGATCCTTTTCTCTAGGACATAAAACTGAAATTACTGGTAAATAAAGTATCGTGACATTAGAAGGTTGTTACTTTTACAAAGATGTGTTTGTGTTTCTGGGGTATGGATTGCACATCAAATTAGCAGATGGCTTCCAATATATGATGGCACAGATGGATATCTGGATTGAAGGATTTTAATATATCTGATCTTAGGCATCATTCATTTAATAAAAAGAAAACTTCCAGAGAAAGTAGGACTTGACTGATCTTGAAAAATATTAGACTCTCTTTCACTGTCTTTCTATTGGCTTTGAGATGCAAACAATGGTTACAGGGAGGACTATGGGTCTTGAAAAATGTAAAACATTTTCTGTTGCAGAGTTCTTGAGGGTGTGCAGGCAAAACTGGTATTTCACGCTTTACTTCTGTTCCTTTATTTTTAAATAACTCTATTCCTTGAGGATCAGAAAGATATACTTCATGTGTCCTCTAAAATCTCCAAAACCTGGCAATTTGTTTATAGAAGGGTAAGACACTTCAGTATTTTAGTAGACTTTAATTTTATGGTAAGTATTGATTACTTAAAAATAATTACCTGTATTTAAATCTATGACATATTCACTGAGTTCTTGTGTAGCAAGGGCATTAGAAATGTGTTCACAAAGCATAGGTAACTTCCTTCATCTACTGACACTGTTAATGAATTGGGAAATGAGTCTCAGATAGGATTCTTTTTTGCGTTTTCTGAAACATTTGGCTTTTATAAATGTATTCACTCTATTCAAAAATGATCACTCTATGCAACTGCACTTTGGAATTTCACAGATGTGACTGGACAGGGCAGTCAAATTTACTGTATGAGGATGCTTTAGAAATGCTTCATTATCAACGCTGATGTTGTTAACCTTGAATCCTTCCCTGCCCCATCTGTGCTTATCTTTCATTTCAGTGAATCTGAAAGAAGCCCCGTGCAGAGGACTGGTGCCTATGTAGAATTCTTTACGTACAGCGTTTTCCAAACCTGCCACAACTTCTGTGAAATGAGGAGGAATGATTCCCAGAAAAGCTATTGGTAGTAAGTAGTGTATAGAAGAGCACCAAATTTGCTTGGTAAAAGATTGAAAAGATTGGCTTGACGAATAGTGATTCTTTTTTCACTAGTTGAAACTTTATTTGGAAAGTGCTGGAATTTTTTTTTTTCAAACTTCACCTTTTTCCTTTATTTTATTTTTAGGGGTAAAATACAGCATAAGCAGAAAATGTGAAATATTTCAGTCTAATCTTTTGAGACAGGCGATTTAGACCAAAGACCTAAGAAAAAAAAAATATTAACCCTTAAATATTTTCTTCTTAAAGGTGTTAATGTCAAAGAATACACTAAATTAGTTTTAGCACGAAAGAGGTATGGTTAATTACACTATTAGCTTTTTCTCCATAAATAACATCAGTTTGTAAGAAATGGATTTATTTTCTTTTAAAATAGAATTTCACTGCAGTTTTTCAGCTGACCTTTCTTTTATTTCTGCAAAAGAATAGTTTCTAAGCACACTTTTTAAAAGTAAATTAATGCTTTTAGCTCTGTGTGTTTAGCTGAATCAGCACAAGCATTGCTGAGCTGATGACACCTCCTATATACCTAAAGCTGAAATCCAGCACTTAAGGAAGTTTTCCTTAATCTTTTTGGCAAGTGAAGCAATAGGTAAAAGTTTCCCTAGGTTGCTGTTGTAGGAAATTGAAATAGTATGTGTCTATTTTCCTAGCACTATGTTTGTGTTAATATAGTTTAAATCGATCAGTAATACTTGCCATTTCCCAGTGTTTATAAGCCAGCTCCAGACAATTGTGAAGTGATGAAAAATCACCATGGAAGTTTCCAATGGAGCACCAATCTGTCTGTGACATTTACAAAGAGAAATAAATGCTGTGCTTTTTTTGAATTATAAAGGTGAAGAAGAAAAAATGTCCTTTTTTCCAATTTCCTGTATTTATCTTGTCAGAAATTACTTCTGTGAAGCATCCTCATCTAGCAGCAATTGGGAGTAAGAAATCTATTACTGCCTACACAGAAGATTCAATAAACTGGGCTGAATTTACTGGACTTACAGGAATATATTTCTTTTTCTCACATATCACTGCCAGTGAAACCAAGTATCAATAATCTTAAGATTTATAGTGAAATCGTAAAGTTGTGTATATCCTGAATCTGTCCCAGGAATTGGTATGTCAGCTTTATCCTGAGTATGGTTAATATGGATTAGTAGCCATAACTGAGTATGGAGCCATATCTTTGTGCTTGGATATTGGGACAAGTTGTTTAAGCACAGTGGGCATCAAACCCATTGAAGAGACAAGGATACCCCAGCAGAAATGCAATTCAGAAGTTTGGCTCATTTGTGTTAAAATGGGAGTATGACTGTGGAAAACTTGATCTAATGTACATTGCAAACCAATGCTAAAATATTCCTTTCCTCACGTGATCTATGGTGTAAAATATAACTTTAAATACTGCAGCTGGTTATTTTGCATCTCATCAGGATGAAGAGTTGTCTGTACAGCAAAGAGAAAAAATACACATACAGAGAAGAAGACTTTTCCATTTCTGCTCTTAGGCATGATTCAGATAGAACACCGACTCCGTAATAATTTCATTTAACTCTATTATTCCTATTTGTCTCTGAATTCATATTTACTCCATTGTAGCCCACCATTGCAGTCATTGACCCCAGGTTTTTCACTAATTCAACGGTGTAAGGTTTGAGGAGTTGTCAGGTCTTTTCTGGATTTATATTTTCTGTCTTTGAGCTTATTACAGCCGATTTCAGTTCATGGAACAAATTGGCCATCAGTTAGGTAACTTAAACCTAAGTTTGTGAAAAAATCTGATTTTACTCTAGAAAAATTATATCATATTTGATAAGGCTTTAAAAAAAGCTTGAGGGTCAACAAGAGAAGAAAGTGGTCAAACAGACTAAAAACACAAAAGTGGAACTAGAGTTAAAGAGAAAGGAACTCCAATAAACCTCTCCCAATTTTTGTTTTTTTTTTTCATACAGTGACAGAATTATTCATAAACTGAATCAACTGTTTTAATGACATTTGGTGATGCAGTTGCCTAGACACTTCTGCACATCTCCATTTAGGCAACAATGGCTTCATTATCTGCTGGAAAGAGTCAATGTGGGCCATGGAAAAAGCTGTTGCTATTGTTTTTTCCTCTCTGAATGTTTGTAAGCATCTACATTATGACATGCAATGTTTATTTATGGCAAGAGAAACTAGGCCCCAAATGGTTGTGTGGACTCATTCTCTGTGGTTTTAACTTGGTTATAAAGAAGACCTCAGAGTGCTTTAATGTGAAATATTAAATTCTGGTTTTGTGGAGGATTCTGTCAAACAGCACTTATTAAATTGGAATATATTACATTTCATAACCTGCAGTTTGGTACTGTTATATCTCATATAGACCCCAAAAATGAAGTTGTGGGTGGGGAAATAGGGATTTTTTCAGGATATATATATATATTCTCTTGTGATTTCATCAGAAGCTCTGAATAATGCTGTCTGGCAAGATTTTATATTTCTTGACATTTGACTGACCTGGCTCCATATATTAATCTGAAATATTACATCCCAAATTTACCATGAGATGTGGATACCCCAAAAGTTTCATCTGCAGATTCCATTAAATATTGTTTTCTCACGGTTGCAATTTTTATTTGATATTTTACAACCAAGAAGATCTATATGAAAGCAACATGCTTTATTAAAAAAAAAAAAAAGAAAAAAAAAGTGTTATTTTATGTTTATAAAACTGGAAATATTACTGCAATACAGAATTGTAAAACCAGAAAGGGAAGAAATAAAAACCAAACAAACTTGATTTCAAACTATGTAAGCAATAGTTTATCATTTTGGGGGGTAAGAGGTGTTATTTCTCATTTATATAAACTGAGATTCATTGAATCCCTTTCAAACATGACACTCTTATGGACTGAGATCTTGTCCTTCTGCAGAGTTTTTCAGAACATGAAGAAGTTCTGCTGACTACTGCAGCAAGGTCCCAAATGATTAACTTTCAAATAACTTAAGGAACCTTTCTTTTGGATGTATGTAATATATGTAGAATGTCAACTTGATTATGAATATCTTTGATGAAGTAAGAGGGACTTTGGAGGTCTGATTCTGATACTCTTATTTATGTTTCATCCTTAAACATGCTTCACTAGAAACTACAGCATCAAATCCTTAATCAGAGCAGTTGTTGAGCAGTGGCACAGTAAACAAAATGGAAGTAGTAAATCAATTGGGTAGAAAGTCAATGGAGCTATAGATATAAATTTACACTGTACACTTTCTGCAAGCTTTTTGCAGCAGTCTGTCTTCAGTCTTATTCACATGACATAAAGACTACAAATTTGCCAATACATATTTTTAATCCTTCCTAGAGATTGTGCATGATGTTTTAATAGTACAGAGAGCAGCCTTGCCATTTGTGTGGAGTGTGCTGTGGGTTTTTTCCAAATTGCCATTTCTCTATATTTTGACATTTTGGAGATGGCAGCCACCACAAAGGTTATTATAAAAAAAAAAAAAAAAAAAGCCCTGAGATGGTCTTACTGAAGTTTTACTGCAGTTCTACAAAATGCTATTGGAATGAGAACTGCAAGCCAGGTTTTCTCCACAAAAGAAAATTTATAAATATATTAGTGATCCTGCTTCAGGCAAGTTTCCATATTTGAAGCTGGAAATCAGAGGTTCTGTTCAAAATTGTTTTTGTAGTCATAACTAGTGGCAGTTTGTTTCTATATTTAATTTTTGTATTACTGAACATTTTTCTATGAATAAATGTTTATTAAAGAGTTGAATTTTTACTACATTTTCAATGATGCTCATTAAATATCTGATGCTAAGCCTAAAAGTTTTTTTCCTTATCTACACAAATTTTTTCTTTATGGTATTTCCAAAATACATATTTTTTGAATTATTGTGAATGTATTCAATTTTGCATTGCATATTTAAGAACCTTAGACAACCATTCTAACAGTTAACAGACATGTTTTTCATGCATGGACGGTACTGCTTTACAACTATTTCACTGACTGGAAAAAGGCTAAACACGTGGATTACCTTTGAAATTAACAAAGTCTGTATTTTACACTTTTGAAAAGGAAGGTTAGCCAAAATTTCATGCCATTCTTCAACTAATTGCATAGTAGAAGATCATACATGATTGAGTAAGACAACTAGAGGTACATAATAGAACTAACAAAGTTTCAGATGATATAATTTTAACTATGAAAATTTAGAGATGCATTAGTTTTCAATGGAATTTTGAGGAAGAAATTTTCTCATAACTCAGATATTTAAAGCTTAGTGTCAGATTTTTTGAATTGGAGAAAAGGAATGAAACTGGTTTTTTATCTGTGTCTGTCACCTTGTTTTTTCAGATCAATTTTGATATTTTCAAAATTGTATATATTTATTCTGTGTTTTGTGAGCTCTATTTGATCAGGAAAAATAATTGGAAGTGTTCTTTGGGTGTCTATGAGCTGCAGTATGATTCTGTATTTAGAAGAATTTCTGCCTAGTTTGCAGTATGAGCATGTCTGGGTTAGATCACATCACAATAGGGAGGATGCTGTAACGAGTTAGTTTTATTTATCTTCTAGAAGTGCTATTTACACTTAACTAGAAGTTATTAATGCAAGAAAAATTGATGGGTCCAAGATTTTATTCTTTAGAAGGCATATTGCCTCATTCCGCCATGTATCAATTTTCTGTTCTAAAAAATATTCCATTAATTCTTCCAGCTTCACCAGAGAATAATTTTTTCTTATTGTATTTGTTATTTCTAACAGAATGTATTGATTTGGCACGTGGTGATGAAACACAGAACTGCAGAGCTCCCTTATGTTTCTGGAGGACCAACCATCTATATTAATTTAAATGTCTGTTGAATTTCTTAGGGAAACTACTAAGGTCAATAAATGAACTTTACCTTCCTTCTCCCCCAGCAGCATTTCTCATGCTATGGCCTCTCTTTTCAAAAGGTCTGTGGATACACATGTTAAAAGATAGTTTCCATTTTCTTTCACTCAGTTTTTTCTTCATTAATTAAGTGGTGCATCCACCCATTCTTTCTGGTCCCTTCATTAGCTTGAATGTACTTCTGAAGTCCTAGATATGCAGCTGTATCTTAAAAAAATTCTGCAGTTTCCTTTGTCTGAACTGTAAAACAAACAAAAGAGGTGTGAGGATTCAAAGATGTCAAAGTAAAGAAACCTTTTTGTTGTCAGTTTTCCCCTTAAATTTCTCTAACTGTATCTGGATAAAAGCATCTTAATATTTTTTAATTATTTCAGTATTCCTGTCTTCAGAATAATTCTTCTTAAAGATACATATTCTATTTTTTTAAATCTTTCTTACATCATATCGGTGCTAAGGAGATTCCTCTGTCTAAATTTTACATTGAGGTAACATGGCTGCACCACTTCTCCTAAAGAACAAAGATGAGATCACTTCTCACAAAACCAGCATTTCTGTGGCCTAGCATTGCCATATTTTATGTGGCACAAAAGCTGGCAGTAAAAACCTGGTCTTAAAAAGAATTTTTTATGTGATGAATTATGTATTTTCATTGTATTACAATTTAAAGATACTAATGTGTGATTAATCTTTTGCTCTTACTATAGGTTCATTTTAAAAAGATTTATTAAAAAGTTTTATTTCAATTCAAAGAAAATAAAGTCTTTAATGAAGGAAATATTTATTTTGGAGCAATGTTTCTAAGAACTTCTTTCCAGTATTAAACTTTACCCCCATATTTTTTGGAAATTTCAAACTCTGCTTTATATTGTATTTCCACAGCATATAATTCCCTGTTTTGCCTTTTCCCCGTCTGCTTCCATTTTTCTTTCTCCCTCCTACTCTTGGAAAAAAGTTCTCCAGCTGAGCTGTCTTACAGATCTGTTTTACATCCAGAATATGGTTTCCACTCTCTCATACTGTCAGCCACTCCCTCTTTTAAATTCGGACTTGTGAAAAATAAATGCTTTTGTCAATCTGACAAGTCATTGGCACAAAAATATCACATGGTGATCTTTTTTATTGTATTTTCAATCATTTCCTCTTAAAGAGGAGCTCTGGTAGCTGTTTAAAACAACTCCAATTTTTTCTTTTTTCTCCTCATTTTTCTAGGAATCCCACCTAGATAAAAGTCATCCATCTGTGATCTCTTCTAAATGTCTCACTTTGAGGAAAAATGCCTTCTCTTTTTTAGTAACTGTTTTAATTGTTCAATATAATCTGTATCTTTCTGTTTATATTAGTTTTCTCTTCTGCAGTATTCTAACAATAATAGTAATTGACTTGCTTCTCACTGTCTCCTTGTGTTAAGCAGCTTCTTTGTCTCTAGGATATCTAATTGTTCATTCAACTTAATTCTTCTTCTAATGAGATTAATATTAGTTGCATTCTAATTTCATAGTATTACTTTTGTATCAAGATGAACTTCAGAAAACCATGTCCCTTTTTATGTGTTTTAATATATCTGTTCCTCTAAAATTGAGCATGAAAAAACATTCATTTCTTTTTAAAAACCCCATTAATTTTTTAAAAGCTAACAAAAATCTAGAGTCACACTAAATTCTCAGAGCTATTAAAATCTGGAATATTTCATCATGTCTGGGACTAGTTAAGATAATTTTTCTTTATATTTTCCCCAAAATCAAAACTTGATTGATTTGCCTGAACATCAATTTGAGTCCAAACAAAAATTCAGATGAAAAGAAAACTCACCCATCTCAAAACTGTACCAATTGTGATGCAAAATGCTGAAGTCTCGTGGTTTGATTCCTTTCTGGCTCTGCGAAGATAGACAGAAAGAACAAACTTACTTTACAAACCAGACATTGTCCAATGGGGCCACTCAAACACTTTTTTTTAAAAAACCCAACAAGTCAATGAATCAATCAACCAACCATAATCCACCCCCAATCCCAAGGACAAGACAATTTCATATTGCTTTAATAATATTGTAAGATTGTCTGTTGGGAATTTTAAACTAGTTGCTAGTAGTATGTGCATTTTTTTCATTGCATGTCTATATTGGTCATTCCAAGCAGCAAACATTAATACATGATGAAATACCTGATTTTCTTGACTTGGACTCCTATATTATTAAGCATACTAAAAATGTTTAAATATATTTTCAATTATGTCATACCCACACAAACTAGGCAGTAGTTAGATCAGATTTAAGCAGATATGACCTATGCAGGCATCACTGCTAAACCAAGGAATATGAAAAGAAAATATGGATATTTGGGTAAGCTAAAGCAGTGCAACCAGATTTCTTAAATGTAGGTCAAAAATCCCAATATTGCTATAATAATAAAAAGTTGTAAGTTTAAAGCTATTTGATAAATAGGTCTCTGTATGACAAAGCTAATACTATACCCATGGGAGACCAGTGCTTATTCTCAGTGTGGGTTGCAAATGAAATGTTTAAAATGTAGGGGAAGAAATGCATATATTAAAAATCAGTAAATAAATAAGTAGTCTTGTTTTTTCTTTCCTCCCAAATCTGTATGATTGTTTGAATCTCATGTATGAAGCTGAATGCATCAAATTATGGAGAAGTAAATAAAAACTTGGTATTAATAAAAAAAATTGACGCAGTAAAATTTACTGTGTGAATCTAACAGGTATTAGAAAATTGCTGTACAAATTGTGTGTTATGAATTAAAAAATAGCATGAAAGAGCAGAGGATTTATAAAGTAATAATAATAATAATAGCAAAATAGTAAATATATCATTTTTGGTTGCCCTGGTGAGAAATTTTGAATGGGCTGGGCAGTTAGTCTGCAGAATGCATGACTAGAGTGAGGGGAAAAGTTAATAGTTTAGAGCAGTGATATATGTATGTCCAATACTAATTCTGCCAGAATATTCTAGTAGGAGCAGAGTATAGTAGATAAGCTTGCTGTCTTTCAGATTTCTGAGTAAAGAATTTGGGAGTAAAGCACTTCCTGCCTTCTGTTTTTCCTTTAGACAGTAGTTTCCTAGCAGGATCAACTATTTTGTAGAAAGCCTTTGATTAGGAGATGATTAACTGTAGTGTCAGTATAACTAATTAATATAACTAATTATACTACTAATAAAGATGAACAATTGAATACTGCTTAAGCAGCACATTATTAATGTTGTGTTCTTCTATGGACAGACAGTTTCAAAACTTTGCAAATATACAAAGGACTGAAGAGGCTTTTATTATTCGATAAAAAATTTCATGGTATTGAAATTGCTAAAGGAAGAGTAAAGGTAATCCAAACTGGGTCATTTTTTGCTTGCAATGCCAAGACTTCAAACTTTCAAATCCTTAATGCTATTCATCCTATATTTCTAAACAAATACTTAGTTTCAAACATACAGCTACTTACAATTCAGGCATACAGCAATAAAGTGAAGAGATTTTTCTCAATTCCCCTGTTCAGATCATATAAAACAAATTGAAAAAAATCCAGCTTGAATACCATTTTATGCAAAGTGAAACTTTTAAAATGAGAAACACCACTATACAGGAAATTCTATAAATTAACCCAGAATGTCCCTCCTTTTTGACTTTTCGTCTATGATGTTCTGTGCAAATAATAGTGTTATATTTTTCTAACTGAGATATTTTCAAAACAGTAAAAATTGTTTAGATTATATCTTTTTGTTAGCTCAAGTAAATTTATATATATTTGGTCTGAGTCACATAGCAAGTCAACAGCCTGTAAAAAAACAAATTCTAATTTACTTTGATTCCTCCATAGAACCATATGCTGAAATATCACAAAAATTGTATGACAGAAATTTCTATCTTAGCTCTTATTGTTATAGCTGAATAATCAATATTTCAGTGCTCAAGTTCTGTTCCCTGGTTCATTTTCCAGGTTATATATCCCTTTTCATGAGATGATGTTTCCTGAAGAATGAGGTTATTGTGAGTTGCATCTTAGTAAGTCAGCATTTTTTATTATATATTCTCATTAATATCAGTTGAGTATATTATGTTAAAATTTGTTAAATGCTTTTATATGGAGCTCTCTTATTATTTGGGACTCATACTCTGAAAATCATTCTTCAGGCTTGAAATCTCTATGCATTTATGTCATTGTGGAACTGCAGTAACATCAAGATATCACCAATGTTTATTACAATCTAATTCAGAAATTTGTTACTGGATAGAGCTCAAAGTACTCTGAGAAAATTCTCAGAAATATAGTAATCTGGGATTTACAAGAAGAAAAGAATAGTATCTGAGAAATCCTTAGAGATGTCAAAGAAGAAAGCAAGCTACTCTGAGTAAAATAAATTCTTTAGTACTCATTTTGCATATTCTTAAAAATTCCAGTGCTGTTTTAAACATTCTCTTAAACAAATATGTGTCATAACATCTAAATAATAGCCCAAAATACACCTGGGATGGAGTTTTGTAAGCTGTCACCTGTCAACTATTCTGACGATATAAGCAATGATTGAACTTTCCTTTTTTTTAATATAAGTCTCTGAAATCATTGCTACCAGTCTGCACTTGTGATAAGAAATGCCAGTTTTGCACAACTATTGACAGTTTCCCCAGGTGATGTGTCTCATTAGTTCCAGGGTTTTGTTGCCTCTTGACCTATTGCTGGAATGGTGTCATTGGAGCCCAAATGAAGATGAGCAGAAAGGACAGTAATGCAGCTGCGGTCTCATTAGAAAACCATATTCAACTTTAAATCCAGTATAATTAGGTTTATTTTAAGATTGTCTTTTCTTAGTGGATTTGTGCCTAAGGGCCTTCAAGTAACTAGCAAGGTTGATTAGCCACAAATGAGAGAATACTTCATAAATCAAACATTAAATTCTTTTTTATAATTGCTATGAAATTTTCAACCAGTTACACACTTTATTACAAGAGAATGCACAGAAAGTAATTTCTGGCTCATCTCTGTGAAAATTGAATTTCTGAAATAGTACTGTTAAGATTAAAAATACTATATTCAAATAACAACTCTTCCCAATGCTCCTCATAGCTATTTAGTTTAAATATTTTAACTGAGAAACAATTTGCTATGTAGTATTGTCTATTTTACTCATAATATGACAGGCTTTACTGCAAAAATTCTAATTAGGTTCAGCCTATCAGCCACTTTTGAGATTAGTTGTACTCCATGTGGCATCCTAACCAAGATTACGATGATTACTGTGGGACTTAAGCATAATACTCTGTCTCTTCAAGCAAGAGCTTACTCAAGAAAGAAAGAGCATGTGTTTAAAATTTGCTGATGAGCTAGGCTGCTTCTCACAACAACGGAATTACCAAAAGCAAAGTCCAAATTTCTCTGTTATTTCAGTCACAGTAGACTCACCCATGTATCAACAGTAACACTAAAAGAGGTAAGAAATACGACTTACACTTCATTGGCCCTGTAAATAGAAAACAGGAAGGCAACAATGTATTCTCCTGACATACGAGTGAGTGTTTCCTTCATTACTGTCAGAACTTCAGCAGTCTGGACTCTGCTGCCCTAGAGAAACACTGAGCTTCAGGACCTCACTTAAGACACTACTTGGCAACATCATAGGATGGCACTGTAAATAATATTCGGACATATATATCTCTTAATTTGATGTTGCCAAACCAGGCTCTCCATTCCTGTCCTGCTCTGATCATCATCCCTCATAAATCATCTTTGCAGCCAAAATCAATTCTCAAGGAGACATTGACTGAATGAATAATTCCTTGCAACATAAACATCAAAATGAACTGTCCCTTCACAAAGTTCAACATATATAGGACATAAAAGCCAGAAACTGGGGTGGAAACATTGGATTTGAGCTCATCAACACATTTTAAGAAAGCTGTCACATCCTGGAAAGCATAAAGAATTGGTAAAATCCAATTACCTAAACTCTATCATTGAAGGAAAATACCATTCCAAATTCCTCTGCCCAAATCTCAGAACACAGTTGATTGCAAAGCCTTTGTTTCTTGATTATTCAGCGTGCTTTTTGGCTAATATTTTTTACACCCATCAGACACATCTGCTGGGCATAGATGATCCATTTTTGCATGGGAATTAGAGCCAACAGATTATATGGGAGCAGTGTAGGTTCGACATCTTTTCCTTAGAGTTGTGACAGACTTGAAAAACAAAAAATAGCTCATATCTTTCTCAGTCATGGCAGAAACAGTTGGGAAAACTTGATTATGAAGAAAGAACTCAAAGCCCAGGAGATATTAAAACAAGTGTCCTGAATGTTTGCATTTCCAGTGCTTGAGGAAAGGAAGGACATAGTTGCTGAATAGCTATCATTTGCAATGGAGTCTTGTGTCCCAGCTAATACGGGCCTTCTCAGCTTTTAAAGAGGCCTCTGACCCACAGCTTTCATTCTGCTTCTCTGTGGCATTTGCTATTCTTTTCACAGCTGATATTGCATATATGTAAGAAATGACCCATTATTTTCATATAATTGTTATTACTGTAAGAATCTATATAGACCACAAAGAACCAGAAAAAGCAATGTACCTGCAAACTGAACTTGTGCTGCCACATATTAAGAAGTTATTATCTTGTTGCTTTTTACTAGCATAGATTTTATCAGAGGTCTTGGTTTTTATCAGTTTAACATTACTTTTGTGTGTCACTTGTTAGAAGAACCATAATGAGGTATGGTAAATTAAAATAAGGACAAAGATGCTGATTAATATAATATTTTAAATCAAAATTATTTTATTTTGTTAGTGACAGTTTTATCGGATTAGCTTTTATCATCTAAAATGCATGTGTTCACATTCACACACATCTGCACAAAAAACTAGTATATTTTCCATCAAATTTTGTAAAAAACTTTTGTATTTTTTATTGTATTTGGTTAGAAACTTGAAATTATTGTTTAAAAAAAACTTGCAGAACTGCTTCTCATTGACCTGATAACTATTTCTCAGATTTTTAAATTTTATTATTATTTTTAAGCTGAACTCAAATATTTTGTGGATACACACCAAAAAGAACTCAAAAAAAGTCAATTGTAATACTTGATCTCATGTTTTTGCCTATGGATTTCTTTCAAATTATGCTATTTCAGCAGGTTTCTCATAACTTTGTCCAAACGCTATCAGCAAGTGAGTGAAAGTGCTCAGGATAGCTTATGGCCACATCCATCACCTTCACTAGCCAAATATCACTGACAAAAGAATGTCACAGAAACTGATTTAAAAGCTGGGGGGAAAAAAGCCAACTTGATGTAAACAACAGTTCTACACAGCAGAGAACTGTATAAAATGCTTACGCCTGCATCTCCAGAGACTTGCATCTAGCATGGCTTGAAGCTGTATTACTTATTTCTTGCCTAAAAATGGAGTGATTGTTGTGCCAAAATATTCTATGAAAAACAAACCCCAGACAAATATTAAAATGATAAAGAGAAAATTATCTCATTAATAACAAAAAAGTGAAGCTACTCATTTCACCCCCAGATATCTTGATTAATGGGTGGACAATTGTTTTGACTGCTCCATATTTTAAATCTCTGGGGACCACGGTAAGAGCTATACAGAGGGAGACAGATCCTAAGGAATTTCTGGATAGGCTGCAGAGACAGGGTTCTGTTTTGGGGCAGGATTAAAGTCTGGGACAGATATGCATAATTCATTATTAGATCCTGCCAGATGCATATTCTGTATAGGTAGGTGTAGATTTTTCAGCTGTTTATGGGTGTCTGAGTCTCTGCTGTGATTGCAGCCAGAGCTGTGATAAGACTTGAGAAGGATTATGGCAGTTATTTAAATGTCATTTATTCCAGGATCTGGGAATACTGAAATCTAAGGTGTTGGGTGCAGTTTTTTCCAGAAATTTTGAGAGATCTCACATTCCAATAAAGGCTAATGCTGAATTCCAAAACTCTGACTTCATTTACATAACAGACTTCCTAGTTAAAGACTGCCTTTTAATTAGGAAATTTCAGAAAACAAACAAACACACACCGTTGACAAATCTGTCCTTAAACAGATTAAAAAAAAAAATCTTTCTGAGAATTTCAGCTGAAATATGATCCCACTGTGAGGAAAATCAACAGCATCCGTGTTTTTCTGCATTTATAAAGAGGGTGTGATATCAGCAGATAGATATCTGACAGTCAAACCTTGAGGCTTTTCAGGATACTCAGTGGAGATATGACATTGGTTTGGTAAATTATGCTACCCCGTGAGGCTGAATAAATAGTTGGGAACATAATACAGATGCTACTCACTGGGATGTCAAGATTAGACTTTTTCTGTCTTAGGTAGTCACAGAGGCACATCTAAATATATTAAACTCCACTTTAAAATAATTTAGATTTCTTACCTTTTTAATGAAAACCCACTTCAGAACTGTTCCCCTCTGATGGTCAAACCTCTCATAATACCTTCATTATGACCCGTTGAATTAAAGCGAGCATACTTAAATTTAAGTAAAGAAAAAAGATTGAACTTTGGAAATAGCAATGTAATTTCCTCAGGAAGAAGTTGGCTCCTGGGCTTGTAAATGCTCTCACAGAGTACTGTGAGCTTGTAAATACATAACACAGAGTTATGGAATTCACTGTGAATTAATATACCTGACATGGAGCGGGGCAAGTTAGTTCTGTACTGCTCTGCTTGTAGCACTGTATGTCTTCAAAATATCTAAGGTATCTCTACCCTGTGCTGAAGATGTTTAAGCCATCTATCAAAGCTTGGAATACTTTTCATAAATCTGCTAGTGTTAAGGAAAAAGTCTTTCATAGAGAGCCATATTGTCTGTCTAAATAACATTTGCTCTATCAAAAAAAAAAACCAACTAAAAAACCTAAAGCAACTCAACTCAAAAAGAGATATAACAAAAAAAATGTGGTTAAAGAGATCCAAAAATGGAAGCAAAAAAATATTTGAAAAGTGTGTCTGAATCAGTTTAGGTAATATATGCCTTCTAGAACTTGAAAAATAAAATTCAAACAAGTATTTATGTTACTGAAAAAAAACAAGGCAATATAGCAAGTTTCATTTTTATTTTGATGGTGCAAACCCACCAGCAGAAAAAGAAAAATGGATAAAACCCAAGGAAATAACTACATATGTTACCTTATTTCTTGCAGTTTTGAATTTGTACTGCATTGACGGAACAGTTAATTAATTCTGTAATATCGATCTGGGTTCAAAATTGTATGTATTCGGTTGTTAATGATTAAATTGTAAATAATTCATAAAACATGAAAATTAATCAAATAATTCTGACTTTAAAGACCTTCTTGAGGGAAAACAAATTCTCCACATGGCTGAGTTCAGTTATGCCTCTGACTTTTTATTTATAACCTAGTCCTAGAATTCTACATACAATGCAAGATAAACTAAGTTCTGTTTAAGAAGAAATGTTCCCTTGACTAGGGAGACTATAAACCTATGCTGACTTATGTATGAATATAAAATCTTTTTATTAGGAAAAAACCACTCTTCCCATTCTGCTCTAGTTTTGAATGGCAATAAATTCTATATTGTGTTGATTGGTAACCCTTAGAAAAAGAATATTAAAAATAAAAAGAATGTTATTAATGTATTCCCTCTAAAACTAACTTAAGTTGTTAGTTAAATATTTTATTCAATGGTTATAGCATAAATTCAAAAATATATCTGTTTTCAATGCACAGTTTGGTTTTGTTTTTGGGTCATATTTTTCTGAGTGTAGATGGACTAGAATTTTGTGCAGCAGGGACATTGGATCTGTATTCACTGGGAATATTTCTTAAGTTTGCTGTACAGGCTAATGTTCCAATCTTGCCACCAGACCTTTGTAGTGTCTCTTTCAGATATAAATTCACAGAAATTCGGAATATGTATCATAGACTTAACATACACTTAGAAGCAAATTTATATATGAGTAAAGAAGAGAAAGGATAGATTTTTAGGTTTTGTTGTCAGTTTTGTCTGTAGCCTTACTCCCTTCTTTGCAGTCTTCTCAGATCTCTCTAATGAATACACAATAAAGCCAGGTCACTGAAAAGTCATCTGCCAGATCACATACTGATTTGAACGGAAGAAAATTGTGTGGATCATAAAGTGGTGCTATAAAGTTTGAGTCATGGAGATATGATTGCAGAGACTTTATTCCAAGCTGTGCTCTAAGTTATTTAAATCAATGCAGTTGAAGTCTCAGTATTGTCTCATTTCAAAAGTCTGTTCCGCCACAGTATCAGAACTAAAATTTCATTTTAAGGTCATCTTCAGTCAGATTTATTCACATGTATTTTCTGAGATATAACTTTCATACCTAACACTGTCTTATGGAGAAAGAAATGAAGTAAATATTTAGATGTGTAAACTTAATGTTCCTCAATATATTTAAATACATTTATGTATCAGAGTAGGTATTGACTTAGGTAGTAGCCTAAATGAGACTAAAACCAGATAGATGAATGTAACACATATGACTAATAAAGTGCATTGAAACTAACTTCTACATTAATTGTGAAGCTTGTCTTTTTATTTATGAATTTGCCTAAATTTTAAAATAAGTCTATTTAGCTAGGAACTTATTTTCAATATTCAAAAAATTCCCCAGTTGAAAGAGAAAACATGTTGAAAGGTTTTAAAATAGCAAACAGATGTGTCTTTATTTAAATTACTTCAATTTATAACTCTAAACCACTTCACTTTTTTTCCTATGTTAATGCCAATTATCATAAAATCCTTCTCCCAATACTCATCATAATCACAGATCACTCTATTTCCATAAATTCTATTTTTAAGGGCCACTGTAGTTTCCATGGTATTAACTTTTTCTATATTTTAATTTTAAACTACAATTAAGTTTACCTCCATTTCTGCTACCATCTCTTTCAATAGTACATTAACTTTGCTATCATTTTACATAGAAGAAAGAATTTTTCTATACTTTCCTCTTTCATTGCAAAGATATAGAGATTTCTCTTCAGGCCTCAGAGAATGCTCTGAATTTGTTGTATCTTCAATGATACCTTAATAAATGCCGATTCTTGATCTATTAGTTGAAAAATTTCTTACCCAACTTTTGTTTCCATTTTGAGAAAAAAGAATGAGTTGATGTTGACTGTCATGTGAAAACCAGATAAAGGAAATACGTTTCTTATAAGGCATAATTTAATAGTGTAGTAGGGTTTGGGATTCTCTTGCAATTCTGTTCATTAATTTATATTCTGTTCAAACCAGCTACTCAGTGAAATTATCAAATATCTATGACCAGCAGAAATTTCAGCAGTACACAGATGCTTCAGCTTTCTGACATTTCCTTTTCCAGAGTTTTAAAGTGATTTAGCTGCTCAAGATAATTTCCTGTTTCTTTACAATTCCTTGTAGCTATGACCAGGGAGATTTCTTCACACTTACCTGTCTGCACAAATTTAAAGGCAGTGACAATTGTAGTGAGACCAGTCCCACTACCCTGGCAACCTTTGGTCTTGCACAGGGCTAACCATGCTCCACCAGCCCTGAGCTTTCTCCAGGATGATGTTCTGCTTTGACAAATGTGGAAGAAGAGCACAGGGGAAAAGAGGGAACGGAAAGCTTATGGCACAACAAGAAATAAAAAAGATTGTCTTGTCTAGACAGGGCATATAAAAAGGCTAAGAATAAATATGACTACTGTCACCTCCCACAGAGCAGGAAGGATAGACTGAAGAGGCATTGCAAATTAAAGTCAATATCAGCTACAAACGGGTCACGAATGAGTTCAGAGGTTAAAAAAAAGTTGTAGTATCACTTCTAAATTTTATACTTTTACTGTCAGATTTCATTGACAATAAAATTTTCAGTGCAATAACCCCAGGACAATCCTGTTGAAGTTTTTCTTTAGATTGAAGATAATTTTCAGATGGAATTTGTATGTTGTGTTTAGATAGAAAAGCACTGAACTGGCACTACATATCTCCTTTATTCTCAGATAATCTCAGCTGAATGGTATAGGATGAGTAGAATTTTTTCTGTCATTTCACAGAGTCTTGTAAAGAGTAGATGGTGTGATTTGATAGACTTGCCCTCATTATGGCACCAGGGAGATCTGAGTGCCATGAAAAGGTTTGCAATGGTCACAGAACTGCAGAACTGAAAAAGTCTTCAAGTAACTATGGAAAATAGATTATTGCCTTCTTTGGTTTTGTAAACTCTTCCATGCACTTGGGGTCTGATGTAACTTTGTTCTTCCTTCATTCTTGAGGTTAAACAGCACATTAAGCTTTCCTGCAGAATTTTTCCCTGTGGTTCATTTGACTCATTCAGTTTGTTCAACTCTCATTTGAAGGATAACTGCCAAATGAAAACACGGTTTTTCATTTGGTGTCTTAGTAGCACCTTGGAAGGGAACTTCAATTTTTTTTAAACCAGTGAAATTTTAACCCTGTTGAAATGAGAATAAGTTCATATGAGAATGAGTTCACTTTTCATTTTCCTCTGACATCTACTTTATAACTCATTTACTTGTCCAGTAAATATCTTGAGAAAGGATTTCTTAAATGTTTATATAATGCCTAGTACAAACTGCTCTTATACCCAGTTGTAGGTTCTAAATCAACTGAATTATGTATAAAAAGCTTGTGAATGGGTGTTATTTCTATTATCGCTAATGGACAACATTCCCCAAAGTTACTTAGAAATTTAAAAACTACCTTTCTCCCCTAAATTCACTAGAAATTCCCAAGGCCTTAACTCTCCAGTAAAGCCTGCCATAATTTTAAAGATAGGCACAGAGTATGGAGAGAAATTATGCCAGCACGCTGGATAATTTTTCTGCATGCTTGATGTCATATTCATTGAGGTAATTTAAGTTTCACAAATTAGCATAATGCTGTCTATCAGTTTGCTTTTTCTCATTTTAGAGCTGCTATTTTCCATGAAAGAAATGGACAGGCAGAGTAAAAGCTCTTAAACAATTTGACAGACTAGAAACAAAATCCATAGGGTTGGAAGAGGCTTCCAACATCACCATGTCCAACCTTCGAGTGAACACCACCATGCCAACAAGACTAGAGCACAAATTGCAATGTCCTGTTGTTTCTTGAACACTTCCAAGGATGGTGACTCCCTCACCTCTCTAGGCAGTCTGTTCCAACTACCATTTCAGTGAAGAAGTTCTGAAGCCTGAACCTCCCCTGGTGCAACTTGAAGACTTTGTCCTCTTATCCTGTCACTGCTTGCCTGGGAGAAGAAGACAAACCTTTCCTTGTTACAAACTCCTTTCAGGTACCTGTAGAGAGCAATAAAGTCTCCCTTTAGCTTCCTTTTCTCCAGGCTAAACAGCCCCAGTTTCCCCAGACACTCCTCATATGACCTACTCTCTCTATAAGCCTATGAATTCAGTTTCCCCTATATTTTGAGACCACTGCATCATCTGAAATGAAGGTGGGGCAGGGGTGGTGGCAGGGAGATCATCATGAACTAAAAATTTAAAAGTAATCACGTCTTCCATTTTCTTTGAGTTAGTAATATGTGCTTTTGATTTTAAAAAGAAAGAATATTTTACTTAGCAAAAGCCTCTAGTTATTAATAATGGAGGAAAAATATGAATTTAATCTAAAGAAAAAAAGTTGTCATTAGTTCTTTAATTTAAGTGGTTGTATGTTCTTCATAGCAATGGGACTTAGGGACCTATCACAATTCTTATCTTCTAATTTCATATTTTTATAAGTTTTTGTCACATTATTACTGTTATTTAGAAGTAGAAGTTTGCATTTAATTGCTCAATAGTTGTTCAGTTTAGAGCATTTGTAAAGATAAATGACCCTTCCAGATAAACCCTTTGTTCTCACAAAAAAAGTAACAACAGTTAAAATACAAGCTCATTAATGCTGTCTATTGCTATGAATAATGAAGTAACATCAACATTGGGCAAGAAAAGAATAATAATAATAAAAAAAAATAAAAACTTAATGGATGTGGCTTGAAGTGTTTATAAAGCAAAATTCATCATAGATAAATGGTCTTTCACATGGTAAAAGCAACAGAATGGAATGGAGTTCCACATCTCTGCAGTCACCCCACTGTCATTTGAGCACCCTGATTAGTACCAAGATTATTACCAATTATTATACCAAGTAGTACCAAGATTATTACACCAATTTGCCCACAAATCACAGGTTTCTCTTTTTCACTCTTACATAAATCAAGATCACAGAATTTCAGGACCTTAAGACTTCAAAAATCTATTTCTTAATCATTTCAAACAGCAATATCCTGTCTATTCCATATGTTCATCAGGCATTGGAAAAAACCTTTCAGTTGGAAAATTTCTGCCTTGTGGAACCAGAGAAAGAATTGTGAAGTTAAGGCTTGACAAGACAGAGATGGATATATACAAAATTTCTTATTGACAAAGATACTAAAGAAAGTAATTTTTCTGTATCACAGTGATCGTACTGATTTTTTGTATAATATACATAATGTTTATTAGAGAAAGTATGTATGTATATATACAAAAAATATGTGGTAGGTATTGTACTTAAATATATACAAGCATGCAATATATCTTATACTATACGCTTTGTATTATGCTACAATAGTGATATTAATTATTATTGCATACAAATAAATATAATTCCAAAAAGCAATACATTTTTATCCTAAGGCTTTTTGTTCAGACGCAGATATATTTCAGTCATAAAATCTCCCTAACACAGTTATTTTTAAGTTTTTCAGACTCTCCACTGTGAATTACTTCACTTCTAGAACTGTATTTCACCAATTTAAATATAATGATATGACTAATGAGTTCATGAGGACTTTTAGGCAGAAAATAATGACACCAGCCATCCACTTTAGCCAACTGAATGAGGTATTGTACTGCTTTCAAGGCAAAGCAACTGGAGTGCTCTGCTCCCTTTATCTCTGTCCTTTAACTTTCTGGATTAAAGGGTTTTGTCCTAACTTGCTTCATTTTAAAACAGGTTTTAAAGCTCCTAGTGGAAAATTTATTACTGAAATATCGAGGTCTAACCTTCTTCCACTATTACAACTTAAAACAGATATGGTAACACTGAACATAATTTCAATGAGAGTTTGAAGGGAAAAGATCTCTCAGTTCAGACCTGGCACAGACTGACTCTCACAAAGGTGTATTTCTGTTAACTTTCCCAGAGACATTTCAGATTAACAGATGTAGAAGTGCTCCAGTTTGATAACTCTTATCAAACTCAAATGCTTAACCTCTTGGTTAAAGTGATGTTAATGAAGGAGTCAAACTGAGCATCTCCTTTTCCACTCTCCTTTCATACCTGTGTTGGGTTAATGTAAGAATAATAGCAGCTTGTTATTCTTTCACGTAGAACAGTGTATGCCCCCAATACTACTTTTGCTTGACCATAGCTAGACTTTTTTGACTGAAATTTTAGTTTGAAATGGTATTTGAGGTATTACAGGCCCTATTTTTTTAGCAAAGAACAGATGAAAGGGGACTCTGTCACTCTGGGTGAGTTATTCTTTGTTTTCATATTTATGGTGTCCACCCCCTGGTGTCATCAGGATATTACTGTGATGGTGGGCAATACACATGGACAACCACAGCTCTCATGGGTGCAGGGGTGTCTGGCCTGAAAGAGGCTTTAATTGTGAAGGGAAGGGGTTTAAGGGGCTGAGAGTGCCCCTTGCTGGTTCCCTCCAGCACCCCAGAGCCTTCTCTTCAGAGCTGCACACCAGCCTGGCCCCTACCACAGGGTTGTGGGGCCTCACCCCGTGGTGATTCAGGGTGTCCTGTGTCCTTCTGTCCTCTTCGGGACAGTTTCTCCAGCCTGTGCTTGCTCCCCTGCAGGGCTGCCCTCCTCTCCCTCAGCGTGAGCTGCCTTCCTGTCCTCACTGAGCTGGAGCAATGCCCAGCTTGCTGAAAGGGCACGTTTTGCAAGGCATTAGTCCTTCCCACAAAACTATGTCAATGTAAGAGTGTTCAGGATTTAGACCAACGTTTCTGCTCACAGTGCTCAGACTTGTGACTCACCTACGTTTGGCTGGTTGCCTGATTGCTTATGCAAGGAAGGTCTGGAATGATGGAAACAACATTTACAGCGAATTTAAAAGGACTTCTACTTCCACCAGCTCCAACAGAAATGTACCATCTTGCAGTGCTACATTTCATTTATACAGAAAAATAATATAGTAACGCACTTCTATGCATTTTTTTCCAGAGTGACTTAATCTTTCAGTTTCCTCGGATAAAAGTTTCAACAAAAGTGTTGACACACGGGTGATTCTGCTCCAGCCTCCATGTAGATGATGTGTTGAACATGAACAATGGGTGCACACACATTGAAGTGTGGAGCCCAGCACCGCTGCAGTAGCAGCACACATAGAAGTAGTAGCAGTATGTTTTCTCAGAGAATGCAGAGCTGAAGAATGCCATTCTCTGTCTTTAATCGTTCTTAAATACAGCTCATGTGCTCTTTTACACCTCAGTCCAGCAAAATCTGGATTGTCCCACTTATGGATTTTTGCTATAGTCAACAATTGAATGTGTGTACAACTAAAATTTTACATACCAGTTTATGGAAAATGGGCATTGCAAGTGACCATACAGAATACAAAGATGTTTTGGTGAACCAAGACTTAGTATTTTAATTTCTGTTAGTGTTTCAGTTAAAATAGTATTTCTACCATCTCTTCCATTCCTCTACAGGAGACAGACACTGGTAAAGGTATCTCAATATATGTCCAGCAGCTAACAAAATAGCTTGTTAGCACAAGAAGCTAGACTGAGAATTCTTTAAAAGGGTTATCTTCAGGAATCAGTAGCCTTCTAGAATTATCAGTCATCCTCTATTATATCCCATATATCACAGCTTCAATGTACTTAATGTTCATCTAAGCTTAGTTTATCACCTCTCCTTCTGTTATAGTCTGCAGTGCAGCTGCTGTATTTTTAATTTCTTTTATTAGTGAGCTCCCTAATTTACTGCGGAATTCTCATTGCTTCAGTATGTCATGTATTGTTGATTTTTGTCTGCTCTTTTGCATGCAATTCATCTTCCTGTAGCTCCATTCATGATCTATGAGGTAAATGATTTCACCTGTCAGCTTGCAGTGCCTCACAGATCTGCTGAAAATGAGCACATGGGAGGCTGAGGTGAAGAAAGAGTCTTTGATTTGCTTGTTTCTGGGCTGTATCTAAGCTGTGCACGATTCTTCTCCATTTATATTGAAAGTTGTTGTTTCATCCTCTGGCCCAATAAAGCAAAAAGTCTGTATGAAGTGTTAGTTTGCTGCTGGGTTGCATGCAGTGTTGAAAATAAGCAAAAGAAGACCAGATATCTTTCCTATATATAAAGCTTGCAGGAATATTGCTGTGCTAAATATAGCTGAAACACAGAGCTCTGGATGTGACAGTCTTAATATGATCACCACGTTTTAGGAGCTACATCTGAGAGCTGTCTGTGTTTAGTTGGAATAACCCATGTGCTTATGGGCTGTTACAGATACTACCAGTGACATGACTCAGTTCATATATATAAAATTAGATTAAAATGTTTCTTTATATTCTACAAACTTATTTTGAAATTATTTCATGAGTGAGTCCAGAACTCTGGGGAACAAATTCTCCTATCAGAATAGACAAAAGCATGATTTATGGGTCATTAATGTGTATTCATATTCTTGCTTGACCATTCACCAAGCTTTTCTGTAGTAGGTAGATGTTCACCACAAAATTGCCTTAATCTTCTTTCAAAGCTATTTTATTGTTTTATTTCACAAAAATAACTATATACTCTGAAATAAGACTAAAAACTTTCTTGTTCCATATCCCTTCAGAGTGTCTTACTCTCCTTCCAGGTTCTGGATAGAAGGATTATCAGGACTGCCTGATAAATATTTTACTGATGGCACAAAAGCCAAGGCAGTGTTTTTTTAGGCTGCTTACCTTGTTTGAGTACTTATTGTGAAAAAAACTTTTCCCACTGGCTGTCCTGACCACGATTCTGGGGTTTTTTGCTGATCATGGTGGTGAGTTTTTGTTTGGTTTTTGGGGGGTTTTTGGGGGGAGGGGATTTTTTTGGCTCTTTTTTTTCTCATTCCAGTTCTGAGAAGTAATTTTGCTGAGGGTAGGAATTTTTCTCTAACAAGAGTGGCTTTTATAGCTAGGTAAAGCAATAAAAATTGCATTACAGAAATGTTGATTTGCCACAGTTATAATTTTAATGCAGTCAGGGAGACTTTTGTGGTTTTACATAATTTAGGCAATATATATGAGCTGTATATGTCAAACACTGTGGCATAGATTTGACGGAGGCAATAAGTTGTAATTCTGATACCATCTAATGCCTGGTGTCTAAAGATACAATCAGCCACTCACCAGAAATTCTCTGTCATGTAAGGTCTGCTATATAGGTTTATATATACCTGTCTGTGCTCATGGCACTTATCTGCTTTCTTCAGGGAGACAAATCTTGTCCTTAAAATACAATATTATTAATGCTTTGAGTGGTGCAGAAATACAAATATCATTCTCAAAACTTTACTGTGATGGATGCTTATTACACCTGCCTACTGCTAAGTAAATCCAGAAGTCATTATTTTCTTAAGTACTTTTCCAATATTATTATAGTGCTTGAGCATAAATTGAACTAAAAAAGCAAAGTTCTTTTTATAGTACATGATGCTAAGATACAATAATGGATTTAGTAATGATGAAATAAGAATATTCTTCACAACTTCTCATTTTTAATTTGTCTCTTTGTGTGATTATGCCATCTAAAAGTCATCTCTAATAAGTTCTCAGCAGTCTTAACCAATTATTGAACCTCTTGCCAAGTTGAAAGCCCTTCTTCTCCCATTGCTCCACCCCCCCCCCAAAAGTCTGTTGTAGAGAGAGACTCAGTTCCTTGTTCTTGGGAATAAAAATTGTGAGAGTCTGTGATTATCCATTTCTTCTGATAGCAGCAAGTTGGACAGTCATCTGGACAGGTACATACAGGAGAAAAAAAATTATATTTATCAGTTCTGTCACTGTTTAAGAATGTTCCATGCAGTATGGTGGGGTGCATTACAGAGAGTTTAGAGACAAGGTACCACAAATCTCCAGGACATCAAAGTTCACTCTTTTGAACAATCACATTTGAGCAGGATGATTTGTTGAAGTCAAAACACTTTTCAGAAACAGTCCAGAGACATTTACAATATTTTCAGTGTAAAGGTTTTGATGGAGAACAAACACTCAGGAGAGAAAGGCTTGCATCAAAAGGTTGACCTTTTCAACATGAAGCAAAAATTTTGACACACTTCAAATTTGAAGTGGCATTTAAAAGGCTTTGTTTTCAGGCCAATGTAGAATAAAATAAATCTGGAACTTGAAAACTGTTAGTGAACCAAAGCACTACTTTCTAGCAAGCTCTACTTGTTTTTAACTAGAATAAGTTTAATATTTAAAGATATTTAAGTGTAATAACAAAAAAGTCGAACATTAATATAATATTTTCTTTTACAATTTGTAATTTTATTATTAATATCAAATATTTCTTAGAATATATCAAATCACTTTATTTTTATATTTAAGAAAAAAATCTATTGCTTAGATTGATGTAACACTGAGAATACACATTATACATGAATGTTTTAAGACATTGAATGAGAACTAACCTAAATAATTGCTGCCCAAATAAAAAAATGCAAGAGGCAAGAATAATGGTTTGTGACATTCTTTTCTAGTTTTTTAGTCTTTTAGTAGCCTTTTTTTATTTTTATATTGGCTGAAATCCATTTACTGAACTAGGTATTACCAAATCCTTAAAAAGTACATCAATACAGTCCCAGCTGAATGTAGCATTTAGTCATCATTGATTTCTGTGCAGAGATCATCAAAACTCATGCGCTGAAAAGATCAGAGTTTCCAAATCTTACCTGAGTGTGCAGGTGTACAATTAGTGCTAATAAAATGAAAAAGACATTTCAAATGGTTTCCATAGTACTTGTAAAAATGTAAAAAAAAAAAGAAGTCTCATACAGTCGCATTTCCATACAACATTTTTTCCCTCTCTTTCTCATAATTTCATGCACCTTATTATCAAAAAATTATTACACTTATTACAAAAATTGCAATCATGAACCTTGATTTGTACTTGCAATAGGGGAATATACCATTCAATTAAATGAAACCCTAAGAACAGTTTTTACTCATATTTGTCTTAATGAATTAATTTACTATTTTTTCTTCTTGTAAGGGTATCAAAAGTCCTCAGTACCTACTGTGGTCCCAGTTTCACGGATGTTGTTTAAACAAACCCCTACAAAATATGGAGTGATAGTTTGGGAAAATAAAATCTGGAAAGCAGACACAAGCTATGCAATGAACTCTTTTACTGATTGTGCCACATACTTGGTATTTAATCTTGCTAAAAGGATCACTCTTATAAACTTTATGCGTTCATAAGAAATGGTTCTATATTTTTCTGTATATATAATTCAGGTCCAAAAATTGTCATTGTAACGATGCATCAAAGAATTCATGGGTGCAGAGACACTTCTACCACATGTATGTGAGGAGGATAACCTCAGACATCGAGCTCTGGGAAATTCAAAGATGAAGGGCAGGAGCCCTGAATCTGCTAAAACCCAAGAGCAGCAGCCACCTTTGCTGACCCCCAGGTCTGCAGGCAAAGTGCCATGGAAATTGCACAATTACACTGCTTTCTAGAGTTGATCCACTTGGTTGTAAACATGACCAAATTTTAACTCACCAGAAGCATGTAGAAGCTTCTATCAGTCACTGCTAAAATAAATACTGCAGCAGGCACTCAAGTAATAATTCCCAAAGGAGAGATACTGAAGACAAATCAACACTTTTTTCTTAGCTCGTTTCAACCCATACAAGAAAGGAAGCTAAAAAAGACTCTAAGCTTCAGAAATTAAGAATCAATATGGAAAAATTTTGTGACCCAACTAATCACAGTGAATGCACTTTAAAACTTGAAAATATTTTATACTGTAGTGGTAAAGTTGTTCCTACAATTTTTTTTTTTTCTGAGACAACACTTGGACATGACAGAAACCTCTGTATTCTTTTTGGAACTGGTTGATATCATGTGAAACAATCTGAATAAGTGTTTTAATGGATTTTTTATACATTCTACATTAGAAATCTACATAAAATCATGAATGGTAGTTTTTTCATGCAAACATGCCTGAGATAGAAGTTTCTCTGCACGTCATTGCTGAATTTTAATTTTTTAAAACAATTTACTTAAGAAAACATTATAATTTGCAGTCTTAGCCATTTAATCCATTGCAACTCCTAGATACTCATAACAGGATCATGCTATAGCAAACAAGCTTTCCTGATCTTTGGAGTTTTGTCATTCTTAGACAGCCTGGTTAATAAATGTTTATACTTAATGTAAAAGTCTTTAAGCAATTAGTAGAAGAAATTCAACATCTTTATAATTGATCTTATTCTTATTTTAGAAAAATAAGAAGATAGGTATCAGCAATTTTTCCAGGTATTTTGTTTATAAGTGCATTTTCAGGATAGGAAAACATTTGTCTTAAAAGGTTTTGGATGAAAATATGTTCACTAAGAAGCAAAAGTTGAAATACAATTTATAACCTTTGTCAAAAGCTCCGTAAGAATTCCTGAATTGACATTTTAAAATTTTTAAAGTATTTTTAATATGAATGTATGAAGAGATGGAGTGACACAAACAATACAGTTAATATAATATAGAGTCAGTTCTGTTTTTCAGTGTAAAATTTCTGTGGTGTTGGTGTGAACTTTGAGCCCTCATAGTAATTTTATAAAAGGTAAACAATTAAATTCAATATTTATATACTCTTATTCACAAGCAAAAAATTCTCAGCATTATTGTTTATTATTTAAAAGCAGAGGACAACTAAGATCTCTCTAATATATCTCTTTTAAATGGTCTTTATTCCTGAAAGATTCATCAAATTTAAAAATAAATTTGATGAATACCAAAGGGACATGGATATGCAAGATGTGTGTTTGAGAATATGTCCTTCTCCTCTTGTTTCCTGCTCGCTTTTCAATTTCTTCCAAATGTTTTGTTCTACTCATAAAGAAAGCGACCCAGGGAAAAGGAGAGGGTTAGCCTTGAATTTTAGACACTATTCTGTAAGGATAGCTGCAATGTATGACATCTGTTTTGCAAGAACATCTGGTTAAAAGGCCAAGACAAGGAACACGAAAAGCAAAGAAAGAAAGACACACATACAGACTCATGAAGGGAGCAGTAGTTAATGAAATCTGCCAAGGTCGCAGGTTCAACCCTTGTGTGAGCCATTCATTTAAGTGCCAGATTTGGTCATTCTTCTGGGTCCCTTCCAACTCAGATTATTCTGTGATTCTGTGTAAACCACAATTGCTAGATGTGCTGGTAAAGGCACGAGGCCTCTGGTGACTTTGGGCAGATCAATCATAATTTTGTAATAACTTAAATAGGAAATTAAAGTATCCTGGATTT
>JAWWMU010000106.1:123822579-123832852 GCA_035048155.1 Cinnycerthia olivascens
GTGAACAAGCCTGTGAGACCTGCTGAGATACAGTCATGGGAGCTGGGGGAACTGTCAGAAGGAGAGGCAAAAGCATTATTCACCATATTTTAAAAGTTGTGGTAGTCCAGTGAAGTTACTACTGACTGGAAATGGAGAGACATAAGCCCCATTTTAAAAAGGGAAATAAGACCTGAGGAACTGCTCACTGGTCAGTCTTACCTCTGTGCCTGGCAAGATCATGGAACACACATTTCTGAAAACTACAATTTATTGCAAGACTTTAACAGGATAAATGTGTTTTTGCTGTAAAACCAAAACATAATCTTTATAATGCCTCCCTCCTCCAAATTTCTTATGAAATTTCTTCCAGATATTCCAAAGAATTTTCTTCAATATAAGATGAAATATTGATTTGTCTTGAGCTTGCTTTAAATTTACTCATTAAACTGAAATAAAGATAACTAACCACCAAAATGAAACAGTTAAAATTAATTATGACTTAATACATGATGTCATGCACATGGAGAGACCAGAAAAAAGTAGATATATCGAAATTCTTTCACGTGTTATTTCATACAGATGAATATTTTATTTTACCATATTCTGTGAAGAGTGACTAGGTTTTAAAGTACTGTCTGTAAATTCTTCTATTCATTAATCTGTTATACTAATTTACCAAGAAATTTAAATATTTAAATTCAAAAAATTTAACTGATATGACTGAATCATATCCTGATGTTTCCTCCATTCAAAAATATTTGGATGCCATTAGTTCCTTATTACTAGTGAAGGTCTTCCTCCACAGATTAGCCAAGCAATGTCTTTAACAGAACAATTCACAGTAAAATAAACTCCATGTGAAAGGTTTCCTAAGTCACAACTAAATAAGGCTGTGTACCCCACTTGCCAAATCTGCACTGTCTGTATAAGATAATTAAAACTATAAAATTAAGGCTTTGTCCCAGCTGCTCCTTTCTATACAATTTACCATTTGAGCACGTCTAATATTAAATACGTGCATGACAGTGGTACATCAAATATTATGATGAAGTTAATGTTAAATTTCTGAAAACAAATGGAGTCCTGCTTATGATTAAATGTTTTTCTGGACTTGGGAGGTACTATGGGCGTAACCTTCCACTTCAGAGTTATGAAAATAAAATTTTGTACCATGAAAGGGCTTTTTTCCCAACTAGTAAGAGAAAGAATGGAGCTGACAGACTTTGCATTATGGTACGATAAGAAGCTGGCTAGTTATATTTTCACCTCATAATATCAATTCATAAGCAAAAAATAATTTTACCTTTATTAAATTTGAAAGTCTAACTTCTGTAAAAACTAACTAGATAAACAAGGAATTTTAGATAACAGAATGTTTTTTAAAATCTTGTTGAAAGTTTGCAAGTTGAAACTAGACAGGTTTACTCTGTTTAAATAAAACTTGACAGTACTTATTTCTTTGTTTTCTCAATAAGTAAGTGATTCTATGAAAGAGGAAATTTTGGAACAGCCACAAATCTTCATGAATTCATGTTAAATTTGTGAAATTATTTTGGCTAGAAAAATGCATGAGATATAAAAGCAATGTAAGGAATAAAAAAGGTAAGGAAATAAATAAAAGCAACTTATGACTGCTTCAGGGTTTGCTAGCACCAAAGTATCTGAGGAGGAAAAACTCCAAACACTCTACTACTATTACTACTACTATACTACTGCTAATAATAATAACAATAATAATAGTAATAGTAAGGGATGGGAAGTTTGTAAAATTCAGAAATTAAGCTCAAATTCCCAAAGATAGGGCAGAAAGTCATTTGTCCTATATCCCAGGAAAGAGACAGGGTCACTAGAGTAAAATGAAGAAGTTTGGCCTGGGGTAGACCAGACAATTTTGTGCTAGGTTACTGCCAGGCCCCTCACAGAGCACAATGGCAGAATTCAAATTAAGAACCTGGAGGAAGAAGCACAAAATTATCTGGCCCCCTCCCAGAGCTGACCCAGGGGACTCTCAAACCCTAGCATCCAGGTGGGAAACCCATCACTAAGAGTCACTGGGGCCAGCCCTTCATGTCACCTGTGACATGGAGGAGGATTTGGAGCCTGAGGGTGGGACACACAATAGGATGCAGGGGAGGAATATTTTTGAGATTACACAGTATTTATTATGAGGCATTTAGGGGAGGAACCAAAGGGAGGGATTTTTGAGATCTGGAGCAAAATTGGAGCCAAGGTGTAGGTAAAGTGGCCTGAGGAACCAGAGTGCCTGTATATGGCTAAAGATAAGAGTACAGGGACTAAGGGGCCTGGGGAAGTTTGGACCAACTCTGTGTCTGTGTGTGCAGGTGCACATGTGTTTGTACATGTGAGGTGCCAGCAGCAGGTCTGACACATCCACAAGGCAGACTGAGTGTCTGAGTCCAGCTTCTGATCTACCTTGTACACAGGTATATGTATTTCCACTAAGGGATTCCATCCTTCTCAGCAGGATGGGGGCATTGGTGCTGTGACTGTGAATGATCTGAGTGTCTGCTTGTGCTCTGTGTGGCCAGGCGTGCTTATGTGTATATACACATCTGTGGTGTGTAGGTGTGCACTGTGTGCGTGCATTTCCACCTAGCTTGGACATGGGAACATGGAGCTGCAACAGCTTCTCCTTACCTGGATTCCATTAGGGAATGGTTCCCACATTACATTCTCCAAGAGATATCTCCATTGTTTATATATACATACATTCCAAAACGAAAAGTTTGATTTGGTTTAATATGTATTCAATATCGTGAAATGTAGGTGAAAGAACTTTTATTTTGGGGAAGGAAAAAACATCAAACACATTTCTGTTCTTCTATCTCAGAAAATCCTCATCCCACTCATCATTTTTATCAGTCTTTTAAATACATAGATCTGTGCTTAAAGACAGGTTCTGGAAATCTTGCCTGTTGTTTGTAGAGTTTCAATTTTTTTCTTCCATTAAGACATAAATCAATTTATAGAATTTAATTTATCAACTGTGTGCAAAATCTTGTTAATTTAACAAATGAGGACATTGTTTCACTGTAGCAATCCAACATTGCAGATAAGCACCACAGGTAAACCAATCACTACTTAATCATTTGTAACAGCTTTACCCCCAGACAGCTGCAAGTCCACAACCTACTTTAGTCATAATAATTATTATTATAGCTAATAGAGGAAAAGTGTATTTCTTTAGCCGTTCAAATGTTTTCAAATTATGTTTTCAGATGATGTTGTCAAATTAACATAGATCACCATAAGGTTATTTCTCCATCAGTGAAGATAAATGTCTTTAACAATTCTTGTGTGAAGAAAGCGCACTTTGTTCAGATTTTTTTTAAATATTACATATAAATATACTTTTCCATTATAAGCCCATATTTTGGGGCACACATAATTTCACAGAGAAATCGCTTCTAGATAAACTTTTTTTCAAGAAAGGCAAAACTTGTTGTTTTTTTTCTGGAATATCAGATTTTGCTTTGTTATATTTGACCTGCATCAGCCTGGAATGCATCCTGTTTCTCACAGATTTTGGATTTATGGGATAGAGCACTGCTTTTTTACGAAAAAAAAAATCATAATTCTGCTTCTGCTTAGTCATGATGTGCATATTTAACTAAGTGACTATTCAAACTACAAATGTCCTTTCATGGGAATTGTTTCTAGTTTTGAGGAGTTTTGAGGAGTTTTGCACATCTCTAGACGTTGTTTCCTTTTTAGCTGTGTATATCACCTCTGGGCTGCCATGTAGGGAGGGGATGACAGTGTGTGACTTGAGGTGAATGTAATAGTATGACTGTGTTAACTGCTGATAGTGATGTTTTCACACTCAGTCTGATGATCAAAGAAGACTTCAAGGAGTTGGATGCCTGTATGAACTTATTTTAGGCTGCAAATTAATAACTGAGGGTAATCGCTTCAGTTATCTCACTATAAAGTCTTTCCTAAGGATTAAAAGAAAATACATACTTAGAGACAATGGTAACCTCTAAGAAATCATGAATTTAAGCTAAAATTAATATGAAAACTATGAACACAGAGCTGGGAGGGTAAGGCGGATGTGGTGAAAATACCACTAAGTTTGGAAAAAAGTTGAAATTTATGAGAATGAAGCAGCCTGGATTCCCAAACTGAAGATTGATGAGGTACGTTCACTGCCAAAACAAAATCAAGAGGGCACAAGGTCTTTGCATTTCAGACCAGTGAGTGATCTCATTTTAAAAGGTCCCAGTTAAATCTCACAGTCTGGTCTCCCTTTCTAGTAAAATGAGTTTGCTTTTCTTCTGACAGCACAGGCAAATACTCTGTGCCTGGTGTTGCTGCACACATTTACCCTTCCCTTGTGGCTGTTTGTCTGCAGTGCCTTTCTCAGTTCTTCATGGCCACAATCTCTTATGCAATTGCCTTGCAAAGTAGTGGCAAAGATGATTTTGCATAGCACTTAAAGCATAATAAGCTAAGCCACTAGAGGATAGAGAATGTGTATTCCTGCAGCTTTGAGATGATGATCATTATGGAGACAACTACTTTCAAAACTCTTAAAAATGAGAGTTTGCAAAAAGACAAAATAACATATCTTATACTTCTCATCCTGTCTACGGTATGCACTGTGTAAGCAAATAGCACATCTGGCAGCTGACATACATTTTTTCTCTCTTTAATTATATGTATTTTCATGAACAGGAAATGTCTGATTGCACCATATACGTCTAATGATGTGAATTTTAAACCAAGTATTTAATCCTTTGTCATCAGAAAAGCTTGCATGACTGATTTGTGATGGATTACACCCACAAAATACAAGGTCTATTGAAATTTGATCTTGCATATCTAAATCTGTTGTCTATGAAGAGCTAGATTTGCAAATCTTGCAGACATTGACCTCCTATTTCATATGAATTTAACTCTTTCACTTGCATTTAAAATCTAGTAAAACAAGATAGATTTTTTTCAGTCTTTTGAGCATCAAAAATAAAATATTAAATTTTGAAATTTAGTGCTATTTTGCATTTTAGACCGTATATTCAAACCTCATTGTCTCATTTACTAGTACCTGAATTATTGATATGTAATAAATAATATTGACTTCATAAAACCTAACTGATCACATAATATAAAAGTTAATAAACTGGTGTATTTATTCAGAATTTTATTCTGAATTTTTGAAAAAACCTCCAACATATTAAATCTACTGGCTAATATGTTTAGATAGTTTCTGGTACACAAGATGAATGATTTAGAAACGGCTTATTTTTCCACTCTGTATTGTTCCACATAGGTTTATTCTTACATAATGGAAAATTTTAAATACATGGACATAAGAAATTTGAGTGACAGCAAAACTACATCAGATCACGTGCAAAAGCACTTAATATACAGGTCAGAATTTTGTATTCAACAAAGATAGCAAGGGACAGGAAAGTGATTCCTATTTTTCTGTTGAGGGATAAGCCACTTCCACTTCAACTGTCATGACTTTTAAGACTTCTTCATGTCTCTAAAATAATTTTATAATAAAAATGAAACTATTAATTTAAAAATAGAGGCAACATTTTTTGAAATGTAAAATTCTAAAGTGAAAGGTCCTTAATCTATGTTAGTCACTTCAAGAAGTCACTGAACTCTGACTAGGAGATGAACCTTAGGATTCTTGTGTAAATTCATGCTGATGTCAGTGTTACTGATGTCAACTCTTGCAAGTTTCCAGTAACAAGGAATGTTTTATTAAAAGAGAATTGACCTTTCCTTGAAAAATTAAGACCATCATATATCTCTCCAGATTTTCAATACATCAAGGTCTGAGCAATATAATTATTCTTATTTATAATTTTGATACAGTGATAGTAATAACTTTCAGTGTCTGGTTTTGCTCCATAAACAGTTTCTTATTTCTAAAAAAATATAATTTTCTTTTCGATTACTGGTAGACATCCCAGTTCTGACTGATCACAACTAATAACAATGTCAGTGGAAGATCTTATTCCTTAGCCCACTTCAGAATCAGGGTCATTAAAGACATTAAATCCACCAGTTGAGTTATTAATGAGGTCTTTTGATATAACCAAATTAAGGCATTAGATTCAAGGACTGGTGATGACATTGTCATCACTTTATTTTTTTTATCAAGCAAATTAACTTCAGTGTTGAAGTTGCCCAGGAAACAAGTCCTCATTTTAAGATATGGCCAGGAACGAAGTACCTTTACTCTTTTGTAATTTTCAAGATAATCCACTGTAATCTTCCTCTCCATTTTGTTCATTTGGTTTTTATTGCTCTTGGCAGTCTTTCCCAATGTATTATTTATTGTCTGCAGGTGATCCACATTTGATTAATATCTTATTAATCCTGCATGCTCTAATGGCTTATTAAAAATCTTTGTCTTCCTGCAGCCCTTGGGCAGCAGCATTTTTGAGAAAATCTTGTATTACACTGAGGAGACTTGAAATAATTTATCTTGTTTTTTATTTGAAAAATAGTAAAGATATCCAAGGAAGGGATAGGTAAGGGCAATTGGGAGAGGGAAGAGGAAAAGATAAAAGACTATACATTACATAGTTCCATATACAAAGGCCATGTATATAGCATATCTACATATCAGTCATTCTTAGGATTAATAATTTCAGGAGTGCTTCAGTAATGTCCATTGTGGACTCAAATTCAGGAAATAGACTGGGAACATAAAATCCTATGTTTTACTGAAAAGAATTCAAAGTTCCAAAACAAATCAAACCGAAAGTCTGTTTAGCTTAACATTCTTTGTATGATCTAATGTTATTTTTTTTAGGCAAGCATAAAAGCAAGGCCAAGTGAAGTTTAAGACTTCCTTTGGTATACCCTCTGTTCACTAGCCAAGTTTTGTGACCTGAAAATTGCACTCAGCCAGCCACACTTTGCAATGATCAATACATCCTCTTAATTGAATAAGTTTAAAACTACTTTGAATCAATTTATATTGCTAGTATGAAAAAGATGTTTTGGCAAAGAGCTTCTTAGTTTTATTAAGAGTTATATCCAAATGAGTTCTATTTTTCTTTAATTCTGTTACTGAATTATTACATTGAATGACGTAGACTGGACCAGACTAGACTAGACTAGACTAGACTAGACTAGACTAGGATAGAATAGAATAGAATAGAATAGAATAGAATAGAATAGAATAGAATAGAATAGAATAGAATAGAATAGAATAGAATATTTCACTTGGATGAAACCTAAAATGATGATTTCGTCCAACTGCCTGACCAATTCAGGATTCACTAAGTTAAAGCATGTTATCAAAGGCACACTCCAAATGCCTTTCAAGGACCAACAAGTTTGGGACATTGTTCACCTCTCTAGGAAGGCTGTTCCAGTGTTTGACCACCCCAGTCAATCTCAGTAAAAAAATGCTTCCTAATGTCCAGATTAAGTCTTCACTGGCGAAGTTTTGAACTATTTCCACACTTCTCTGGATAACAGAGGGAAGAGAGCAGCACCTCTCTCTCCACATCTCCTCAGGAAGCAATAAGGTCATTCCCCAGCCTTCTTTTCTCTAAACTGGACAGTCCTCAACTACACCTTATAGGACATTCCTTCCAGCCCTGTCACCTGCTTTGCTGACCTCCTCTGGACGTGTTCAAGGACCCTCACATCCTTCTTAAACTGTGGGTGCCAGAAGTGCATAGAGCACTCAAGGTGAGGCTGTATCAACACTGAATACAGAAGGATGATCTCTTCTGACTGGATGGGGAGGCTGAGTTTGGTTCACACCAGGCTGGGATTTGCCTGCTGTCAGACTACACTCCCCTATCCATTTCTGGAGGGCCGCTCTCCAGCCACCCACCTCTCAGTTTATACTTGTGCTGGGCATTTCTCTGTCCTAGGTGCAGGACCCGGCATTTTGACTTTTGAAATTTCGTCTCATCAATCATTGCTCAATACTCCAACCAATCTAGATCCCACAGATCATTTTCCTCATCAGGTCAGAGGGATCCCATCAGGCCTCAACATGGTTTGTCTCTTGAAGACTCTTCCATGGTTTAGAAATCCAATGTTTTGGCACAGACACCAGTCATATTATCAGATAATGGTATAATAGTCTCACCTGCTTCCACCAAAGCCTTCTCATTTCTGTGAAGATTGAAGACTTTACTTACGCTCCCAATTTTTTTAGTACAATTCTCAGGGCTCTGAAATCCCTTTTGGTTGACCTCAGACTTTCAGGTGTAACATCATTAGTATATATGTAGAGTTTGCACTCTGAAAAAAAACAAAAAAAATTATTCCCCATACCAATTATATATATCACAAGCTTTTTCACAGTTCTCTGTTCTACTTTCCAAGCAAAAAAAAAAAATCTTCTTTAACCTTTTATGCATGTGATTATTCAGCTTAGGGAATTCAACAGAGACTTTTCTGTTCCATTCTTAATATTTAATTCTTTACATAACTTGGTAAATTTAGCCAGGGAGGACAAGAGCTAATCACCCCATACTTCTTATTCAGAATGCTTGAACAGCAGAATAAAAAATGGCCTGTGCCACATTTCTGCCTTGTGTCCTAATTGCTGAGTCATTTGTATGTTTAAGTAATCATAGAATGGTTTGGGGTGAAAGGGACATTAAATTTCATCCAGTTCCAACTTCCTTGTCATGGGCAGGGACACCTTCCACCCAACCAAGTTACTCAGAGCCCAATCCAGTCTGATCTGGAACACCTCCAGGGATGGGGAATCCCCAAACTTTCTGAGAAATCTGTTCCAGTGTCTCACCAACCTCACAGTAAAGAATTTCTTTTTAACGTTTGATCCAAAGCTATTCTCTTTTGGTTTAAAGCCAATGTCCCTCGAACTGCCTCTGCACATCCTTGTAAAAAGTCTGTCCCCATCTTCCTTGTCATTCCTGTTTAGGAACTGAAAGACAAAAAAGAGTTTTTCCTAAAACCTTGTCTTCTCCAGGTGGAACAGCCTCAGTTATCTCAGCCTCTTTCCATAAGTGAACCAGTTCTCAGGACTCTTTCCAAAAGGTCTTTCTTGTGTTAGGAGCCTGGTTTTGGCAGCAGGTGGGCTACAGGGTGGCTTCTGTGAAAAGCTGCCAGAAGCTTCCCCAAGTCCAGCAAAGCCAATGCCTGCTGGCTCCAGGATGGACCCATCACTGGCCAAGGCTGAGCCAATCAGGAATCATATTAACAACACTGTGATAACATATTTAAGAAGAAAAAAAAATCTTTATGCAGACGTAATTGTGGCCAGGGAAGAGCAGAGAGAAAATATGGGAGAGAAAAAACTCCACAGACACCAAGGACAGTAGAGCAGGAAGGGGAGGAGGTGCTCCAGGTGCCAGAGCAGAGATTTCCCTGCAGCTGTGGTGCAGATCATGGAGAAGCAGATGTGCCCCTGCAGCCCATGGAGGACCATGGGGATGCAGAGATCCACCCCCAGCCCATGGAGGACACTCACACAGGAGCAGGTAAATGCCATGTGAATTCCCTGTGAATCCATGGGACACTCATGGAGAGGGGAACCCATGTTGGAGCAGGTTTCCTGGTAGAACTTGTGGAGGGACTCACATTGGAGCAGAATGTGCTTGAAGGACTGCACCCTGTGGAAGAGTGACCCATACTGCAGTAGTTTGGGGAGAACTATTCCCTATGGGATGGATTCATGCTAAAGAAGTTTGTGAATTGTCTCCTATGGCACAGACCCCACATTGGAGCAGGGAAAGGACTCCTCTCCCTGAGCAGTGACAGCAACATGTGATGAAGTGAACATGGCCCACATTGTCCATTTCCCTGCTCTACTGGGAGGGAGAAGGTACAGCTGGAAAGGAGGGAGATATGGGAGGAAAAAGTGGGTTTAAGATTTGAGTTTGTCAACTGCCCTTCCCTTGTCCACCACTGCAGTAACCCCAAACCTGTCAGACCTTATTTGCCCCTGGTGAAGCCATGTTGACTGTCACCAATCAACTAATTATTTTCCATAAGCCTTAGCACAGTTTTCAGGAGGAGCTACTCCATGATCTTGCCAGGCACTGAGACCTGTAGTTACCTGAGTCCTCCTTATTTCCCTTTTAAAATAATATTTCTAGGGAAAATATGGTTTAAACATAAATAAAATATAAAATATAAATTGTTTTGCTGAAACTTGATTCTTTGTGAACACTAGCATCTTTGATGAAAAGATAAAATAGTATTTTCTCCCATTTGATTTCAATACAAATACTAGCATAGTGAATTATAATCTAATTTTTGGATGTCTAACTCACTACTTTCAAACAACTCAAAACTATAGAAGATCAGA
>JAWWMU010000106.1:123832952-123869944 GCA_035048155.1 Cinnycerthia olivascens
AGCATAGTGAATTATAATCTAATTTTTGGATGTCTAACTCACTACTTTCAAACAACTCAAAACTATAGAAGATCAGAAAAATAATTTAAGGTCAACCTGTGCTCGTCCTAGTTCTCTAGCTTGGGCCTGGAGCATATGGCTGGGAGTCTGATGTCTGCACACTAATCCAAAATCTTGTAGGAGTTAATGAAATCTGATCGCTACATATTATTTTAATGTTTTAGTGGGTGTGATATGCAGCTCATATAATTGATATCTGTATCAAATAAACCCTGTCACAGACAGTCAGAATGATTTATCTTTGACAAATGTCCCCTTGTCTTCTGTACTGAAGACTATTTTGATCTTTGAAGCAGTATGTTTTGATTGTCTTAGTCTGACTGTAGTTATAACCTACAGAATTGTCATTCCACTGTTCTTTCCTGATCTGAAGTGTTTAACAATGTGATTGCAAACTGGTGTTTGATTCCCTTTTTATGGAGAGAGAAATCCAGTTGCCTAATGGATAAGTAAAAAGTTTTAAGTTTTTGTGATGATTTTTCTGAATACAATATTTGAAATTCATGGATGTACTTTTTTTTAGAATAATCTACTAGAACTTAATCACCTAGTGGAAACTCTTACACATTTGTATCATATTAAATACATAAGTAGATAAAAACTTCTTTACTTGGAACAGTATTAGGTCAGCAGTCTTAACTGTGCTGTGAGTCTTATCTGTCTGGCAGAGCAGCTTTACATTTAATATTATTGGTAATTCTGATTTACTAGGACAAATAACTTATCAGAAGATATTTGCATCTACAGTATATTACTCAGTGATTCCAGTGTCAAATATTCCCTGAGTCATTTATTAAGACCTCTAAATTTTGATGTCTGGGTACCATGTCAGCCTTGTATGCTACATATCTGAACTCCCACTGTAGCTTTTGGGCTTGGTATTGCCCCAAACTACAGAGCCTGCAGATGATGGAAGCTGGAGGCTGACATAGCTCATTAGCAAGCAAAACCTAAAGCTTAATCTGAAATAACAAATAATAAATAAAGCTTAATCTGAACCTGTTAAACATACCTGTTACCTGGAGGTGTGTGAGACATGCTGGGATGATTTATGGTCTGAGGCATAGGGTTACATGTGTGGCCTACCTTCCAGTTCCATGAAGATGTTGATTGGTATTGCACACATATTGAGACAATCAAATTGTGCTTCAGCTGGCTGGTCCAAAGCAGTCTTTAGAATCATGTAACTATTTTGACCAGGACCCCAACTCAGCTGCTTAAACAATGATTGTAGCAAGACATTAAATATCAAACACACTACACCTACAGGTATGGGTTCAATCTATGCGTCTGTATTTTGAAGCAAATCCTTCCACATTCATTTGGGGAGGAGCAGCTGATTCCTCATTAGATTTTTTTTTCTGACTGGAGATACATCCATTTCCGATGACCGGCACATAGAGTTTTGGGAGTAAAAAGCTGGAGAAATGGTTTGTAGTGCCATCGTATGGGTCCTACTGGATAGAAAAATCTCAGGGTTAGTTGCTGAAATTGACATTCAGGCTGAGAACTGAATAAGATGGAAATGCCATGAATGGCTCTGTGCCTTATCTCTCCTCAGAGGAACAGAAGTTGAACCTGCTGAAGCCTGAAAATAATTTCCTGGACTGTGGTGTCACAAAAAGTATTTGTGTTGTAGCATACATTTTAGAGTAAAGGAGCACTAAGTGGAAAAAAATTCTGAAATTTCAGTGGAAAATGGTTGATTGTTTTTCTAACCTTTAGGAGAACTAGGTATGCTTAGTTGAAGACAAAAAAGCAATTATTAACTTGCACTTTTCACTGTTCATGCTGCAGAATTATTAGCTCTGTTTTAGACCACTCCAGCTTGCACTCAGGGATGAAACATGAATATTGTTTGGGAGATTTTCAGCATGAATCAATCCCAAAGAGCAAATAGCACAAGTCTGAGCCAGGTTTGCCTCCCTCCAGCTCACACAGAAGAGTTTATACATCCAAGTGCTCCACCTGTTTTCTTGACATTCCACAGAGCACACTGCAGGTGCTATACTTTCACTCTATAAAAACTTTAACATGAAGTTAACATCACCTCAAATAATTTGAACAGAGAAAAATCTGTCTAAACCACTTAAATTTTATGTGGGGGTCACAAAGAAGGCCCCAGTACAATTTCTATGTTTTGAATTCAACCACTTCTCTGAAAAGGTAACAAGACTAAACAGGAGGACTGTAAGTCAGCCCACGAAGTTTGGTCTAGGTCCAAGGTCACCCCATACCTCTCTTCAGTTTAGCATACAAGTTTTACTACTAAATTTATTCTTATATTTTATTTGCTTGTTTATGTAATTTTTAATCAAGCTTTTACTCACAATAGTCTTTTTTGGTATCAAATTTAATTAAAAAAATTGTTCAGAGAAGCTAACAAAAGGGAATCCCTTGTCACTGTGTTATCTTTTCTGCATTCAGGGAACATTGAATTTTTAGTTGCATAAACAAGACAACTTCTTAAGGTTTATCATACAAAGCAGGGATGTCTTTATTGCAGTGAATAGTTTAGAGTCACTATATACACATTTGTTGATAACATTTTCTTACCCAGATTTCTTCTTCAGTGCTGGATCTCAGCTCCTGGAGTTAATTTTCATGTTTGAAATTCAAGGGAGAGTCGAATAATTTATTTTAGGAAGGAATAATGTATGACAACCTGTATTCAAAACAAGGTGTTACATGTACTGTAAAAAGAAAAAAGATAGTAGTAGTTTATTTATGTTTTTTACCCATTTTATTAAAAATTGTTTAAGCTAACACAAAGGAAATATAAAACAGTCTTGACAGCAAACAATGTAAAGCTAGAGTGGCTATTCCTATATTAGTGCATATCTGCTAATATTCTTACTTAGAGCATGGAATTTTTCTCCCCATCTGGCTATCTAAAGTTTAGTTTAAATTTGTAGTTTATTATTTATTTATTTATTTATTTGTTGACAAGTGAGAAAAAAGGCAGTTCCAGTCAATGAATCATTGCATTCCAGGTACATAAATATACATATACATACACATACATACATACATACATATACATACATATATGTGTGTGTGTGTGTATGTATGTATGCATGTATGTATATATACATATGTGCATACACATATATATGTCTGTGTCTGTGTGTATGCATATATATATATATTTATATATATATATTGTTATGTATGTATATATCTTTCGGAAGTACCTAGAGGTTCTCTCATTTAACCTGACATAAAAAGCAAATGAAATAAATTCTAGTGTTTAGACAGCTAAAGTGAAGACAGTGGAGATTAACCATGGCCTTTAAAATACATATGCTTATTTTCTTGCCATCATTTTTTCTGTTTTCTACTTAAAAAAAAAGGAACCTCCCTTGTACCCAGGCAAACTCATAATATTCAGTACTATTCAGTTCAGTCCATAATGAGAGACTGGCAAAAATTGCAATGATTCAACAGTGAAAGAACTCACCTTGTTTCTACTGAAAAACCAAACTGAAAAAAAAAAACAAAACATGTATTTCAGTCTAGATATGGAAATCGTCAAGAGAATCCACTTATCTAATGACTTAGAACTCGAGACTGACAGCCAAACTCAAAGCTGCTAATTGAACATAGTCAGCTACAGACAGTCATCTGAGCTGGAAAGAACCATTCTTCTAGCAAACACAACTTATTTTAGAAGACAGATTTTTATAAAGGCCACAGTACTTGCCTTGGTTCTGGATAAGAACGCCCATCTACTAGGGTAGAGCTGCAATATCTCACAGTGTTGAGCAGCAGGGTCTGCCACAGCAGCTGCTGGAGCTGTCGTGGCTGTTTCGCACCATCCACGGCAGCCTGGCACCGCCGCGGGCACCAGCGCCAGCTCCTGCGCCCAACTGAGAGGGAAAAAACCTTCATCTCTGAGTAAAAGGCCTCTGTAGAGGACACTCATTGTAATTATTTTTTCTACTGAGTTACTGAGTCTATTGTTTTAGCTTCCAACAGAGTTCTTAAAATCAAAATAATTCATCTCATTTAAAGCAATTCTTTTTAGCTGTTGAAGTCACTCTGTTCTGCTGCATCTTTTATGACCAGATTGCAGTCTGTTCTCTGCAGAGTACGCAGAGAGAGTAAAAAATGCCTTGGTTTGGGGATTTTGGTTTTGGTTGGATTGTTCTCTTTAATTTGGGGTTTTTTTTGCTGTCTTTTTTTACTGGAGGCATATAAAGCTTCTGGTTTCACCACAAAACAAGTAAAAAAAGACATAAATACTCAACTGCTGCATGTTAAAACTGTGCTAGAACAGTAGACTACAATGTACATTTTTCATATCACTGTCTTATTTTCATTATCAATACCATGTTTATTGGAACACAGAAGTCCTTACTGATGGAAAAAAATTTCATGTGACAATTCACTCCCTATTACATTCATTGCTTAAAATGAATTTCAGTGATTGGAAGAAAGACATAGTTAAATTTTAGCTCCCTTTTTTTTAATTGGTTTGGTTTTTGGTATTTATTTTCTTTTTTGTAAGTTATTATTTTTCTTTACATTAACCTATAGAAGTATTTCTCATATGTTTCATTATACCTCAAGTTAAGAGGCAGCCTCAGATTATGTGCAAAAACAAATAATTCGATTTTTATTTCTGTACCAGCTGTACCATTTGCTTTTGACTATAACAATTTCCTTTAGAAACTATCCCTGAATTGTCACTACTATAATGCTACTGAATGACTACAAAAGATATCTGACTTCCCCCTAACACTTTTTATCTAACTTTCAAATGCAATTCGTAAAGTTAACTTGAAATTCTAAAAACCATTTGAAATTGAGGAATTGTCAGCTTTTGGAGGATTTTAAGATAGGTGAGCTGTAACAAATCTCCTGCCCATTTTCTCTCCCTTGCATTCAGTACAATTCTTCTTGAACTTGTACTAAGAGATGCTGGAGGAGAAGGGAACAGAAAGGATAGGAAAGGATGCAGCTTTCATAAATGCAAAGTCTGCTTTACAAATAGAAAATCCTAGTGAAGAGTTTTTTTCTGTTTTGTTTTCTATAACGCAGGTTATAGAAATTAAGTGAAATGACATCATACCCTGTACATTTTAAAATCCCATCTACGTATGTGATTTCATTATGTATGAAGCATTTAATTTTTTTAAAATGTTATAATAAAATTGACCTTAGACCAGTGACTGTATATTAGAATATTTGCACATCTTGACACCAGTTTGGAGATTTTCTGTAAATCCATTTACAATTTCATTAAATTCAGAAGTAAAGGATAATAGTTGCATGGTAACAATTTTTAAAAGACAGAGGTTGTTTCATACTAAAATGAGATAAGAAATTATCAGCTTCTTTTCTAATGGTGATGCGAATGTAATTATATTCAGGAACATCCTTTCAATGATTAAGTTATAAATTTTTCTAATCTTCAGAAAGCTGAATATTTCAAACCATTATTCCAAATTATTCTTAATGTGATGAGAAAAAGTATCAGTAAATTTCCCATAATTTCTCAGCATCAGAAGTTGTAACACTTTCTTGTCAATTCATTATTGTTTGCACCTTTAGAGTTCAGTATTTCTAACAATCAAAAAGAGATTTTTCTTAGTTTATTTTGTCAATACTCTTGTTAACAATGTGTTTGCCACTGATTAACTCTTTTGAAATATCATTCTCATACAGAATGTGACCTTGATGTTGAGAGAATCTAGCATGTTGTAAGAGGTAAGAGGATCACAGCTCAGAGCAGAGCAGAAGAAAAGGTCATTATATTCTAGTGCATCATTCTGAATTCACTGCAGTATTACAGCACCCTGTAGTTCTGTTTGGAACATACCAAAACCTAAGTTTTATTTCAAAACAAGCAGTTTAATTTTGACCATGTTCCAAGCTCAATTACATTAGTAGTGTATTGTAAATAAAGCAGTTTTAATGGAGGAATGAAAATATGACTGCTTTTGCTCTGCCCCTCTCTCCTTTACATCGTTGGCTCTTCTGTAGTATTGAAAGGCTGGAGTGAAACAGAGCTCTTCAGGATGCCAGCTTCATGATCTCTTCTTAAAGTTCAAAAGAACATTCTGGCAAGTGAACAAGTGTTAGTATGTCAGAGAAATGTTAAAAACAACAATGATAAGAGAGTGGGGAAGAGCAGCATGACAATGTGACACTGACAGTCTTCATTAGGCTGAATCCCCAGTAGATTTCAAGGGCTGAACTACGAGATGCACGAGTTTGGCCATATGCCTTGAATTTCCTATTGCATGTATTCATAAAATCAGTCCTTTACCACAGTGTATGTGTATTGGAACGGTCTGATAGACTGAATTGGACTTCTGCATCAATAATTCTTAAACTCTTTGAAATACCAACCTCCCTGAGGGTAAGTGTATCTGCTTATGTAACAAATAGGTCTATACAATCTAACTAGGGGATATTTCTGTCTGAAAAGCAAATCAAAGTACAGATGTTATCTTAGGTAAATACTAATAAACTTTCTACAATACATAATAACACACTTGTGTTTCTATATGCCATATTTCATATAAATTTTGAAAATCATAAATTGAAAGTAATTTATTTTATTTTTTTTTAATAGCAATGTATTTAGAGTCCCTCCAACCAGAAATATCTGCAAGGCAGCTGGGATGTTTCCACAGCTAGGATGATTCATGCAAGATAGTCTTCAGCCAGATAGCTTGGACATTGTGGCTGGGAAAGAAGTCCAATCAACATGGATCCAAGGCTCAAGTGATGCACTGATTTATTATCAACATAAATTGATATCAACCACCAGTAAATTATAAATTTATTATAAATATCAGCAATGCAAGGGATATATCACATTATCAGACAGTTGCAAAATGTTATACACACAAATAAATGCTGCCAGGTTCCATTACTTAAAGGATTGCTACAAAGGAAATGGAAACTATTACAAAGAGTCGTGTGAAACAGATGAGGGTTGATGGGTGAAAGTTACTCTTGGGAAGATTTCCATTCAACACAAAGTTAATTTTTAACAAGAGAACAATCAGCCATTGGAATCATCTGTTCAGAGAAGAGATCAGTTCCACATCAGTGGACACTTTTTAAGATCCTGCTGGATAGGGTGCTAAACCATCTTGTCTAGCACCTGCTTTTGTCAAGAAAGGCTGGATCAGATGATCCCTGGGGTCCTCTTGTGACAGACTGAAATGGCTTAATGAATGGATTAAATATCAGATCAGCAGAAGACTTTTGTCCACTGTAGCAAAGGGGGCAAAGAAGTAGTTGGTCATCTGGGACCATTAAAACCCATCCCTCCCCAAATATGCCTATTAACTGGAATTTGATCTGTGACTGAACTTGAGATAAAACAAAGGTGATGTTATTGTCCAATTATACCAGATCTAAAGAGAAGCAGCAAGATGGGGAGAAGAATGTACCCACAAGTGTGAGAGACTGGAATTCTGATGTCTCAATCACAGTGCAAGTTGGAGACCACCACCTCAGGCTACAAGCTGGTGTTGTACAAGATAAGGGAAGAGACTGATAAGAGATAGATCCTGCAAGGTAGGATAATGCTTTTTATCTTTCCAAAGTCCTTACACAAATGGCTCAACTGTGAAAATTCGCCTCTGGAGAAATAACAGGACATTGATGTGAGAGGCATCTGTAGCACACTGGGAGGTGTGTGGGGACAACTCCCAAAGTGGTCCATCAGCATTACATCAGTGCAGTACAACAGTACATTCCCTACCCTAGGAGGGGTACTCAAGTGTTTCACCTGAACCTGAGCTAATAAAATGCTTGAAACCTTGGTCTTTTCCGGACTTCTTTCATCATCTGACAGATCCAGCCTGTTGAGCACAACTTCAACAAACAGACATTGAGACTGTAGCCATCAAGGCTGGTTGCAAGGTGCACAGGTGGTGACATCTTTCTACTTTTATGCTTTCTTTCATTTTCCTTGTACATTTTCTTCAGTATTACTTTTATGCTTTTCTATTGTTATATTACTTTAGATTACCCTTTCTCACTCATTTATGCCACTTTCTTGGAATTCTGTTTTGTCTGGTTTAAAAAAAAGAATTTCTAACAAAGACACCATGTTTTGTATCAGCACTTGCGAGACATAAAAAATATAGGGCTAAAAGCCCCTGGAGACTCTTCAAGAGGCAGGACCAAGTGGGGGGGAGGATGTTACCAAGACAATTGTTCTCCTACTGGATGGGATGTACGGATGTACCTGCTAGATATACTTATTAATTAATCTTATAAAAACTACAGAAATTCAATCCTGAGTGTGCACATAGCTATACCAGTGCACCTGAAAGCTTTCATTAAAGAATTGCTCTTTATATTACCACTTCAACATTTTTTGGAAAGTCTTTTAGTTCTAGGCTACCCTCACCTTCTGGGTCAGCTTGTAACACCTTTTCAACTTCATATTCTATGCTTGCTCTACCCTCTTTTATTATTAACTTCAACCAGATGCTTCCGTACAACCATAGTCCACAACAGAGGTTGCAGCTCCCCCCTCTCCTGGGCCTGTGGGAATCCCTCTTTGCACACACCTACTCTAGGAGACTTGAGTGCCCTGGCTGTCCTTCCAGGGATGTTTAATAGCCCCAGGAGATGAGTTTCCATCCCTAGGGTGTAGGTGCTGGGGTATCCCTGTGGGGGATGTGAGTGAGATGTGGCAGCAGCTGGGGATGCCTGTAATATGTCCATGCTGACAAGCCCAGGAGGAGCCCACAGGAGCCTGAGAAGCCACATCTGGCAGGATCACATTTCCTGTTCCTGTCTTATCCCACCTGTTATGAATCCATGTGTTTTGTTTAGTTTTGCTGATTCCTCTGTTTAAAAAATCTCTGTAACTCCTTGGATAGTTTTTAATACAATCATTTTCCTCTTTAGCATTACCAGTCTGAGATGAAAAGCCCTGCCAGGTAGCTTGGTGTTCCACTCACACACGGTAACACACATTTCTGTCCTGCTGTCTGCTTTTCCAGATGTGCCATGCAGACCATGGTGAAACCACTCCACCGTGAAGCTCAGAGTGAAACCTATCCAAGAACCAGAATAAGTGCTGAGAGGGCTGAGCACCTTTTATTAATCAGTGTGTCAGAAACATTTCATACCAGAGGTTTTATTCTTCAGGCACTTGATTTCATTTACCTGATATAATTGGCTTGCAATTACATCTGAACCTTCAAGCACTACTAGTCTGTAACACAGACAATTAGTAGTAACATGAAAGCAAATTTAGGGAAAGGGAATTTACTGTGGCTGTAATGGATAATGCATATGGAAGCCATGAATGAGATCAGATGAAGATTTTCCTCTCAAAAGAAATTTTGAATTGTTGTTACTTTTCGTATGTTTTATAACTTAACTGTAGTTATATATGTACACTACTGACTTCAAAAATAATGTAGCCAGAGGGACTAGGGAACTGATTGTCCTGCTGTACTTGGCACTGATGAGGCCATACCTCAAATTCCCTGTTCATTTTTGAAACCCTCACTTCAAGAAAGACCATTGAGGTGCTGGAGCATGTCCAGAGAAAGGCAAAAAAGCTGGTGAAGTGTCTAAAGCAAATTTTATGAGAAGAGGCTTAGGAAGCTGGGGTTGTTTAATCTGAAAAAGGAGAGACTCGGGGGGCATGTCATTGCTCTCTACAACCACCTGAGAGGAGGCTGTAGTGAGGTGGGTGTCAGAGTCTTCTGCCATGTCTCATGTGAAAAGATGAGAGGAAACGGCCCTAAGGTGCCCAAAAAGATGTTCTGGTTAGATATTAGAATTTTTTTTTCACTGAAAGAGCAGTCAAACATTGGAATAAGTTGCCTGGGGACATAGTGGAGTATCTGTCTCTGGAAATGTTCAAGTGCCATTTATATTTGGCACCTAGGGATATAGTTGAGGTGATATGGTGATATTGTGATTATGATGGTGCTAGGTTGACCGTTGGACATGATGATCATGAAGGTGTCTTCCAACCTTCATTCTGTGGCTCTGTGAAACCATCACTAAATTCACATGGTTTGTAGAGGTAAATAATGATATACCTACCCACCACTTTGGTAAAATTCACATGCCCAACTATTTAAAGCTGACATTCATATGTATACCCCTCAAAACCAATAAATGCAAAAAGTATTAATGCATCATACAAAAAATGAAGAAGAAAATATGAAACATGGAGTATAGAACCTAATACCTACTCACATTTATACTTTTCAGTAATAAGAAATGGATCCCATAAGAACATCCATCTGAACCTAAACCTAGCTGAACATGTTAGAATGCACAGAGCACAGGCTGTTCCTACATCTGCTTAAAACTTTATCAGTAAGAAAATTTTCCATTCTGATTGAAAAACTGAAAGTATAATAGTAGAAACTGTTAGGGAAACCTGGGGTGCTCAGGTTTCATGGTAACTTTTGTCTCCTCTCTATCTGTAAGCAGAAAGTAAGACCTCAGTATAGGTCAACGTGTTTTATTTCACATTGAACATCATTGTAACAAAATCTAGTTTTGTACGCAGCCAGTTTTTGGTAGGCTATATAAAATCATAGAGTCATTGGAATAAATCATTGGGAAAAACCAACAAACTCAGGCAGATGAAAAATATTGCACATACCTACCTGATACGTTGGTTCTGTTTATTACCCGGAATTCACCTTTGCTTCATGGCCCACTTTTAAATTAGATGAAAGATGTACTTTATTAATAGATTATATTAAATGTTGGTAAAATACAGCCCTTAGCCACTGTAGAGTCATTAAAATTGATAAGGTCATCCCATCATTAAATGTAGCGGCAAAACCAGGCCACAGGTAGCAAGTCTGTTGTAATGAATCTTAGCTATTACCATATTTTCACACATAAGGGTCTTTTAGAAGTGTTATTGCTTAGATGTCTGTCCTATTCACTTCTTTTCTCATTGAGTGCCAAGGATATAGGGTTTCATCTGCACATTTAAACAAGGTAAAATAAAAAGAACACTGCTCTACTATGTGATCACTTAAAAAACAAGTGTACGTAGAGTGTTTGCCTTTTAAAAAATGTATTCCCACTCACAAATACAGATTCTTCATATAGAAGCTACAGTCTACAATTATAACATAAATAAATAAATAAATAAATAAATAAACAAATAAATAAAACTTTTACTCAAGTAAAATTTCATATTGGTTTTTGTAAATTTCATTTAGTAATTGCTATGTCAGGAAGATGCTTGGCTCAACATATCTGGCTTTGATATCTAGACCTGATATAGGCAAAAAGTATAATTCTAAACACTTAAACTTTTTAGGAGGACTGGAAGCCTATTCGAGCCACTACAATCTGTACATTGATTTTATATATTTCAAGTCATCAGTTCTTCAGCTGGCCATCTGTAAAAAAGACAAAATTATGTTTTTTTGCATTTCACAGTGATGATGTGAGGAGGCTTGTGAAATGCACCATTAATAAAGTAAATTCAAGACAAAAGTGATTCAGAACATTACATGAACCAGTATGTGCATATAACCTGCACAGCCAACTGAGAGAAACAATTCTGAGAAACAATCCTGATTCGATACACAAACAGTGTTGTTCAATTCAGATACTACTACTGCTTCTTGTTTGTAGCAAACCTGTATATTCTCTGAAGCTTGGTTATTCTAAGTACTGTTTCTACCCATGCTGTTAATGTTATGGTATTCATAATCATCTGATATTCATAATTATCAGATATTCATAATATCTGTTAAGAACACTGACTGCAAGCAATCTCAGTGTAAAGCGCTGCAATAACTTACAATATTAGATAAATGTAAAACATTTGGGTACAAAGAAAACACGTACATAACATTTAATTTCTTTCAAAAAGAATAGTTATCCTTTTTTTGAAGAAAGTTGCAGACTAATGAAATAATTTTCACTGGAGAGAGTATAAGTAGCTTGCTTACTACCAGTGCTGGATCAGGTGGTCTGCCTGCTGTCCTCTTCCATAAGTTCATTACCAGATTTGAGAAAAATTTCAAGAAAGCAAGGTCTCAAGCTGTGTGTGGAAATGGTCAGTTTACCACATGGTAAGTGAACTTTATGAAAATCAATTTTTTTTACTTGGTCAAAGATCTCCTACCAATTGTAAAATAAAAAAGTTTAAACCTGAGTAAAATTTTGTATGGAAATTCTCATAATTTGCATTTCATCTTCAAAAATTTTCAGCCTTTCAAACTTTCAGACAGAATTGTGCAGAGGTTTTGCTCTTCTTTCGCAGCTACAAAAATTTTTATGGCCCTTGTATGATACTGTCCTCTTCCATCAGGATAAGATTTCCAGCTACATCTGCTGATTCAACCACTACATTTATTCAATGAGATTTTTTTCTGGGTCTTATGAAGTGTGATGACAAATAATTCTTGAACAAGGCCTAAAATTTTGCTTGGAAAAAGTTATTTATAAATTGAATCTGATCGAATTATCTAAGATGTAGCTTTTGTCTTCATCCCAAAATGAGTTCTATAATACCTTCCTCAGCACTAACCACAGCCTTAGAAAGGTATTATAAATTTAAAAAAAGGAAAATTCTAAGAGAGGAGGAAAATAAAGTTGGCAAGGGAACATATTTGATTGAATTTTATAAGTGGGAAACCTTTTTTTATTCAATGATCTTACAACGATGTTCATAGACAGTAATCTTATTTAAAGACACTGATATAACCAGATAGTGGTTTTATCACAATCATTAGAAAATGTCTCCATAACTTCAGTAGACTGACATTATAATGTTGATCCAAACAACTAATCCTCCAGATTTGACAATTCCTGATAAGGAAATGGATAAGGAAATATCCATGCATTTTCTGCGCAAAAATATATGCATCATTATGCAAGAACCATGTTTTGCTAGTATGTCAGGTTTTAGATTAAACAATTATTATGGTACGACATTATTGCTACTTGTAAACCTTTTGTGGATCTTGCAGAAACAGGCACCAGTGAGCAGCTACTCATGATGATCTGAAGGCATATCTCAGACCAAAATCTATTTTTTAACTAAAAAATATCTATATTTATGACAGGCTAAGCAAAATTGTGTTTTACAAATGAAATAAGCCTGTTTTACAATTAACAAAAAGTAAAATTATTAAATCAAGCCACATAGCTAATCAGTAGCAGAGTGAAGGACAGTATAATTTGAATTTTCTCTTGTGTGTGCTAGGTCCCCTACCCTTGCTGCTTTGCAAAGGATATGATCTTAGCACTTAAGTCCTATTTTCCTACAGAAAACCATTCATACTCTTTGACCACTGGAAGTCTCATTCATTTCCTTCTGTTGGTCAAAGTGCCAGTTACCATACACTCATCTAATTCTGGAAAAGTAAAGATAAAACAATTCTCTTAAAAGTCTAACACTGGTGAATGGCTCCTAAATGTTTTAAAAGACTTGCAAGTGGGTTTATATGTAGGAATACGCAGGAAATTAGAGGTTACTATGATAAGTATTCAAAAAAATTCTACCATTTTCCAGACTGATATTCGCTAGCAGCACACTCTGTGAATGGGTAACTGCTGCTCATTATCAGTCACTGTTACTGGATATTCACACAATTATTTCTTAACCATCTTATTCTACATTGCCTGTGAGTGCAGCTTAAGAGTCTATTGTTAATATATACTAACAATATTGCAATACATAAGAGCACTGGAGTTGATGTTGTGTGTGATGATCCCTTCAGACATTCTTAGCCAATGTGAAGGTGGTTCAGTTTGAGAGGTCTTTCATGAAGGAAGCTAAACTCCATTTGAGTGACTCCTTTCTTCCCATCTTTCTTCTCTCATCACTGATGATTTTATACTCATCTCCCTTCCCAGAGGAAAAACTATCTCATCTTTTCCTCATATAACATGTTGTTTCAGGAACAGAGACTTGTTCTGTTCCTGCAAACTAACGTCTTATTTGTCCTGAGGATTACTTGGGTTTCTTGGTGCATCTTTCCTGATTGTTTTGATTTTTTTGGTTGTTATTTTATGCATTCTTTTTCTACTTATACATGTATTTCTATACTCTAGTTGTGCAACTGTCCCACAAATGACTGTTTGCCCCTCTAATGTTTAATATATTATAATACATTAAATATCTTTATATATTTAAAAGGTGGAAAAATATTATTTAACTAAGAAAACAACAATCTAGTGGCTTTCCTATGCTAACAGGCAGTAACTATTAGCCTCAAAAATCATGCCTGAAATCCTTAGAGCCAATGAAGCAAGAAAAGAGAAGTGAGGCTATTGTCTAGGACAGAAGTGCAGCCTTGTAGCTACTTATGAAGAATAAGAATCTAGAAGCTTCTTCTAGAAGAAGTTCTCCTACACCCATCAATATAGCATGAATGGAAACTGGAGAACTTTCCTGAGAGTCTGGACAAATCAACAGGAAAATGGGAGATGTACCACATAATACGATACAGTCTTGTGAGGGTATAAAAACTACTGAATTCTCCCACAATTTTTGCCAATGTCTTTGTGGTACCTTGGTGACCTTAAGATTACCTCTTCTTTATAAGGCATGCTAGATATTGTTTATAACCTCAATACAGGATTTTTTTTATACATCAATAAACATTTTTGTTGCAATAGGTTTGTAAGTCAAGATTTAATAGAAAAACTAAAGGGAAGGGACGGATTTACTCCAATACCACTTATACATTCACATACATTCTCATATTTCATAAATTCTCTCTATATGTGAATATAGGAAAGTTCTATTCCTCTGTCTGAATTACTACTATTTCAAAATAGTGCCAAAAGTAGGAAGCTAATAACAAGGGTCAGTAAGGAGAGAGACAAAGATGAGCTTGTTGGAGAGAAGACATTTTACCTGTGTTAAAATTTCCTAAGAAGACAAATGCATAATCAGGAATACTAGAGTGTAAGTGAAAATTTACCACTGTATCAGGAAGTATGTGAATATGACATGTATCAGTATCTCAGGGAATATTCACTTGGCAGTGATGCTGGGGAAGGGTAAGCTGCAGCTAAATGGAAAAAAGTATTTCAAAACAAAGCTGTCTGCTGCTGTTTTTCATTGCCCATGTGGCACTGGTAAAAACTGGGATTATGGCAGGATTACACAGCAGGATAGGCAGAGGAACACTGGTGATTCTGCTTTCTCATAATTAATTGAAAGAGGCACTGTGATATTCCGGGCACAGGAAGAAGAATATTTTTCTGGCAGGCTGCCCCTCTCCCTAACCCACAACTGCCTAAGGTTTTGCCTGTGTCTACTCTTTACAGAAAAGGCTGCTGGTTCCAGCAGTGGATGCACAGCCTTGGCTGCCAGGTGGGGACAATCAGAACATCAATCATAGCAAATTAATCTCTTTTTGACATTTCTGAGCCTGGAGACTTTTAATAGAAGAGGAGGCTTGTTTACAGTCTCCAGGCTTTTCTAGTTCTGGGAAACAAGCTGTGCGCCACTGCCTTTAAAAATCACTACTATATATTTATGAAATAAAAAAAACAAACCAGTGTCTAACTAATCAGAAAGCCCTGGATTCCATCCTAGCTTTCAGATTTTATGATGGATGATGACTGCTTCCTTTATTAAAAGCCATCCCACCTTTCTCTAAATCACTTAACGCTGTTTGTTGGTGGACAGTTGCAGCTGTACAGGCAATGCAACAGTTTTGCACCTGATGTTGGACATTCATCTTTTTACATAGACTCCTGTCACTTGTTCTGCCAAAATCTTTAGCAGAATAAATATTTCAAGAGCATCTTGTTATAAAACCTTGAGCAAAACAGGAGGTTGCTGAGGAAGAAAAGAGTTACATTGAAACAGATATTAAGAAAGATTTAGCTTGCAGTATTTTGATTGATTAGGAGACTATCAATTTCTGATCCTTCTTTCTCAATTTGATGCCTGCCTTTCCCTGGAAACAGGATTCATTTGTCTGGGTTTTGTTTTGTTGGGTTTTTTTGCCAATGCAGAAATATAAATCTATATTTTCAGAAGGAAAAGCTCTTCAATTGAATTTTGAATCACACTTTGAAGAACTGCTTCAGACATGAAAATACAGTCTCACTAGAGGACAATTAATTTCAGCTTGGATTTAGGGCTTTACTTTGTCTCTGACAGACTGTCCAACCAGCATTTTCCTTTTAACACCAGATGTAATACTGTTAATTTAAAGGACCATATTCAAGACAGAGATATATATTTCAGCAAGAGACTACTTGCATTACTCATGGCAAACTAGTGGAACAAAGATTTTTAAACATACAATTTAGTTTTCATTATTTAAACTATTGATTCACTTTTAGCATATCATCCATCTTGGACAACAAAACCCTGGTGATCAATTTTGTAATTTTTCATAATAATCTTTCTGTTCCCCAGTGTTTGTGGTCCTTTTTCCTATAGTGTTGGACATGAACTGAGAGAATGAAAAACAATATATTGTATTTATTTTAATAAAGATTTTTAGTGTTTTACAAGATGATGGACAAAATATATTATCAAGGTTATGACATAATTATCTAAGGGCACAGCAAAATTTTAAAGTAAATCTCCTGGCTTTTTTTAGAGTGTTCTTTCAGAACCTGAGAAAAAAAGTATCAGTCCCAAAATAAAGTTGCTTTTTATTAATTACACTATTCTGTTATAAATTGTCACTTTGTTGGATTGGCTATCAAAAATTTCAGAATCAGCTTAATGTTCTCCTCAACACAATCTAAATCCAATATCACATTTTGCAATAAATACAGCACAAAAAATCTCCTAGCCAAAGGAACAATACTCATATTTTCATATATGCATAATTTTATCTATGTATGTGTTATTACATATGAATATGTGTGAATGTTAGGAATTATTTGTCCTGAATGCTTCCTTCAAAATGTGATTTTTTTTTTCACTAGCAGAAATCTGAATATGGTATGAAAGGAGGAGATTAAATAAAAGAAGGTAAAGTATTGCAGTCTAATTCCTTTTTTACCTCTTTCATTTTCCATGAAAATAGAAGTGTGAAAACGTTATTCATTCCAGTGCTAAATTCAGCAAAAAAAAAAAAAAAAAAGAAAAATGTGGTTCTTTAGGACTATGCAATGAAAATAAAGGTATCTCAAAAGCTGACTGCGTAATCCAGTACAAAGTGTAAATATATCCCCTCATAATTTATTCTGAAGTTAAAGAGAACATATGTAAATCAGGATGATCAGATTGGGTTGCTGTTTTGGAAGATTTAGAAGATAGTATGGCCTGCATGTAGGCATCTTCTGTGTACTCTCTGTTTTACCAGAGAGTTAAGCTTATGTTATCAACCATGAAAGTCTATCCCAAACTGCACATCCTCAGTTTAACAAAAGAGTTGACAATAAAGTGAAAAGCAAAACGTTCAGTTACCTTAAATTGATCTATGTATGTACAAATTATTTATCTTCAGAATGAATTATGGCATTTTATGAAGCTTCTGAAAGATATATGACTAGGTTTCTATTTCTTTAATTAGGCTACTCCAACCAATAAAGAATCCACTTCTCCCTCTCCTTTTTGCAACCCAGTGCCTAACTTTCAAAATCAAGCAAATTAAAAAATTCTACACCATTCCTAGAAAAATGTTAAATTATATTTTTTTATTTTCAGTACATTAAACCAAATGTATCTGCAGTTTCACAAATAAATTGAATTCTTACTGTAGTGTCTGTAACATTTGAAACTGTCCTCAAATTAATGAGACAGACATATTTTCATCATATTTTGGGCAGGAGTACTTTCAATAAATTTTATTTATTTTTATGTATGAGTCACAAATTATTACCAAATACAAATCTTCTATTTATGATAAAATGTTTGAATGCAACTCATCACAAACAAATGCATTGTTTTTTACGTGTAGTCCTGAATATGAATAACATTGGGGGAAAAATAAAATTCTTTGTTACATAGACAATAATTTATTCAATAATCATGAAAAAATTAGTATTTCAGTTTAATATATGAATATTTATTATTGTCACTTTCTCATATTGTGCATCTTTAATACTTTTCAAAAAAAATCCTCTTTGTGTGATGAAATATTGATATTTTCTTTTAGTGTTTCATACATTCTCATGCATCTATCTTAGGAAAAAGATATGTTTCTTACCTCTCTTCTTCCCTCAACATATAGTGGCATACAAAAACAAAAGGCCATGCTAGTAAAAACTTCAACAGACTATACAAATTAATTCAAACTAGATACTTTTAAGGAAAATTGGACACTTAAGATTTTTCGTTGGATTACGAATGTAAGTGAAGGTACCACTCCAACAATTTCTTTAAAAAGTACATAACCTCTGTATATGTTTCAAAATATTTCCTCAATAACAGAAAATTAACTTAATTTATAGGCAAGCTCTTTCATTAATTTATTTTTTGTTGTCTCAGTTCACAAACTTCAGCTTCAAATGCAACATTTTCATGCCTTTTCTTTATGGAGTGTCAGAAAAAATTACTATAAAGAGATTTCTGTCCGTGATCAAGTTACTGTTTCTCTATCCTTGACAACTAAATTGCCAGAACTGTACAATGTTCCTTTAGGATTAAACCAGTAGTGTTAATAATAACTGATTGAAAAAAGCATCAACACTGTCAGCTCTGCCTGGTTGTGTCTGCTCTGATGACTTTTACTGTATCGAGGCCAGTTCTGTCTGCTACTAGAGCTGAAGTCCCTCTTGTTTCCACATATCCTGAGAACGAATGCAGCAGTAGGTAGTAAAAATAGCAAATTCTATATCACAGCTAGTAGGTGTGGATAACAGTTTGCAGCCCAGGAGTTTTGCAGAGGGGAAGGACACTGTTGCCTCTTCCTTTTGCAGTGACTCTTCTTCAAGTGGTACAAGCTCATCCACTCCTGTCACTCCTGTTTCTACTCTGGCATGATGTCAGCAAGCTAAATATGTCAGAATAACTTTTTCTATGGTCATGTCATGAGCTATATCTAAGCACAAATCTGGCTAAAGAACATCCTCCTGGGCACCCAGTGCTATGCTGTGGGTCCTGCAAAAATGGCAGAAGGCTTCAGAAATGGACATTATAATATTGATCATAAAGTCTCTTGGGTGTTTTACTGCTGGTTTACATGCTGAAAGTTTTCACTTCCTGAGTGCATCTCTGCAGTGTCACTTCATGCAAAAATTTGTACTCTGGGTGATGCCTTGAGAGGCTACCTGGAACAGAGGCTAGACAGTGTGACGGGAATAAAGCATGTATTTATTAAGAGGCCTTCAAAGGTTGCACCTTGGGCAGTACAAGACCTCAACTGTGGCTACACCAAAGATGCACCCAAGATGGATGACTGGTCATGAGATTTCACGCTTTTAGAAGTTTTTGATCCATTTACATATTGGGGTTAATTGTCCAATTACGGTTTCAAGTTACGAAGTGCCATCCTCCCGGATTGCGCTCCTCAATTTGTTGTTTGTATTTTTGGGCCTGAAGCTGACATGGTGTCCTTCGTTCTCAGGCTGGAAAAGGATTGTTTTCTCTAACTAAACTGTGAAGGGAACTTGTTAATATTTTATATGAAGTCCAAAGTCACACACTACTGCAGTAAAGAATCTGGAAAATATAAAAAACTAAAATGCAAGGCATCATGAGAATGCTGGAGAACTCTGGCAAAATGGCAGCAAGCACATTTGAGTGGGAGGTGCTGCTGCAGCCTGTGCAGTGCGTGTGCTCGGTGGTGTGCTGTTCCCAGCAAACACTGGCTGCAGAATGCCAGCAGCAGGCGCAGCACTGGCTGGATTCCCCGTGCAGCTTGGTGTGACAGAGCCTGCTGATCCATCACAGCCTGTCAGGGCTCTCACAGCGTGCCTAATGAGGGCCTCTGTGATCGTGTGGAAGATAGGCTATTCCTTTCCCATCAATTGATCCTTGCACTTCTAGGTGATTTGTCTTTGATGCTTCTTGCAGCATCTTACAAAGCTGCAGGCTAAAAACCCAACAAATTTTTCTTCCTTAACTTAGAGGAAGCCTGGAGTCAAACACAAGACAAATACAATAACAAATTATGTGTACTTAGAAATCATACATTGGACACTAAGTAAAGGAAACAAAGTTTAAAATATTTCTGCTGGGATTTCTCTTTTATTTTCCAGTAATAAAGGATTTTAGGAGAAATTTTTATGAAATGTAAATAAAATAATAATTTCAGATGTCAAAAACATGAGCAAAATGAATGACAATATTTGAAAGAGAAAAATTAGAAACTAGAACTCACCCAAAGAAGTAATTTGTACACAGGCTTTCTGTTAGGCTTGTGAATTTTATTCTTTACGTGCCTCTACTGAAAACTGCTCCATTTTGTTCCAAGTAAAAATTAAAAAATAGTTTGACTTGCTCTTGTTTCTCGAAATCTGTTCATTCCCAAGCATTATCAAACTTCAACTTGAATGGAAGGTGGTAATTCTCATAGTAGTTTCCTTCTTCCACACACCTGTGGGTATACAAAATTTTTGATATGAAAAACACTGGTTTAAGAAATAATCTGAACTGGGTAAACCTAAAGAGTGAGGAGTGGGAAATATGAATAACAATCTTAGTTGTTTTGCTCAGAACTTTTTAACGACTCCTCTAGCCCTTAAAATGCCCAAGGAATACTAAAAATGGTACCATGTATTTTTTTTTCCCATATATTTTGAAATTGGTGGAACTTACTCCTTCTATTTTTACTACATCATCTCCACTATCTCAGCTGATGCCAGCCCCAAGCAACCACAGTCTCTTTGCTGTGTTTTTTTCTGTCAGTGTAGATTCTACAAAACCACTAACACAAGATGCCAGCCTCTTCCACTGATGTCAGATACCACTTCTCAAGAGCCAATTTTGTCTTCTTAAATGCTGCTAGGTTCATTTTTGAAGTGGCATATCTAGGCAGAGGTCAGAGCTTTCATTAAGAAACCTAGAACAGAGCAAGGAATATTGATAGACTTCATTGTTTCCTAACAAAAATCTTTGTTGCTTTAAGTACTGTGCAATTTTCATCGGGAGTTCAATAGCCATCAGTTCTATATGATGTTTTAATAAGCTATAAAAGGGCAAGATTTTAATTGCTAATTAGCAATAAACATTGATTTTTTTTCTTGCCTCACTGGTCTCCCTAGGACAAGCCATGCAGGCTCTTTAGCCTGTATTGTCAGCATTTAATTTCAGCTGTTATCTTCTTCCCTGCTTTCACATTTTTTTTCCACCATCCAACTCTTGTTACAGCCTCCAGTTATAAACTGGAAAACTTCCAAATAGATATTCATATAGAGAGAAAAAGCTGCAGTGGAGCCAGGAAGAATAGGAAACAGAAGTTGAAATAAAAGACTAATGAATGATAAACATCAATAATCAAAATTCAACCTCAGGTCTAGTAATGACTTTTTGGTAAAAGGAGTCTATTTTCTCTGACCTGCATTCAACAAATATATGTTAAACCAAAATAAAAAAAATAAAACCAACAAAAAAAAAACAAACCCACATAAGAAAAATCCAACCTCAAAAATCTGTCAAGAATAGTTTTTAGAGTAAGTAATCTTCAGATTACTTGTCAGATTACTTAATTGTCCCTGGATTTATTTAAGTGTTAGCTTTTCTGACTGACATCAAGATATTGTGGACTTGTACTTTGACTGTTAAAGTTACATTTTAATTAAGTGGGAAGAAAAAAGTTACTTTTCCGTAACTTTTGGAGTCACATTATTATCAAGTAAGTGTCCCCACGGAAACAAAATATTTCCTTCTGCAGTTGATTCCTTTCCTACATTTTAATAAATCAAAAAGTGATGTAATTGTTTTCCTACTGTCTATTGCAACTCTGATAGACTACTTTAAAGTGAAAGATGTGCCATGAAGAATAGAATTATAAGAGAACCACCTTTATGACATATTAAAAAGAAAAAAAATAAAATAAATTTAATTTTTTATTTTAAAACATATTTTAAGTTAACATATATATAAGTGTATTTTTTATATTTTATTTTTATTTTACTTTCAAGGAAAAAAAACATGGTTTAGTTCAAATCTGGAAATAAAATGTTTCAAATTATCAAAATTTTCAACAAAATGCAATTATTGACTTTCAGCCCACTTTATCAGCTTCTCCTGGATTCTGTTTAAGCAGCCTTTTCTCACTCACTCCCTCTTCTTGGTAAAATCACTCCATGTTTCCCAAATTCCTGTTTTATAGAGTGAATAAAACATTTACTTACTGTTCTTTACTCCCCAAGGGCTTTCTGTGGGTTAATTAGTTAATGTTTAACTTTGAAAATCTAAAGTGTCATATAAGTGCCAAGTGTTATTATTATGAAACCTATTAAAACCACAATGCAAGATCAATTAGCTCAGGTCAAAGGGCATTTAGCTGCAAAGGATCTAATTAAAAGTTGATAAATAGCGTTATTGAAGGCAGGTGATCTACTGTACTACCTCACATCTAAAGTGCACAGAGACATTTTAGTCACCACCATGCCCTGTATTCCTCATGTCACAGACTGAACAGCCAGAGGTTTGAAAAAAGCCAATATTTTCTGTATTTGTATAAGAGCTTATTAAGCAGGCTAAAACACCCTCCTCTACAATATCTACAGGCCATTATTAAAAGAGTAATATGAATGCGGTTAGACAAATGGAAGAAATGCCTCTGAAATACAGTAATATAAGCTATAAATTATATTTTGACTACTCAGAAGGCCTCCTGTTTCCTGCTAAGTCTAAAGCCTAAAGATTTTACGTTGCAAATTTAGTGACAGAACATTTTAATGACAATAGATGCTCATTTTACATTGTAGTATCTCGGTTAATATCATCAGAAAATTTTCTTTGTCTAAACCAGGACTTTCTTCTGCTTCAGAGATAATGACATGGAGTATTTAGCTACAGTTTTGAAGTTGAGAAAATATAGCAATATCTTTTAACATTTCTTGTCACACTGATTTTTCTGGAAACAAATTGAAAGGAGGAAGGATTCTCTCCACAAAGATGTATTTATACTGTTCATCTTTTGAACTGCATCTCTATTGTGTTTTGTACCAAAAATGCCCAAGCAAACCAAACCCAAAGCATGAGGTTATAGCATAATTTGAGATTACATTATTAATTTATTAAGACATTTTACCAGTGGTATTTGAGTGAAAGTTTCCAGTGTTAGGTCTCCAGAGATCTGAAATACTGATTGTTGGAGCACTGGTCCTCTTTGAGCTGTTCAACATAAGGAAGATAACCATGGTAACCCCAGTAGACCATGCTCTCCTGATCATTTTACCTATAGGTTAATGTATTTTTTTCATGAAATTCTATTTTTTAGAATGAGATAAGGCAACTTTTTCTGTAACTAAATAAAAGCTTTGAGTGGTAGATAAACTACACAGAATGTCAAGATAATTTATTCTGGTCAGTGGAGCTATGAAAACTTACATAGCCATTGTAATGTTCATGGTAGATACTGACTGTACACAGTTTCCCTGGACGTCATCTATTATTTTAAAAAAGTAGAAATATTTTTGCCAAAAAATATTCACTATTATGTAATACCTCTGGTAATGTCATGATCTGTATTTCTTATGTCTTTTAACAGAGTGCAACAAACCATAGATAGTCTAAATTATTATTATGGAATGAAGAAAGCACTATTCAAAAAACAGTGTGTTCACAGAAAGGCTCGAATAATACAATCTACCAACTGAAATATCCCTAGTCAAACTACCTAATATTTTATGCTACCAGTGCAGATTTTTATCTTAGTCAGTTTTAAAAAGCTCAGATAAATACTCTGCAATGAATCTATTTGAAATAATTCTTTTAAGGAATTTTTTTTTCTTCTCTACGCCAGTATTTACCAATAATATTCAGGCTATACATCCTTCTCATAAAACTGCAAAATAAAAAGATATTGTTTGCTTGGCAAGTGTGATCATCTCAGAAACTTCCATAAGAGTTATTTCGCTCTTCAGTAGAAAGCTTGTTTCTCCTAAAGTAATAATATTAATAATCATAACACTCCAGAAGCAAATAGCTTGTTTACTTTTCCTGTAAATAGAAAGTTTTTTTCAGGTCAAATATGTGGGTTTCCATATGGTGAATTTCTTTGTTAATAGTGGGTGCTAAAAAAAATTTAAAAATGAAAGAGAGACATCTCAAGAAGAACTGGGAAATATTTCCTGGCTTCCAGCAGCACCAAAATGTCAGCCTAAGATGACATGATTCATCATCATCCAATTAAAAATTCTGCAAGTATATAGCATTTCGAAAAGTTTTGAGGCCTTTGAACTTATATCTCATTTTCAGGGTTTTTTTTTTAATGTTTTTCACCAACCACTAATTGAAGAAACTGCATGAAATTGAACCCAGCTGATAATGTTTCCTTGAAGCATCAGATATTAATGGACCAGATATCAATTAAATTTTATGGCGGTTTCCACAACATATTTGTTCTCAAGGTTTGTTTTTTTCACATCCTCTCATGTCCCAGTCTTGATCATTATTTTTACACAACTGAACAAAAGGAACCATGATTTGAGTTAAAAAATAGCATAAAATCTCCACAGAAACCTGGATAAGTCATCAGATAGACTCATACACGATAGTGGGAATTCTTTCAAAGAATGCATTCAATGACATTCAACTTAGATTGCAATCCAAAGAAATGAGGATATGAAAAGATACTCAAAAAGTCAGATTGTGATGTGCTCAGTCCCTGTAGCTGGGATCAACCTTCTCAAAAAGCTGCATTCTTAATTAAATTAAAAGTAAACAAAGATGCTCTTAAATGTTTTCTGTTCAGATTAGTTGATTTAGATTATCAAAATTTAGCTACATTTATAAAAATTAAAAATTCTGAGCTATTGACCAACTTTCAAATCTAGACCTTACTTTTAAAAAGATATATAAAAGATAACTAAACTCTCTTGAGTATTTACTTAAGTTTGATAGAAAGCCTTTAATAAAATCTGATCTAAATACTGACAATAACAGATTCAGAGATTGTTTTCAGTAACACTATGAATCACACCTGCACTTTGAAAACATTTTGGTCTTTTTTTTATTGAAAACAATTTTAACAGTTGCCAGGAAAAGAAACATAAATTCAGACATATGTACCCTGTAACTTAGATGTGAGAATGAAAAATTAGTAATAGCAGTGGGATTATTCTTTGGTTATAAAGTAAAACAACATTTTTTTTCTATTTGCCTTAATCATGACAGCTCATAACATTACATCATTTTTCTCTGGCTGTGTTTTGTTTATACCTTAAAAAGAGAGAACAAAAATTACATAAAAATATTATAGTTCTTTGTTTGAATTTTCTACTTCCTTATTTATATTTCAATTTCCTTCTAAATTTCATCTAATGAACCAATTTTTTTTCAAAAAATAGAGCACCCAGCTTGTATGTCCATAGTGCAACAATCCGTCTTCTCTATTAACACATAGAAGTAACTAAATACAACTTACATAGATATAGGGATCAGAGCAAAAGTTACAACTTCTTCATCCAAGTGAAGGGCTCCAAAAATCCCTGCTCAGCTACTGCAGAATTGAGGTGGCACCTTAGCATCAGGGTTCTTCAGCTTTTTTAGGGTCTTCCCTCATCTCTCAGTCTCTTTGGTGAAAAGAATGTGACCATTTCGTTTGAGAACCTCAAAAGGGTGCATGGTTACAGCCTCATCTGATTCCTACAACTAGGGATTTACAGAAGGCATTTAGCTTCTATTGTCTTTCAAATAATGTCAGAAGGAAATGAAAGTGGCCAGTCAGGTTGTAATTAAGCACTCCTGCCAGGACAAGAAAGTCAGGTTCTTGTTTGTGTGAGACATCAGGCTCCCTACAAGCCCAGCTGCCACAAGTGAACCAAATAAAGTGTCATAGGCTGGTTTCTCAGAAAATGGGGGAGGAAGAGAAACCACCTGTGTCTTTAGCTGCTTTTGTCAAAGTTATGTTTTCGTGAAGAAAAGAGTTCTCAGAGCTGCTTCCCAGCAGGTCAAGCCCCAGATTGTGCTGATGCATGGGGTTATTCCTCCACAGGTGCAGGACTCTGCATTTGTATTTCTGGAATTTCAGAATTTTATGCTCTGCTTATTTTTCCAGCCTGTCAGGATCCTTCTGAATGGCAGCACAACACTCTGAACTGAACAAAGGCACTTTCAAGGCTGTTCTGCCATTTAAAAGATTTCTAAGCTCCAGATTAGCAGTTTTGACTAAAGCCTAGACTCCTTCCTATAAATGGATGGTCTTGTCTGAAAATGAAAACCAGGTGAATTCATAGTGTTCTTCTAGTAAAATCAGACCTTTGTACAAGAATTAATTAATTGAGTCTCATTAGATCATTTTGCAGCAGACTAGTTTTCTTATCAACAAATGTTGATATGAAAGCTTAGATAATTAACTGTAAGTCAAGAATTTTTGTATCCTTTGCATGAATATGTTTCTTTAAAAGGAAAAGGACATATGCTTATATATGCACACACTTTTTTTTGTTTAGAAAAAACCAGTTGAGACTGCTATATAATGAACAATCATGCCAACAATAAATCAAATTTCTTCATAATTTGTGTGATGCAGTACTATAAATTATACATGCAGGATCAATAATTGGCAATAAAATATCAAGCTATAATTCTTCAACCTCCATGGCCATACAACACGCACTTATGTAAATATGGAATTTAATTTTTAGTATACTGTCTATAATTTACTACATGAGGGAAAAAATACTTAGAGGTCTTGTCATTAGAACAATCTAAAACACTCCCTGAGAAACTGGAAAGCTTTTGGAGTGGGATGCAGGTAAACATTTAAAGCAATTTCAGGAATCCAGGAATATCTCACCTACTTTACATCACCACTAATGAAGGGTACAGAGCCACTGAAAAATCTCTTAATCCGCCAGACCTATCTAAAAGGACTGATTACAGTAATGCATTTAAAATAGTAATAGATGTCTTTGATGAGGCAGCTGCATATTGTGTACCACTTCTGAAAATTTGTAAAAGTTCTCCTGTAGAACATAGATTCACAAGCAAGGAATAGTTAAGAAAGGAAAATGCAGAATGAGATAATTGACCTTCAGTCTGAATTTTTATGAGGTGGAAAATCTATCTAACCAAAATCTAGCTATTGCTATCTCATTTTCTTTTTCTACATATTGTATGCATGGCCCTTCTCTAAAACCTGGGGGGGATTTCTGAAGAAATAAGGGTCAGATCAAATCCAATGATCTTGCATTTGAATGATAGTGTTCTGGAGAGTAAAATATAAGGGGAAAACTCCAGAGTTTAATGTAAATGATTACAGTTGATAGAAATGACAGTTTGAAAAGAATTCCTAAATTCTGTATGAACTTCCTCAGACACAGTTTCTTCATTGAAGTTCTTGAAAATAAAACATTCCTCTTCAATGTAGTTAAATTTATGTTTCATAACTTTTGCTCCCACTGTAGTAATTTTAGTTCATTCAAATAGGACAACATATCAGAGTTGGATACTATTCTTTAGAGCTTATAGATAGTTGAGTTTCTTCTTCTAGTAGAGGCTTTTAAAATTTTGGCTAAATCACTGTGTTCTTCGATCAACAGCCCAGCTGCAAAGGAGCTTGACAGAGCAGGATGTGGTGGTCATGGAGGACACCAAGTTCATCATGAGCCAGCAATGTTCTCTTACAGATGGAAAATGGTGTCCTGGTCTGCATTGGACAAAGTATTGCCAGCAAGTGGAGGGAAGAGACCCTTCCCCTCTACTCTGAACTGGTTTGTTCACACCTGGAGTATCGTGTCACCTTCTGGAATCCTCCTTGCAAGAGAGACATAGACATGTGGAGACAGCCCTGTGAGGGGCCATAAGGATGGTGAATGGACTGGAACTCTAAATTAAGAAAGGCTGTGAGAGAACTGGGACTGCTCAGCCTGGAGAAATGAAACAGCATGATGGATATCATCACTCTATATAAATACCTGAAGGACAGTATAAAGACAATGGAGTCAGGCTCTTTTGCTGTTGCTCTGTGACAGACCCAGAGGCAATGGACATGCACTAAAACAAGGAGGTTCCCTCTGAATATCAGGAAATATTTTCATTATGAGGGTAGTCAAACACCAGAACAAGTTTTCCGGAGAGGTTGTGAATTCTCTCTTCTTGGAAATATTCAAAAAACATCTGGACACTCTCCTGGGATAGTAGTTCTAAGTGGCAAAGCTTGAGCAGAGAGGTTGGATTAGGTGACTTTCAGAGTTCTTTCACAGAATCATCAAGGTTGGAAGACACCTTCAAGGTACCTATATCAACTGACAACCTAGAACCATCATAATCACCCCTAAACCATATTCCCAAGTGCCACATCCAGACATCTCTGGAACACTTCTAGAAATAGTGATCTGACATCTCCCTGAGTAATTTATTCCAGTGCCTAAGAACCCTTTCAGTCAAAAGAAACAAATCCTAGTACCTAATCTGAATCTCTCCTATTGCAAATTAAGGAAGGTAATTTCTTCTCATCCTTTCACTTGAGACATGGCAGAGAACACCTACCCCTACTTCACTACAGTCTCCTTTCAGTTGTAGGGAGCAACTTTTCCAATCTCAACTACTCTGTGATTCTGTGAAAAGGAAATGTGAGGTCTTGCACCTGTAATGAAACAGCCCTAAACTAGTACAGGCTGAGGGTCCATAATCTGGGAATCATCTCTGCAGAAAACAACCTCAGGTCCTGTTGAATGATAAGCTGAACATGAGCTAATAATGTGATTTTGCAATAGCAACATCCACCAGTACCCTTGCCTACATTAGTAACAATGGAGCCAACAGGCAAGGAAGGTGAGACTTTTCTTCTCAGCAGCCAGGAGAGCATATATGAACAGTCATGTCCATTTGTGGGCTCATTTTGAGATACTGACATGCCACAGTGAGATACAGGGGGGGCAACTGAGCTGGTCATGGCTGGAGAACATGACCTATGTAGAGAAGCTGGGGATAAAGGTTTTTTCAGCCAAAAAAAAAGGTGAGTTGCTGTTGACTGGAAGACGGAGCCATGCTGTTCTTGAGTGTAAATAATGGTGACAAAACATAAACATGAGACAATGAACACATTCTGGGACAAGATGAAATCACCGTCATTAGTACTCAATGAGACAAAGTCCTGGGCAATGTAATTTAATCAGATCTCCTCTGAGTAGTGGGTTTGAAGTAGATGACCTTCAGCAGTTCCTTGTAATTGGAGTTGTTCTATGAACCTCCAGTAAGATTTCTTTTCTATTATATTGGACATCTTTTATGAAGTGACTAAAAAAACCTAAATTGGATAAGAATGGGAAAGGTAAGCAAGATATGAAATAACATGGTAGTCTCTCACATCCATTTTTTCTACCAGTGACAGAAGGGAGGTGTTTTTGTTCATGTCCTGAAGATAGTAAGTGAAGGTTGTAAATATGGTTTATATGGAAAATTATATGGAAAATATAACAAAGTGAAAAAAGACTATATTTGAAATTATCCTACAATATGTTAAATTATGACCTTTTCCTTTTTGAATGAAAATTTTTTTATCCAGTTTTATCCAGATTTAGGCTGTATAATAGATGTAAAAGTGGGAAAAAAATTGCTTTCACCAAGAGTAACAAAGACTATTACTCTGGGAATTTCAAATCTCTCCTACCTTGACCCTTTCCCCTGAAATGCTATCAATGCCTAGAAAATTCTGATATACAATACACATAAAATGTTTTGTTAAAAAATATAAAAAGTAATGATAAACTCAAAAACAAAGCAATAATACCATTTTTTGATATCCTTTTACATTCTCATTACACCTGTTTAATGTCTAGAAAGCATTCTAGTTACAACTGGGAGAATAATCCATATATATATTTAATTATTCCAGTGTCTTAACACGAAGATTTAAAAAACTCCTAGACACTTCTTAAAAAAACACCTTATTAGACACATACAGGAAAATCAAAACTAGAAATTCCTGATTTTAATGTCATTTAAGATGAGATATAAGTGTAGCTATTTCATACAGTATATAAATTTTTTCAGATTCCTTCTACAGAGGAAGAAGAAAATAACATTTTTTCTCTTGGTCACCTTAAGAAAACAATTGTTTCTACTCTATAGCTTAGTAGCATCTGAGGAAAAAGAGGCAAGAAGGAGCTAGACTCATTGATAAGCAGGAAGATTCTATGACTACAGAAACTCACTGCCAGCTGGGATACAGACAGATTTTGTTATTCTAGGTGAGGCTATCAGTTCTATGAAGTAAAACTGGATGTTGAATTCTCCTGTCCTGTACACTGAAGGTAAGATACTAGGCATGTTTTCTTATAGATTATAGCATTGTAATAAATACAAACCTGATAAAAAAATGAATTATTGTTTTAATAATTATAACTGCTGGGGATGTGTCTAGTGCTTTTCCAAGAAGATTAAAATGAACATTAGCCTGAGTGTCATTCAGAAGAAAAGAAACTAGAACAGTGAGCTTTATAAAAAGTATATACAATCCAGAATATCTCAGGAAAAAATGCTGGCATATATTTTGAATTTTCTGAAGAAAAGAACTACAACTCCAATTCTAGCTCCTGATTATTGAAACAATGAAATAAGGATACTGGATATGGAAGAATTACCAGCCCAGCCTTTCACAATAAATTATAAGTTTGATATTACCTCATTTTATTTGCAGTGCATCCTCCTACAGAAAGATGAAATAGTATCTAATACAGGATAAAACATCATTTCCACTGAGATCAAAGAAATACCTTTATAAATAAGGACAGTTTTTGGTTTTGATTGACAATTCACATCTTCAAGTCTAACTCGGAAAAACCTGCATTATAGTAATATCCATTTGAAAACACTGCAAGGTGGTTTAGATGACATAAATTTTTTAACTGCAAGATATTATTGGCAGTTAACAATAACCAGGTAAAAAGGTAATAAACAAGTGTAAAAATGCTTTCAATAGGCATTGAATGTTCAGTGAATGGTTAATAGACAAGGATCATTTGTTAGGCTGAAGGTCAGATATGTCTTGGAGACTACATAGAATGAATGGAAGTTTGATGTATGCATAAGTTATATTTGATTACAATATCAAGGTAACCCTTTTAACCATTATGTATGAGGAAATACAGAAAATAAAACAAGGACAGCATCTAGTTTCACCATAATTACCCAAACAGAATAGCTATGCTTTAAATACTATTAGCATAAAGTTAACAATGTGAAAACATGGCAATCACCTCAAAACATATCTTTCCAAAGGGAACCTCTAACTCTGATAAAGCCAATGACAAAACTCCAGAAAGCTGAGTTTTCATCTCCTAGTATTTATTAGGAGTCTGATCTTCCTAACATTTGTCAAAATACACCTGCATGATACCAGTCTTTGTTCCCATTTTAGAAAGTACATGCAAGGGAGAAAGAGGCTTATGTTGTTCCAGTATGTCTTTTGCATGCCATGGCATACAATGCAAATGTTACTTTCAGATTGTAGACTGGCAGATTGGGAAAAAAAATATTTTTTTCTATGTGTTTTTAATAGACTCCATGTAATCATCATTAAGAAACAATGTGCACTGGGTGCATTGAAGAAAAAGTGGAAATAAATGTATGAAAATCCTTGAGTATCCAACTCATAATAAATATTTACAGCTGTTATCAATTGTTTAGACTGTGACCTTGATAGTGTAAACAGTTCCCTAGCAGTTTGCTATCAGGCCTGCATTTTAGTAATGAATAAAATATTAAAATGTTTATAGAACATTTCATTAAAGATATTAAAACTTCTAACAGCCAAGTGTAGAGAACGCATCTGCAAAAAACCCCATAACACTAAACAGAGCATTACAAATGCATACTGGAAATCCATTAATAAAGGGAACTAGGTATCTGCTAAAATTAAACATTTATCTTTCACTGTTGGGGGCAAAGGTTTATATCCAACACTAATGAGAAGAGCTAAACTATTGGCCTCATCAGTTGTTTGAATAAGCTGTTCCAAAATTAATTTCATGACTTCACTAGCTGTTTGCAAAATACACCTACAACAGATAAGCTGTGGTTCTCTGCTGTTGATGAAATTATTGACACTAATGGAAAATTCAATCTAAATGATAGAGGACTCAGCGGCAAGAACCTGTGCAAAATTTTACCTAAACTCATGGAGATGGTTTTACCATTACACCTATAAACCTGACTTCTTAAGAGAAACAGAAAAAAGGTGATCTTTAAACATGAAACTCTGTTCCTTCAAAATGACAGGGAGTACAAAGTCCTACCCTACTTTAGAATTTATTTGCAGCATTTGGATTGTACAATGAAAAGATACTGTTTTGAAGTATGTATTCTATAATATGCTAGAATATCTGGATTTCCCAAAGCAATAAAAAATACCTAAAGATAATACACTGCAGTGTGAAGATTACAACACCTGAGGCTTTCTCTCTCCAGTCAATAAACTCCTAGTAAAAGTTCAGAAAAAGTTCTGGCAGATTATTAGTCTGGGGCTTATTTCCTGCCTAATCACTTAATGCTACGACAACTCCCTGAATCACACTGTGAGGAACCTGATGCTCTTGGACATTCTCCTGTAACCCAAGTGTCTCAGTCATGCCCTTCTGTCACAACTTCCTAGGAATAGAAATAAAATACCAAGTACCTGGTTTCCTGAAGTGCTAGCCAGGCACTTATGTAACTGCATTTCAAGATGTCTAATAGACATCATTTCAGAGAAATCAGCTCCTTTTTCATTTCAGCCCTCTTAGTCAAAATAAAGTACAGCTTAGGAGCATTTTTCTCTCAGTGAATTACCATTCTACCAAACAGACTAGTCATTGTTACTGTTTTGGTTATCATGAATATTTAGTCATCTCTGCTATACTATCTTGGTTAACAGTTCATGCTGGTTCTCCATTATAACAAAGAGACATTATTTTCCCTCTTGTCACACTCAATAAATCTGTCCACTCCCCAGCAAATACGTCTTGGCAGCTGTCCAATCATGGGAGTCACTAACAAGATGGTACACTTGAGGTCAACCAAATCACTCTTTAATACAATAATCACATCTCAGCTTGGCAGTCCATCACCAATCATTCTTCCCAAATGAGCAAACAAAACTGCAGGAGAAAATTCTCCTGGGCACCTGCTTGCACTGCAATGGTGGTAACAGCTGCTCCAGCAGATGCTTCTCCTGTGATTCAGCACCTGTGCTTTTGCATTGCATTTCTGCAGTGGGCCATGTTAAGAGATATTTTTTTCAATTTTCAAAATGAAATATCTGTACCTAAAATAAATGTTCAGAGGGATCCAGCTCTGTTTCTCTTACTTAAAGGAAACCATCCAGTTGTAGAAAAGAGCCTGAAAGGGCCCTAGAAGTCTTTGTTGGTATAATCTCTGCACTTTCTAATTTATGTGTGAGGCAGATTTGAGGCATCTCAGTCTTCCTGGTATCCTGTAGGTCAGAGAGACCTATGGCAAAAAAAGACAGTTAAGCTAACTTAATGCAGATGAGATAGGTACATATACATATTTTTAAAATAAAACTCTGAAGAATTTTTGATTTGGAGACCATTTATTATTAGGATGAATAATTTCTTGCTTCCTAAATAGAGCAATGGGGATTTGCTGTTTTATACACTTGTTAAAAATGTAGGACAGTGACCCAGTTTTCTATTAGAGGTTTATTAGGCCTTTCTATTTAGATACTTATAAAATCATGTGCATATAAAAATCCTCAGTCCTCAAATAGTCTCGTAAATCTTAGTAGCACATGGAAACCCTCAGTCATGACTAAAAAATCCACCCATTTGGAAATCTAATGATTTCAAAATGTACATTTTAGGAGTTGGACTTGATGTTCCTTATGGGTCCCTTCCAACTCAGGATAGTCTATGATTCTATGACTGTATTCCACATACTCAAATCTGTCAGAAAAAAAAAAATACAGATAAACCATGTTCTTGCTTTCTTCAGAACTCTCTCCCATGTGAGAAAACCAGAAGATAAAAAGAACTTTGTATAACATCATTCATCTTTAGTAGAACCACGACATTGCCTGCTACCTTCTCTTTTCCAGATAAGCTCATATCTCTAATGGACCCTTGATAGTTTATGCATTTCACCATTGCTATGAAAAGCACCAGTTAGGGGATTTCATCGGATGGAGATCAGACTGGACAAAGTAAAAATCAAAACCAATATGTTCTCTGGAGTTCTTGATTTCCTATAACTGTGCTTTTGCTTTTTTGTTTGTTTTTTTTTCCCCCCATTTTATTTCTATAAAACTCTCACATCTTGTGAAAATGCAGGCAGCACACAGGCAGGACAAGGCTTGATCGGGTACTCTTGTAACTCAACCTGTGTGTTAGTAAAAAATGAAGGTTTTTTCTATGCATATAAGTAATGTCTGAACTCTTGCACTTTAAAGTGATAAATCAGAATCACAGTAAACAGTGACCTGGGAATTGAAAGGATCTAGGGCTCGTTTGACATTTTCAGTGCTTATAGCAAACAGGAGTATTGCTGACTGAAAATATAAATTGGACACTATGGCTTAAAATGTCACTTCTCCTTATTTTCTATCTAATTCCTGGGACAAATTCAAAACTATTTAAATTAATGAATAGCACTTGAGGGAATATATAAACCCCAAGCCTTTTCAAATATTTCTTGATTTTTTGGTTTTGTTTTTAATAAAAATAACATATTAATGATAATTATAATTGTATGCAATAATTATAATTATATACAATAATAATAGTAGAGCTATTACTTGCTTTTTGGAAATAGTATCATTGATAAAGTACCCATTTTGTGGGTAGAAGTTTTAACTACTACCAATACTACCCCAGTAACACCCATTAAAATCTATGTCAGATACTTTTGAGAAAGAGAAAAATGTATTTTGAAAATGAAAAGGAAAAGAAAAATGGATTCTTTCAGGACAGAAATACTTTGACATAAAGTGAAATTAAATGTCTTTCTGAAATTCTTAAGTTAACTTCTACTTTACTATGAGAATTCAGTACATCACAGATGAAAAATGTATTTCAGGATTCTGGAAAATTGCAGAGCACTGTTAAAAAGGATGAGGCCCTAAACTCCATTAAGATTGTCCATTATTCCTTTGAAGACTTCAGCTTTGAAAATATATAAACTCAATCTGAAGCTCTGCCTCAAATATTTCCTTCCTATGTGTTCATTGACAAAGACACAGTGATTGTTAGACACTATCTAGACATTTGATGACCTCTCTGTCCTAGAAAAAAGTGACTTGTCAGTTCTCACATTTCTTGTGATATTGTTAAAATAAGTAACAAAACATTGGAACAGTTAGCCATAAAAAGATGTGTGTCAAAGGAGACTTAGGCAGCTCAATGATGTGACTTTAAAAAAAGCAGCAATATCAGAGCTAAAGAAGGAAAAAATTACAAAGCACTTAATGTCATAAAGTTCTTCCCATACATTTATATAGGAGATTGTAATTTCAAAAATCAGCTTTTGCTTATGTTTTTCATGTTCTGTTGTAAAATGCATATTCTTATTTTTAGAAATAGCAGGGGAAAAGGTAACAATATGTATGATGTGCCACACTGACTTAGTCAACTATTTAATTAACTAATGAAGTTGCAGTATCAATAATTTCTAGTTAATAATAATGGGAAAATCTAAATCAATAAATGTCCATCAGATGTGGCTAATGTACAATAAGTTTATAAAAAGAAAATCTCATTCTTAATGTAATTTTTTTTAAATAAAAGATTTATGATAAAGTCACAAAAAACAACAAAAAATAACAGTCTCTAAACCCATCCCAAAACCCGAGTTACAATTTTATTTAATCATCTAAAGATTCATTAACTACTAGGAGGATTTCCAAAATTACTTAAGGCGGTGCCAAGTCTTAATATATTTTATTTGTAATGCCCCTTAGAACCTATCTGAGCCTTTAAACAAATATTTTTGTTAAGCTCTACTCTGATACTCAGGTCATAAAGGGACTTAAACATCTAAATCAATGGAATTCTTATGTTAATTATATACTTTGAAAATGTTAAAATCTCAGTATTTGCTAGTGATACTGGAAAGTCAATTTCAGTAACCTTAAAAGATACTGAATTTGAAGATTTACTGAAAATAAGTCATATAATTGCTAGCAAAGCCAGAGCAGGAGTACTGAAAGGGCCTCCTGGAATACTGAGGCTTTTTTTTCTTTCAAGAATTCAGTCTTTACTATTAAAAGCAGATTATCAAAATAAATGCTAAAGTCAAAATTCTCTGCCATTAGGTCCTGAACATTAAAGAAAAATGTGAATCAGGCAAAATGTATTAAATTCTTTGCCTTGATATCCCTACCCATAAGATATACCAAACAACTAATTTTACATTTCTTATGATGGGTATGGTAGTTGTGATTAATTTTCAATCAACAAGGCACAAATTATCTCGTTCACCTTTGTATGATAACGAAGAAAAAAGTATTAATGGTTCCTAAGAATGCATTAAAGCTCGCTCCATTTCAGTAGGCCAGAAAAATCCCCGTGAACCCTTTAAAACCTCAAATCTGATTGCAACCATTGTCAGAGATGCTTTGTGGAGACCAGTTATAGCAGGGAAAAGCCAAAAAGGAATATTGGTGGAGGAGAGAGTTCAACATATAGTTGTTACCACTTTGGAAATAAAGCAAATTCCTGAATATCTTATGTCAGGACTACTTTGAACACTTTCACTATACTGGTCACAGATGGATCATTCAATGATCTCTGTAGAGCGTAGTTTGTGGTGGGAGAAGCTGTTAGCATATATTAAGATATGCTGTCAGGCCAGTGATGTCATGTCTTTCATTTTGGCTGTGAGTGTTTCACTGCATTGATATAAAATGTAGTTTTCCTTATCTAATTGTGTTATACCATGAGCTATCAGAATTTCTTTAAGAAAAGTGATCCTA
>JAWWMU010000106.1:123877780-123908579 GCA_035048155.1 Cinnycerthia olivascens
AAATAAACAACTTTTTCCACTTTCTTCCAAGGAGATTTTTCCTATCCCGATTCAACTAAGGGGAGGGGTGGTCCATCCAGAGGTTTGTTTTTTATTCCCTTCTTTCCCTCTCCCAAATTTGCCCTAAACTAGGACAGTACCAAAATGAATAGGCATTCAAAACCAAGTGTTTTACTAGAGTATGGAACACTTTCTATAAATTAAAGGAGCAAGCAAGACAAACATGTAGGAGCAAAATGTGAGTCTATGGCAACTGAGACAAGAATCTGATCTGGAGCTGGAAACCGCCCCAAAAAAGCAGGGAGGTACATGAAATTGTAAGCCACACAATTTTATTGATAAGAATGTTTATGCAAATAATGAAGTTCATTGTATTTACAGCCACGCTATGCCTATTGTTCATAAGTCTAGCAAATCTAAACCCAGAATCAATATCTAAACAAATATTATCTAAACAAATTATTTTTTCTCACATTAACAAATGAAACCTATAGCTTGGGATAAAGATCCACAACTTTATTTAATAAGATTCATAATTCCTCAAATAATTAGCCTTTTAAAACCTGTGACTAGTATGAGTCTTTGTAGACTGTATTTCCCATGAAATAAATACTTGTGGCTAAACCATACCTTTCAAATTGGTAATTTTGGGGAAACTGGTGGATTCTTAAATATGTCATTGTGCTTGAGACCTGTGGAAATCTTCTGTGTTCATTGTACCTCATTAATTCTTTTTTTTTTCCAGGATTATTAGAGAAATTGAAAGATGGCAGGTGAATTTAGAGATTAATCCATTAGACTATACATGCTTCCCTTTCAAAGTTTGTTAATTTTCTTTCCTCTTTGTCAGTTTTAATTTGTCACTAAAACTAGAATGAAATAATTGTGTCAGTGTCTGAGTTGTGTTTCATAGTCAAGATTTTAGTGCAGGTATAAAATTGGCTTTTGGATTCTACTGACACTGGTTAAATGATTATGGAGTAACACATGTTGAGTCAAGGCTCCTGACATGCCAAATTAAATCAAAATTAGTTCAATGGCAGTCTAGTGCTTATGCACACTGGTAACATATATTGTAAAATAGCTATAAGGTTACTGCATGCAAAATATTACAATCAAAAGAAATCTTTGCCTTTGGAAACCAATGGCAAAAAATTATAAATGGTGAAATTATTTAGACCTGGACTCTGAAATATCTTTCCTTCTGGTAAGTCACTACCTCATTTAAAATAGGACTTTACAGAGCACCTGTCTGTCACATTAATATTCCATGCAATGATTAGGCACCAACACTATCAAAGTCATTCTAACCTTTCAGAACTCTCTTTGGCTAGTTTCCCACATTAGTCATAAAACCAGTACAAAGTCTACTTCCATTCAGCCTTTTACAGCTATTGAAAAAATTGGAACATCTAATTCACACTCTGACATCCTTACAGAGGAGAGTGAAGGCAGGACCATTCTCCAGGCTTTTGTAAAGGGTCACCAGATTGAATTCCAAGGCTACTCCATATACACAAATAACATCTTCGTTCTTGAAAGCAGCTATGTAAACAAAAGGATCAGGTATTTCAATGAAACTCAGAAAATAAATAGCAGGGCTGTGCTACTGAATTCTACAGTTATATATCTTACTGCTGCAGACAGGGACAGATTTTGAAATTTATTTAAACATGAAGACAAGGTGATTAAACCCTAAAGGACCTTCTATTGAGAAAACAGTGAGTATCAATTTTTCATTGTTTTAGACACTTTAATCATGTTATTAAGAGATTGTATACATATAATAACACTGGCATTAATAGGCTTCCTTTTACAGATATGAATTAGTCATAAAATTAAGAGCTGTTGAAATAAGACTTTAATTTCTAACATACAAGTGATTTTAAGATTAATTAAAATTAAGCCATCAAGGTTGTGATAAAATTTCCAGTCTCTTCAATAAAGTCAAAGCTGTATAAACAAATGAAAATGCTATGTTTCAACTACCAGAAATATTCATGATTAGAATTATTTGCCTTCCTTATGAGCTGTACAAATCAACTTAAATGTATTGCTCTTGTTAGCTTAGGCTCTCTGGGCCCACTTTAATTCAGGCATCTGTGTATGCTGTGTGACAATACTGTTTAGTGATAAAATACTGCCACATAGCATCACATTTCAGCATCTGACACACCACATGCTGGCTAAAATGTTCTGCACTTATTTAGCAGTTGGTGCTTCACCACTGAATTCACCAGAAGGCAACACAAGCAAGGAAAAAGAGATGTCGAACTTTGCCCTCAGATTTTCTTACTGCTTTGGTGATAATAGAAAATTCAATTGCTGAACACAGTAAAAAGAAATAGGACTTTATATAAAACTAGGTCAATATGAAATCCACTCAAAAAAAGTAGAGAGACTAAGACACAAAAACCTGAAGTGGCTGGTTCCCAATTATTCAGGCAGCTCACAAAAAAAAAAAAAAAGGAAATAGAGGAACTCCTACCTGTACAGAGTCAGGACAGCAGCTTCAAAAGCCAAGCCTTTGCCATTCTGAAGGCAAAAAATATTTGCCTGTTGCCTGAGAATTTAAAATATATGGTGGTTCAAGCATTCTGAAACAGAGACTAAAAGATGCTCCTTCCAACTCCTCTGAACATTGTTTCCTTCCCATTACACACACAACCAAGAACTCTAAATGTATCCAAGGTACATAAGAAATTACACTTAAGATGGAATGCCTATTTTTGTATCAATCAATCATTTTTTCATTAGAAAGTACAGATACAACAGAAGTAAAACTTTGAAGGGAAAACATATTTTCAAGGGAAAATATATTCATCTCATTGAGTTTTCTTTCAGGAAGATTTGCAGAGACACGCAATAAATGCTTTAATATAATAAAAAGTGTATTCTTCAATGATGATCATATGGAGCAAGCACCTTTTCCTCTGTAGTTTGTATTATCTGTCAGTGTCCATTAGGAATGGATTTTTTTTCACCTGCTTTACTATAGTCTATAGATGAATCACTATGTTACATTTCCCTGCTATGGGCAGAAATAACATATAAGTTAAATGACTACAATGAACTATAATAAATTTCAGAATGACAAAAGACCATCAAAAAACCTCAGCAGTAATCATGGGTTAATAATCATCTATTTCATTATTAAGACACATCAAATTAATTTTTGTAACCTGCATATATTTCATTAATCACATTAATGATTTTGTATGATTTTCAGGTTTCAGGGAAGTTTTCCTCCTTCATGCACATGATCTCTCCACTGCGTTCCAGAGTAATTCAACCCAAAAGTTCCAGGACTTCCCTAATTAATTTTTGAAAGCAGTGAATACCTACTATACCAGGGTTACCACAAAGTGTTGACTTCCATTTTCTTTCTTTTGATCTTCCTCTGCCTTTGAGTTTTTGTGTGGCTTGTGTGTGGCAAGTTTTCCCTATATGCACCAGCTGAGAATTTTCCTCTGTTGTGGTGAGCTCCTCAGCAGCTGAATTAAGGAGCTCAAATTTGCTTTGTTCAACTCAAGCTGTGTAAGAATGCCCTAAAAGGATATTTTAAGATGAGATTACATTTTAATCTTCATCTTGATGAAGTCAGGTACTCATACAGAACTTATAGGAACTCTTTGCCTTATAGAGCTATATAAAAATCACACTGTTTCTTTCTATTTTATGCAGTTTACAAAGCATAATTTAAATACAGTGAAGCAGTCCAGTTCATTCCATGGAGGTAGGGTGTCTCAAATGTAATCATCAGTGTTCCAAAGAAAGGACATCTTCAAATATACAATTTTTAGAGACAATTAAAAGCCGCTTCACACATAACTGTTTTAGAAATAAAATGGGTTCAGTTTGATTGCAGAAGGGTTCCTTGCAGCTGATCATGATATATACATATATGAAAAGAGATTAATTAGAACTAAGGACCTCCACAGATCTCCATTTAAGAAAAAAATGTAATTTAGTATGTTGAAAACAATATCCTAACACTGACATTTTCTAGCTAGACTATATTAAAAATGAAGAGTTTAGTTTCCTTCTATTATATATTTTAAAGAGGTTCTGTGGTGTCTTTGGACAGAAGCTCAGATTTTCTGGTGTTGGTACGACCTCATGGTTCAGAGATTTTCTTGTTTCTCTGCCTCTTAGAAGGCCTGTCTATATTCTTTCATAATCGCTGAAGTTCAGGATGAAGCTCTGTGTGATTTGGTAGAAGGAGTTTTAATTTTTTATTTGCATCAGTAGTAGATTCCTTCTTTTCTTAGACTTATGCCTGAGACTAACACCAGCAAAAAAAAAAAAAAAAGTAAGCAGTACCAGACAAACTGTTATATGCTGACTAATTATGAAGAATCCAGCCTAGTAGCATGATTGCAAACTCAATTATATTGGGCATCTCTGACCAGGTTTCTGTTAAGGAGGAATACAGTCTTACAGAGCTGCAAAGTCTGTGCTCTGGTCCAAAGCAGCACACTGAGTGCCTGACATCTTTGTAGGGTCATAGCACAGATGTCAGGCCTCTCCCACTTGGTAGAACCTTCATTTACATTCTCTAGAAAACACTGGGATCACATGTGAGAACACAGAATTACTATGAGGAACATTATCACTGTCTTCTAATTAAACATCCTTCCAAAATAATCATATACAATATTTTAAATTCATTTTAATTAAGATCTTGAGCTGCACATTTTATCCCAGTTTGGTTTTATGGTACACTGTGCATAATAAAGGTTATTATTCATTAAGGAATCTTCTTTTCATGTTCTGTGGCAAGTTGGTGAAAAGAAACTAATGCTATGTTGATCACACTTGAAATTTCTCCTATTATCAGTCCTTTTATTAATCTTCCTTTTATTATAGATACAACTAATTAAAATCAGAATATTATATATTTGATACATATATAGTTATCTATAATTGGCTATTATAGATATAACTGAGATATATAGAACTCAGTCCAGAAAAGAAACAGACAAACTCAAAAATTATTTTATTGCTTCCAGTCTCCAGCTTTTGCTTTTCTGAGCAAATAGTCCTTCTCTAGAATGTTTTTTAAAATAAGTCTGTAAGAATGGTAAGGAATAGAAGAGGTTATAGGGAGAGTTTTTTAATTTTATTTTGGTTATTTTCCAAATAAATGCTGTTGGAGTGCAGCCCAGTTGGAGCTCTGCAGCAGGGTTTATAAACTGACAGTGCTGACTTCAAGCAGAGCTTCTGCTTCCCAATTTGCAGAGCTTGGGAGCTGATCTTCAGTTTGAACTGCAAATCCTGGAACCTTCAGTCCTCACTTCAGCACCTTTGTGGATAGGGCTGGTGTGTTCAGCTGATCCTCCTGTCAGACAGAGCCTGAGACATTTCATAAGAAATATTTTGCAGTCAGTGAACTACCATTTACTTACAAATAGTCATTTCATCCTAAATATATCCTATTGCTTTTACCCAGAAAAGATAAAACAAAATTAAAGCATATTAAAACCTTCTGGGACTTCCTTCAAGCAGAAGTAAAATGATCTTTCTTCACTAGCTAAAGGGAGATTGAGACACTGTTACCCACTATCACTTTACATTTGATTTAAAGCATCCATGTAAGTCTTTAATGCTCTCTAGCAAGAAACAGTTAATTTCTTTTACTTCTCCTGAATATCCTGTGCCTTTTTGATGTTAATTGCTTGTTGTCCCATTACAAACCTCTTAAAGATTTTCACTATTAACCAAATTACTTAAATATGTAGTTAATTTAAAGCACATAAACACACTGTATTGACACTGTACTTGTCCTTTAAATTAAACATATACTTTCTGTCTTGTAGCCTAAATGTGAGTCTCTTCCATCAGAAAGGGTGGTTTGGGGATGTCATTGTTCTGCAAGGTGCTGATCACTCTGCTCTTCTTATGATCAAAAGGCAAATAGTGAATTCTCAGAATTTCTTACATTTTCAGCACCTTGCAGGAGCAAATCTACCCTTTATCAGCAAAATCAAGGTCTGAATTTACATGTGTCTACCTGCCTTCAAAGTTTGAGTAATTTTGTGCTCACAAATCACTGACCTGAATTCATATGCCTAAAGTGATTGTGAGCACAAATATTAGCTCTTATCTAATCACCCGAAGAGTATTTGCACCTGTTATGAATTATGCATGCAGAAATTCAGCTCAATTATTTGTATATGCAAAGTTGAATACACAAAAAGCCCATTTCTTAAAATCTAGGACAAGATGTTAAACCCACTATATTTTTTATAACAAGTACCAGCTTATCAGAATACTGAATATTTTATGTCTGGGTAAGTGCATATGCTTAAAAGTGGTAAAATCTGGATTAATAAAAGATTGTTCACATAATAACAGGATAAAGTTTCTTGCCTGAATTCTGAACATTTGGAATGCATTTAGCAAACTTATTCAAAGAAGACAACAAACTGTCATTAGAGAGCATAGATTTTTGTATTTGTTTATGTAAATTACTGTGTTTAAAAATAGGACTTTTAAAATGTCATTTCAATCAAGGTATGAGGAAAAGAGTCCGAAATCATTAAGAAAGTACAATGGTGAAAAGAAATTGGAAAAGTTCCTGAACTAAGATAACAAATATTTTCAAAAGAAATAATATTTATTGAGATGAGCTGAGGTCTTCTGTCTTGTTTATATTGGTCTGTCTGATACTGGAAATAAACATAACTGCATGAAACTAGGACATATTTTTTCCCCATTGTTTCTTTGGTAAGGATGACTGCTATTGAGGTAAGTCAGAGGAATGCCTATTAGCAGGTAAGACAAGGGAAAAGAATCAACTAAGAGCTCCTGTTCTGACAGTTGGCAAGGAGAGATGAAGAGGGAAAAAGATTCTAATAGCAGAGGAGGTGAAGAGACTTACCAGATATCCTACACAGCTCGCCCAAAAGAAAGTTATTCTAAGAACAAAGAAAACTATGAAAGCAGGGATTCCACATTTGTTGAGCTGCATAGTTAGTTTAATCTTTGGTGTTGTGTCTTTCCATCCTGGTCAGCTCCCTGCTATAACTTTACAGCAAGAGCCTGCTAGAGTGTAAATCATGTGAGGGGATTTTAGTAGTGAGAATGAATCTGGCCATTCAGTCGGTGTTAAAGGCTAAGTGAAAAACAGTCACAAGATAACTACCTTCTTTATATTCAGTATGGAAATAGGGTTTTGACTTCAGACATGAGAGGCATAGCTGAACAAACATGACCCAGATTCACACTTGTCTGTGATATGAATTTTGTTTTCCTTGTTGCACAGTGAGCAATCTAAGCTGTTTTAAAAGACCTACTTACAGTGACTCAAAAATATAGTTGAAAATATCCTAATAACATTTTCTTTCATTCTTTGTAGAGAAATTACCACCAAAAAAGGTAGTAATTATTTTAATTTTTGAACCAGCATAAACTTTAAAACTAAAATATGAAAAATTATTTGTTTCCTTCATATCCTCCCAAATAGTTGTCTGTTTACTGTAAGGACATCTAAGAACTTCCAAGTCTAAATAGGAGAGGAAGAATTTAGTCTGTGCTATTTTAAGTTCAGAGAAATCTTTAGGCAAAGCAAAACATCCTAGTAATCACCACAGATGAAACAGAAGTGCTTCAAAGAAGTAAATTTGCAATTTTGAGTCGCTGTTTCATTTAAGAAAATGTCCTGAAAGTCCTTGAATTTTGACAGTCTTGCATCAGCTAGCTGCCTGCAGCATTCCCTTGGGGCTGCTCTTCAGATGTTCTCAGGTTGGGATCTATAGTAACACTGCTTCATATCACAAGTGCAAACAGCTTTTCTTGCATATTTATCTCATTGCTATCTTGGAAACTGTATGCACAGCACAATAGCTTTTCAAATATTGATGGAATATTCAGTTGTTATCTCCCTTTCAGCTCTCCCTCAAAATGCAGTACAAACATTTTCAGCCTTTGTTTAACACACTATATACCTGCTTCTTACTTTTCACTGCACATATCCAAAGTTGAAATAACAGTTAAATTAGAAATAGCTGAACAATAGATAAATTCTTAAATCATTTAAAAGATACCGACCAAATTTTTGAAATCAGTTGACTCCATATTTCTGAATATATTATTATGACCTGACTCAGATTTGCCGGGACAGACCTAATTGGAAACTCACCTCCCAAATTGCTCAGCTGGCACGTCACTTTTCTACAGATTGCATGATTATGCTGCCTTTTCCCCCACATCCATTTGATTTAGAGATATGTAATATAGGATCCAGTAAGATAAAGTTCTTCCTTTCCATGTCAGTCAAGAGTTCAGTAAGGACCCCCAAACATATGTATCTACTGTAATTTGGTACTAGCTTCCTGCCAATGATGGTGTTTAGCTGCTGCTCTTATGAGCATAGGTATGGCTGTGGGGTGGTAGAGACAAAAATACTGTGTCTACCACTATGGAGAAGCGAATATCTCAGGACAGCTTTAATGGCATGTGTTGTCTATATTTGGACACCTGAATCAAGCTTTATCTCCCTTTATAATCAATGAGTATCTGGTCAATACAATAAAGAGTATGGAAAACTATTTACTTCACCCTCAGTAGATATGTGTTTATTGTTCAGGTGATTTTCTCTAGAGACTGCACTGATTATATCAAATATAATGCAAATTTAGACAATGGCTTACATGAAGATACTGATAACAAAATACTATTGAGAGTTCTACTTTTTAAGATAACCCCCACCATAAACAAGGACATGCACTCTTGCTGTGAGGTGTTCTGTGTCCTCATGGAAAAAGTAGGCAGATATCTAAAACGGGATTCATGGCCATTGAAGAGGATAATCTACAAATCCATGCATACTTTGGTAAGAAGATTTTACGAATGCATTTAATTTTTATGTTCACTTCAAGGTTTGTTTTTCTGCTTACTCCAGACTGCCACAGGCTTGGACACATTTCAGGGCTAAGCTTCTGTCCTGGGTTGATGCTAAATTGTATCCCCATTCGTCTGTTTAGTTCAGAAATAAGTGTTGTACCTTTAAAAATTTACTAAATATTAAAATAAATACATAAAAATTTGAGGGACTGGTCCCCCTACTACAAGAGGATAGTTCTCATTATTGGGCAGCAGATTATTAAACTCATGTTTTCACAAGTCATACTGTATCAAGCCACTTTCTTGGAAAGGAAAGAACAATAAATTAGAATCTTGTTAAAATGTGTAGGCATTCCCCTGATCATTGTCTTAGATGAGATGAATCTCTCTCCATGAGCAGCTGTTCTTACAGAAGCAGCCTAGATGACTAGATAACTAGAGTTTTAGTCATCTGAGCTGAGTGACCTGTGTGTTGCCCTGTCTGGCAGTCAATGGGGCTGCTGCCACAGCTACTCCATCACAAGAAGGACAGGGAAGAACAGGAATAGTGAGAAAACTCATGGGTAAAATAAAAGCAGGGAAATCATGAATCAATTACCGTCACAAGCAAAGCAGACTCAACTCTGGAGAATTTAATTCAATTTAAAGCATTTAATTACAGATTTAGGTATTGGAAACTAAGACAAATATTTAGCCCTTAAAGAAAACATATTTCCTCCTCCTTTCCCCAGCTCATCTTCACTGCAGGCCTCTCCTCTCCTGGTTGTTGCCACAGATTGTGCTCTTTCTCTTTGATGAGGTGTCATGTGTGCCAAGGGTTTGGAGTTAGGGTATAGAGCTGTGTCCTGATGTTCCTTGTTCCTGGCTTTGCTTCTGCTTCTTCCTTACTGCTTGTTTCCTCCTCACTGGTACCAGTCCTCCATGGTTTACAGCCCCTCTGTAGCAATGGCCAGCTCTGCCATGAAGAATTCCATATGTTCTCATGTCACTGATCCTTTTTTCTCAGTGTTTTACCATTCTTTCTTAAATATGTTGATCCAGATTCACCTCCCACTAGGCAGAGGAGTTCAGTTTTGCCCTGATGGCTGGCACCATCTGGAACTGGCTGTGTCTGGCATGGAACAGCTCCAGTCTCCTTCCAAAGGCTGCCCAACAACTCATGCTACTTTCACCGTGCTCTTCATATGCATTGCAGAGATGAGTCCCCTCTAAAACAACTTACCATCAGTCTGCAGAGGTGAATCTGCAGTAAGTCATCCTGCAGATGATAAAAGGGCCAGCAGCACTTTGTTTCCTGGTGCCTTTGATGCTCTGAGGTGGTGTGTGGGGCCACGCTGCTCATTGTCCACTCAGGGAGCTGCCAGTTCAGACCATGGGCTTAATCGCAGGCAGCAAAAAGTCTGGTAAATCTCAGGACAAAACAGTGAGAGCTACTAACACAGTAGCTACAAGCATTTTTTTCCTAGTGTTCAACTTCTCCTCTGGCCTTGTTTATATATCTGTCTTCAATTTTAAAACAAACACCTTGTTTAGCAAGACTCCCCTGAAGTGGTTGCAGAGCTTTTACTGAGAAGCCCTGAATGAGAGTTCCCACTGTGTCACCTTGTCTACTGCGCTGGCAATAATTTCAAAGGATTTCAACAAACTAGTCATGCATGATCTTGATCCTTTCCTGAACCTCACTGACAACCAGACTGTTTTTTTTCTCATGAGCCTCTTCCACTTTGATCTCAGAGTTTTAAAAATTTTCCAAGCTGATGTTTAACTGCATTCTTTACAATTCCTTTATGTCTGTACTTGTATGTCTTCAGTTTAGCACCAGCCAATTAATCTGGCACCGTTACTATCTTCTACTTATAGGCCATGTTCAAATGCTTCCCTTAGTGTTGCTTTACCTGGGGTTTTGGTCCTCATCTGGAGGTAGGCATATACTCTGGAGCTACAGAGCTGAACTGACCACAAACAGGTACCTGGAAAATTAGAAGCAAGCCCAATAGAGGCTAAGAAATGTGTGTTTTAAGTAAAACAGAAAGAAAAGTTACAGTAATCCTTCCTCCAATCCTTGCTGCTCTCTGTAGAGGTGTGACAAGGAGGCTCCCCCCACACCACTGCTATTATCGAGTTAATATAGCAGATCAGCAGATCAGCACTGTGGATACTTTCTTATGTTTTTCTGATTGCTTGGCAGAAGTACTGGAGAGGTACTTGGCAATCATCAGTAATCAATGAAATTTTTGCTATTCGAAATAGCAGAAATTGGTTAGATATATAGATCCACCTACCAGCTTTCTCTGCACTTTTCTCTGACATTTACCAGATGAACAAAATAAATGTTGTGTACAAAACATATAGCAATGATTTAAATACCTTGACTAGCTTTAAAATTAATAAATGCATCAATATCATTTTAGATTTCATGAGGAAAAATGATGAAGTGGTAATCCACAGGCTCATAAGACACAAGGGAACTGGAAACATGATTTGAAATATTATGGCAAAAATCTAGATGTAACTTCTAAAATTAAGGGCTTTAATATTTTCTTTTAAGAACAAGACTTCTGCAACTATAAGGCAGGTTTTCTGTTTGAGTATTTATTTGCATTTTGAGAATACACATTAAATTAATGAAATTTATATGAAATTGGGGAAGAAAGTCTTACAATTAAAGGAAAATACAGCATGTTTCAAGCTATAAAACAGTATAAATGTAGAATTATCCAGTAGTAACTCTTTATTCATTTGATTCTTTGAATTGTAAAATTTATTAGGTTTTTTTACTCACTATGCACATGTATCTACAGTTTAAATTTATAAGGCTACTTTGCTTAACCATGCATATGCTAAAAGGTATAGGTATTTTCTATTCTCATGCACATATGTAATTGTGATTAGTCAGTTTATCAAGCAAGAAGTGAATCAACAATGTCACTAGGTTTGTTTAGGCTGACATATTCTTCCATTGTTACTTTCAAAGTCCAATGGTTTCTGAGCTAAGAGGGCAAGAACTTAGACATTCTGGGCAGTGAAGCAAAAATTGCTTTTTGTCATTAAAACCAAACCATCCTGAAAAATAATGATTTGCTTTTAATGGATTTTTTCCTTTATACAGGTATTCACATGCATCAAGCTACCTTTAATTTAGGTGGTTTAGGCTGTTGCAGAAGCAGAGCAAATATATACAGCTGTTAACAAAGTGTAGAGCATCAATGTGTTTAGTGATTCTCCACTAGATTTTATACAAAGGAAAGGAATTGTCAATTTCACTTTGCTGATAACTAAACTTGTTATACTTTTTCTTTCTCTGTAGTGGAATCATAACAGCATCATTTACGCTGCCATTTCAAAGTTGTGACTTGAATTTTGTAGTCTTCACTGTTAGGATTTCAGTACAGCTGGAAATATTTTCTGAATTTGAGCAGTCATACTCTGTTCAAAAAATGGCATTGCAATTCTCCCTCAGAACTGCTAAAATATTTATAAAATGAGAGAAAACCATTCATCAAAAAAACCTTAATCTTGCTGTTCACTTGCTTTCAGAATATTAAGGTCAACCATCACTGCTGATTCTTGTTCAGGAACCCTGAGCCACAGAAAAAGAAAGAAAAACAGACACTATATTTTGTCAACAAGGTTTGCTACATTTTTTCTGTAACTGCAAATATGGAATTTATTTGTGCAAATATGACAGATGCATAGAAATTAGAGATTAATAACAGCTCTGTCCCATTGTCACTTTTGATCTTCGTGGTATGTTTTGGTGGCTAATAAGTTGCTCTGTTACCAATTCTTGGCTGGCCCAGCCTTGACAAAGCATTCAGAATCACAGCAGCCAGCAAGACAGAAACAGGCCTTTAAAAGTGTGACTGGGATCCCCAAATTGTCTGAGTGGGCGATTCCAAAACTGATCTTGGTACATAGGAATACAGCCATCATCCAAATAAACAGCAACTGGGAAATTAAGAGGCCTGTGGGAGGAAAAAAGGTAATCTAATCAGATATACAAGTGAAAAATTGTGACAGGTAAAGAAGGGAGCAGGGCAATAGTGACACTGGTGTCACTCTTTCAGATGTGCTCCGTGACACAAGAGGCTCTTCCTGTGCCCCAGTAACAACCTCCATGTCACCCACAGCCACCAAGGGGGCACCTGGAGACCCGAACCTTTGGGGTTTAGGGTATCTCTCCTCTCAGTATATGGGAGCAGCCAGAGCACTCACCTCTCCCCGAGGAGGTGGCATGAGCAGGCCCAGGGACCTTCATCCCCCATAGCTTCTGAAGAAGTACATGTGCATTTATTACTGTGTTGGGGATCAAAAGACGGATTAAGATTTATCAGGATTATATAAGGTATTTAGAAAGCACTTTGATGCATATTAACACTTAGAATATCGTGGTTTATATGTCCTATTGCTAATATTGATCCTGTGCATATATAGTTTGTTGATTCTCAATTAATCACACCTCATTAATAAATCAGTAAAACCACCTGAATCCTGATTTGGTTTAAACTACATGACCTGAACAGGTTTTCCATCGTGCAGGGGCTTGATTTATTAATGAATGTCTAAACTGCGATTAAGCAGCTTGGAAACATGAAAGCTTATCTAGTTGCACCCACTACTTTGCTTGCCAGTCTGACAGCTCCTATCTGATTTTAACTGAACTCACATGAAGTGAAAAGTACTTTGCTGGCAGTTCTGCTCTCTGTTGAGCAGTGTGGGGTAGGTAAGAGGGCTGAAAAGACCACATTTTTTCAGCTGTTTTGGGGGAATTTGGTTTAGGATTTTATTTGTTCGTTTGTTTGTTTGCTCACTTGCATTTCACTGCTCATTTATTTCTTTTTAATTTTGTAGAGTTTTTGAGTTTCTTTTGTTTCTCTTTTTGTTTTTTACAGTCACAGTGAGTCCTTTACAAGAACCTCTTCGCTCATATTCTCTTCTTTGCCTCTTCATTGTACTTTTCTCTCACTGATTTCTGGATTGTGGAGAACATGATAAATTATGTTTAGTACAGAGGCATGGTTTTCTTTGAGTTAAGGATGTTTTGCCTTTCACTTTGTGGCCCATCATGGAATAAAAATACCTCTGATTGGTGTTGTCATATATCCAGCATGTCTGATCTTATTCATTGGCTTGAAAGTTCAAGCATGTTAATCACCCTTGGGTGTTTCCATCGAAGACTCAGAAGTAACTGAAAATAGTAGTGAAATCACTCTACTGTATTTTGGGGTCTACAAAAACTGGTGCATGCCTTAACTTGACAAGTCTTTTTTAGCTAGAGGCTGTTCATGTTCAACAATTGTAATTTATGGCATGATCCTAAGCCACACCAAAAGTTGTTCTGTAAATTGTGAAAGAGGTATAAGAAAATACTTCTCTTTTCTGAGAGCTTTAGGTGGGTCTTTTCATAAATTCCTTAAATAAAATGTAAGGTTGAAATTTCTGCTGACTGAAAATACTTTTAATAGGTTAAATAGCTTGGCAAACCTCAGTAAGTGAACATATTTAATTTGCACTAAATGTGTAGTCAGAATATTTATTTTATCCTTTACCTACAACAATACAAAACCGATCAGAAAATATACTCTGAAAGGTCAGACCTGGAATTTAATACCAGGTCTGGTATTTAAAATTACCTCATTCTTTCTGCACAGTTGGCAATCCTATTAGTTGTAGATTTTGTAAATATATTTTTACTGGTATAGTATCCTATTAACATTATCCTGTAGACTTTCTCATTCTTATATTAACATTATCCTGTAGACTTTCTCATTCTTTTTCAGTTTCTACTCCTTTCCTTCCTCTATTATTTAATATTTGAAAAAATATTCAGCTGTTTCATGTTAAAGAAATAAGTATTATCTTTCTTTATGTGCAATATTTTCTGTCATCTTAAACATAATTCTTGTCGCAGAATCACAGAATCTCACAGAATCACAGAATATTTAGGGTTGGAAGGGACCTGTGGAGATCATCTAGCCAAATCCTCTGCAAGGCAGGGTTACTTACAGCAACCCTTATACAGGGATGTATCTGGATGGTTTCTTATTCCTGTCTTGATAGTTATATACCACAATTTCTGTCAACCTACTTAGACTGGTTCAAGTGCATGTTACATGAAACTTTTTCAGAATTATTTATTTCATAGTTTTCAGTACATTGACTATTTGGGATGAAAAATTTCTTTCCTATATTATTAAATTGAAATTACAGAAGAAATTGCTGCCTCAGAGATGGTTAATATGCTATCCTTATTTTGAATGGCAAACTGCCCAATAATGTGGAGTGATATACAATTTAGTTATTATATTGGAATAACTTTCATCTATTAATTTTTACAGTGATGGCATTAAAATGCATCAAAAAGTGCCAAAACGATAGGCAATTTTCCAGTTCAGGGTAACAGATATTTAAATCTTTGGTGTATGAATCCATATAACTGTCCAAGGAGGATTGAGGTGATCCGATGCAAGTGCCTAAGGGAACTGATGAAGATTCCTTCTTTAGGGTAGACTACTATTTTTGAGCCCTGTGATTATTCTGACAAAAATTCCAGGCAAAGACTGAAAGGTCAGTATCAGAGGCTTCAACAACAGGAAAAACTATATCATTATGTGAGACTTCTGGTGTAGTAATTGTAATGTATTTTACTGGAACCTGATTGATTTTCTTTCTTAATTTTGACTCAACACAAGGGACACATTACTATTGTACTCTATTCTCTACTCTAGCTGTGCATATTAATGTTTCTCATTCTTATTAATCCCATTAATCTCAGAATTAGATAGTATCTCATAGCAATTACTTACATATGCTAATTATGTGTTCTGTAAATTAGCTCTTCAGGTTTAAAATTGCTTCATAATTAAATTGATTGGACTACCTTTAAAAAAAACCCAAATAATAGTTCCATCTTTTTATTTGTAGGCATATATTTTTCTTATCTTTGACTATTCCTAATCCTTAAAATACCTACTTGCACTAAAGTTCCTTTCTAATCCTTCAGGATCTGATTTAGAGCCCACAGTAAGAAATAATACTCCTGGGAAGTTTCATTTTCTGCTGTTTTTTAACACAAGAGTAACCATACTAATGAATTTTTGAGTGTACTTTCTAACCAGAAGATCAGACTATGTATTTTTAAATTCTTATTAAATGTTCTTCCACTAGTATTCTAATACCATAGAGGCTGGATGGCAGTTCTGGAGACCATCCAGTCCAGCACAGTGCTCAAAGCAGGGTCAGCTAGAGCAGGTTGTTTTGTACCATGTCCAGCTGGTTTCAAATGTCTGTATGAATGGAGAACTGCACAGTTTCTATGGGCAACCTGTGCCAGTGCTAAAACCACCTCACAGAAAATTCCTATATTCAAATGGCATTTCCTGTGTTTCAGTTTTTCCCTATTTCCTCTTGTCCTGTCTATGGATAACAAGGAAAAGAGCCTGAATCCATTCCTTTCATATCCTCCCTTTAAGTTTTACATATACTGATAAGACCCCTACAGAGCCTTCTTTTCTCCAAGCTAAGCATTCCCACATATCTCAACCTATCCTCTTGGGGGAGATGTTCCAAGCCATTACTAATGTTGGTGACATTTTCGAGACTCCCTCCGGTATTCTGTACTTGGGATCCCAGAACTGGACACAGTGCTCCAGATGTGCCTCACCAGGGCTGAGCAGAGGAGCAGACTCTGCTGGCAGTGTTCTGTTAAATGAAGCCAGAGATGTCAATGACCTTCTCTCCTGAAAGAGCTCATGTCTGGCTTATATTCAGCTTGGTGATCTTCAGGACCCACAGCTGTTTTCCAGCTGGCTCCCAGCATATACTGGTGCACGGTGTTGCTCCTGTCTAATTTCAGAACTTTGTACTTCCCTTTGCTGAAATTCACGAGGGTTTGGTCAGCCTTCTTTCCCAGCTTGTCAAGGTCCCAGGATGGTGATGCAATATGTAGGTGCTTCAAACTCACAGTTTTGTTTTCTTGCCTGCAGATATTATTGCATCCAGCACCCATCAGTAGATCTATCCTTAGATATTTACAAGGTATCAGTGCAAGAAAATGTAATCTCTGATTATGAGATCAGGCTGAGAAAGGTGGGGCTGTCCAACCTGGAGATGAGAAGGCTGCATGGAGACCTCATAAAAACCTTCCAGTATCTGAAGATGACCTAAACAGAAGTCAGAGAGCGACTTCTCATCAGGAACTGTAGTGATGGGACAAGAGGTGATGGGAACAAACTGAAAAAGGAGAGATTTAGATTAGATGTTTGGAAGAAATTCTTTACTATGAGGTTGATGAGACACTGGAACAGGTTGCCCAGGGAGGCTGTGGATACTCCAAACACTACTGTTCATTCTATCTATACTGCTTAACTTCAATGTGAAAAATATTTTTACAATTATCCTGTCAGCCATTTTTTCTAACAATATACAGGAAATCTGTTATTGATCATATGGAACATTGGTGCTTTATTTATTGAATACGCTTGAAGTATTCTCTGACCTTACTAGGTTCTCAGGGAATAAAGTAGTAAGATTATTATTTGCTTTCTGAAGCTCCCTTTCATCATCTGATGGTTAGTGGGTGTGATCTTGAAAGTGCTTAGTGTAGGCTTAGATCTTTTCTCTGTTAATTCAGTGGGAGTTTTATTACTGGCTTCAATGTAAGCACAGTAAAGCCTACATGCAGTCTGCTTTTGAAAATCCCACCTAATAGCAAATACTATTTATATTCGTTCTTATTTTATTTTTGGTTTATATGCCTCTTTATTCTGTGATTCACTAATGCCATTTCATATACTCTTGTGCTATGGGTTTAAGAGTTTTTCCACTTTTATTAAACTACTTGCTCTTTTCATTTGAATTTAAGCTGAACATTTAATTTAGCTACTATTTTGATTATTGTCTTGTCATTCATTTTGGCATATTTTGAAAGACATTCATGAGCAAGAGAAATTGAAATTGAGATCTTTCATGAATCGTTTTAAGAAAACTTGGAAGTTTAAAATTTTTATTTACCAGCTTCTTTAATTTTAAAAAAAATACTCTCCTTAGAAGTATTTTATAAATGGGTCATATATTTCTGTGCACATACATCATTATAACTAAGTCACTAGAGTGTTGAAACCAGAATTCTTTCAGAGCATTAAAGAAACATGTCTCTTCTAAATATACCAACAAGAGCTTAAAACTGAATTTGTTGCTTCTGACACCACTAATGTTTTGAAAATTTCCCATATTTAAAACACATTTAAATTTTAAAAAACTTAACTACTGCATTGTTTTTATTATTATGGGGCTACAGGCACAATTTTAATTTAAACTGTTTGGCAGCTATATGACTGAATATGTAATTTTGACCAAGTATCTAACAATCAGAGTGCATGTCTTCAATGAAATTTCCAACTTTCTCCAATACCTTTTTCAGTCCTCTCTTGGCTTATGTATGTAATACTGAAGCCTTTTCACCAAGTTTTTTGTCCTCTATGTTTCTGAATTTTTGAGTTTATTCTACATTAAAAAATAATCATTGACATTGCTCTACCACCTGCAACATATTTTTGGTATTGTTTTTAGGTAACAGCTTACTTGCAATGATAAATAAATAAAATCTAAAGCTTTTTTAACTAGAGAAGGAGCATGGATAAATCCTTTTCTTTTGTTCCACTCATCTCTGGAGAACCAGAAAAAAGATTTTTAGAGCTTGCCTGTAGGACCTGCTAGAAAAGCAAGATTCAAGCAGAATTTATACTACTATATTTCAAGGTAAAAGGATTTACTTTTAAAGTCCTAGTAATAGGTGAAGAAGATGGAAGATTGTGTGGTTAATATTAATGGAGGAAATTCAAATAACCTTGTTACTGAATAAGAAAATAAAATGTGTTTGAACCCTCCATTGATTAGTTGAATATAATCTCTGTTACTTTATCGTTGGTTTTATTTTAACTCATTCAGATTTTTCCACGCTGAAATAACCCTAAGTTTTACTTATTGCTCAACTATTTCTTATTGTTTCCAATGTACAGAAGAATTCCACAAAAATGCTTTGTTATATAGCTAAGCACAAGAGGGAAGTATGCTGATTGTGTCTGTAAGCCATTCTACCGAGGCTCCCATAAAGGTCACAGAAACTCATGTGTGGGAAGCCAGGCTCCTCAGCAGAAAGGTCATGCTGCCACTAAGAGAAGAGGAATGGTAGGATCAGCACAGAAGCCACTCCTGTTAAAGGAAGGTGGAGCTATCAGACAATATCAGAATGCCTAATTTTCAGATTATAACAACTCATACAAAATACAGTACCTTTTCCTGTCTTCCCAGCTATTGTAAAAGTAGCACTCCATCTTACAAAAAAAGACTAGTTTTGGTCAGTGGTCAGGAAAAATGTTACTTTTATAGAAAAGAAATAGCACAAATTCTGAAAAAGAACAGTTAGGTATTTTAAGTGAATGTGCATCTCAACCAACACACTACTGTGATTTTCCTACCTGAGGGAACAGCTGTTCTCTTCCCCCATGTCCTGTCCTAGGTCAGAGGAAAGCTGAGAAGGCAACCTATGGCAATCTGAATTGAGTCACTTCTCTCTCAGCCACAGCCACAGGCATTCTGCATTTAATGATTTCTGTATTACTTGTAAAATGGATGAAAAACAAAACCCTTGAGCAAGACATGTCACAGTTTAAAATGCTGGAGTGGGCAAAAAATCATATTTGCATGAGCCAGTGGCTCCAAAGAAATGTTAAGAGAATGTCTTGTGAGATTTTAGATCAAGTTTCCAGTATAGGTCTCTGATTAGTTCACCTCATACTTACATTGAAAGCAGTTCTGGAGAAGATAGAAAAACACAGGAACGGAGGGGAAAATTGCGGGAGAGCAAGCTGAATTCAAGGCATATGAATTGAGGTCCCTGTAACTGTTGTGAAATAATGCCTGGGAGAACAGACTGATGGAGAAACAAAACAGAATTTGTCTTGAGTTTAGCAGAGTTTCGAGTTTAGCAGAGTCTTACAAAACTGATGACTCAGTAGAGAGGGACTGAGATACTTGTCCAGGATTAATCCCAGTTCTCTTCCTTCATCCATCAGCCAGTTCTCCAGCTTCTCCAACAATGATAGGAAATACTCTCAAGTTCTCTTTTATCTTCATTTCTACCCATTTGTTGACTTTTCTATAGTGTAAAGTATTATACTCTATAGAATATAGAAATATAATGCAAATACGAATTACAAAATTTTTCCATTTCTGGGCGCAACATCATAAATACAGAGGTCAGTTTTGTGACTTCTTGGATTTAGATGCTAAACTATTTTCCTGGCATTGTGATCTTCATGATCCCTCAAGTCAGAGAGAGTTAATAAAGAGCTATATGTAATTCTCTTATGTAATTCTGTATGAAATTGGTTGTGGTCAGAAAATCCCAGCTTTGCTCTGCATTGACTGAGGTGAACAAGTAGTTTATTCCACATATTTAGCTTTTGGAGGACTGTTGATATAAACATTTGAATTAAATTTAGTAAGAAAAATGTGAGAAGCCAGCACTAGGAGAATTGAGCTCTATTTCTTTTATGTCTGTTCATTCTTTTTCACAGTCTGTACATTTGAGGAATTCTTTGTCATTGTTTCTCAAATGAAGGTAATGTTTACCTTCTGTTTCTTTGTTATGTATAGCAGGAATGTTTTTAGGACAGCATGGATTACACAGATTCCCTAGATAGGCAGCCACAAAAAACTCAGAAAAACACTCAAGAATGTACATTTCTTAAGTGAATTTATTGAATTAACATGTTTCTATCTACCTTCTTCTTATGAAATATAAAGCTACCAAAGTTTCAGTTGATCTATATGCAACTTTTTTCTGACATCATGCTCAGGTAATGGAAAACACAGAATCATAGAATGACAGAGTGGCTCAGGTTGAAAGGGACCACAGTGGGTCATATGGTCCAACTTCCCTGATCAAGCAGGGTCATCCCAGAGCACATGGGATGGGATTGCATCCAGAAGGTTCTTGAATACCTCAAGTGAAGGAGACTCCACAACCTCTCTGGGTAACCTGTTCCAATAAGTGGCCACTCACAGACTAATGGTGTTCTTTCTCATATTCAGGTGGAACTTCCTGTGTTCCAGTTTCTGCCCATTGCCTCTTTGCCCTGTTGCTGGCACTGCTGAGAAGAGCCTGGATCCATCCTCTTGATACTCTCCTTTCAGATACTGATAGATATTGATGAGCTCCCTTTCAGTCATGTTTTCTTGAGGCTGAATAAGACAAGTTCCCTTGGCTTTTCCTTATAAGAGAAATGCTCTAGTTCCCTCATCATTTTTGCAGCCCTCCACCAGACTCACTCCAGGAGCTCCTGTCGATCTTGTACTGGGGAGCCCAGAACTGGACACAGCACTCCAGATGTGGCCTCACCAGAGCTAAGCAGAGCGGCAGGATCATCTCCCTCAGCCTGCTGACAATGCTCTCCCTAAAGCACCCCAGGATACACTGGCCTTCTTGGCCACAAGAACACACTGCTGGCCCATGGACAGCTTGCTGTCCACCAGGACTCCCCAGGTCCTTCTCCACAGAGCTGCTCTCCCACAGGTCAGCCCCAGCCTGTGCTGGTACAGGGAGTTATTCTTCCCAGGTGCAGGACCAGCACTTGCCTTTGTTGAATTTCAGTTGTTTTTTTCTACCAATCTCTCCAACCTGTCAAGGTTCTTCTCAAGGGCCCCATAGTCCCCTGTGGTATTGGCCACTCCTCTCAGCTTTCTTCTCCAAAAATCCAATGTGTTCAGCTAATGGCTTCTTCATCAAAACTTTCTTCTACCTGAAGTGCTAATCTCATGGCTAAAATTCAAATTTAAATATGCTTTACTTATTTGGTGGTGTGTGCTCTGGATTTGTGATCATCTATTACTGATAACATTCTTTAATACCTATTCCATTTTCTTTGACCCTTCTTAAATATTTTTTCATATCAGTCTCATTTAATTAAAGGTTAGAGTATACTTCAGGAAAATCCCTATGTAGTGAGAGCAGAGGTAAGAGAGCCTATCTGTTAATTGTTATGTTATTCTTGTTTAATTTTATACTGCTGATTTTCTGAACATATTGACTGAGTGGCAGATTCTAAACTAAGATTTTTGTTTTCAGATACCAAGGTTACATTTTTTGGATATGTTGATTGGTTTAGAATCTTTTTATTCTTATTTCCCTTTTGTCAGTGTTAAGAAGCAAAACATTTCAAAGCCTTGCTGGTATAACTGTTGGGCAAACATCAGTGAGCTCAGAAGTGAAAGTAGTTTGCAGGTTCAGGATGATGCCAAATGCCAAATATCAGGTACCCTGATACCTGAACCTGTATGTTTGCTCTCTCTGTTCATTGTATATCTTCACTGGTATTAACCATTCCTTGCTGTGTGATGAGAATGCATCAACAATTGAATTAGATTTTTTTAAGATAATAAAATAGATCTGAGTGCTGTCTCTTTCAGCAGCCTGCTCATACAATTCAGGCAGATATAACTTTATATTCCTTTCGGCTCTTTTTAGTAAGGGTAACCATGTGGAATCTTTCTACTGTGTATTGAGAAAGTTGAGACAATTTTTTCTTTTAAAATACAAAAGTAGTTATCTTGATTCTATGAGAGGTTTCATCCAGATAAGTGTTATTGTGGCCGGTAGCCCGTATTCAAGCAATGATCCATAATGTAAAATCAGAAGCAGACATTTTTCTGAAGGAAGTAAATTTTGTTCCAAGTGTGCTCTTTATCTTTTATGTCAAAGTGACCTTTCTTAATACTGAAATAAATGTTACAGATTATTAAATAATTTATAGACAATTTTTTTTCTGTTTCTACTTTTTATTCCAATGAATTGGAACAACTTTCTTTTGTTTTATTATGATGCATTTGTGGGAAGTTTTATTCAAATATTCAAATATTTCAGACACTTGGCCAAGAAATAAAAGCCATATATCCTAGTCCATAAATATAATATATAATGTGTGGGGTATGGATTTGGTATATTCTGTTTTATATATGTTGTGATTGCATCCATGCATCTCCTCCATTTAAATAATCAAAACATTAAGAAATTAAGAACTTGGGTACATCATCTTTGTCTGTTATGTTTCAAGTTATGATAACAGAATGCAGAATAATTACAAAGATAAAAACTAATTGGAAAAAAAACCTAACATCCAGAAACGTGACCCTCAGGGAAAAAAAGAAAAAAAAAGAGAAAAATCTCACCCACGAGACTTAAATTGTCTAAAGAAACTTTTTTTTTTCTATCTGTAAAAGCATTTTATGAAACATTGATTCCAAGATGTTAAATAAGTTTATCATTTATTTTCTTGTCTTGACATTTTTTGGTGTTGGCTACTGTAAAGTAAAAAATCATGTCATGTAACTCTCCCATGAAAATTTACACGAAAACAACATTTATCAAACATAACACTCAGAAACTACGGAATATTTTATAAGTGCAAGCTAAAAGCTTTCTAATCCTAGTTGTTACTATTGTGCGTGTAGCAGCAGGAAGATAAGCTACGCAGATATTGATGTTGGCAGCATTGTAAGTTTTTGTCATAAAGTTTTTTTTCTGAGTTTGTTTTCTATCTCATAACATATTGCATCTCTGTCTGTATTTCTAAGTTTATCAATTCTTTATGCTGACTGAAAGATGTCTTTTTCACTGGATCTGGACATGACTGTAGGTCAAAACTCCCTGCTGCCTAGAATATGGCAGAATTTGGCATGAAAAACATAAAGTGCAGCAGAAATTTATCTTCAGTCTTGAATGGTCTCATGATGACTACTTCAGAATGCATTTATTTTATCTAGGGGTCTTTTTTGTATCATATCTTAGTGTATTCTGCTGGGCAATTAAAGGAAAGGAAGCTTGATTAAAGATGGAAGGAAAATCCTTCATCATGAAGGTATGAAGATGAGTGAAGTAAAAAATATTACAAAAGTACAAGAGCTAATTTTAATAGGAAGATGTCAGAATCTGTATCAAGGGCACATGTTCAGGTCTTTCAGACATGGAGGAGTACTTCTTTGCTTCCCTTACTTTTGAAGATGCCAGGATTTTTTAAACAGGCAACCAAGAAAAATGACATGAAATAAAGGAAGCAAGTGTTCCCATGTTACTCTGCTTCTGTCTTTACTAAAGTGCCTACTCTCTGGAAATGCACACCACACAGGTAAGATATGCAATGAAATTAGGATGATTACTATTTGGATGCAGAAAATACAAAACATTAAATGGATGAAGAAACAAATCTAATCACTGAGAATGTGGAATGATCATATGAAATGCATTTGAATAAATGTCATCCTGGTTATATTGAGCTAATATTTATACAGTGTAATAAAGAAAGAAATATGTGTATTGGTGCATTATGAGCTGAGAATATGAATCTGCCGTGCTGTCTCCCTAAATGTCTTCTTTCTTACTTGTGTCAATACCAGAACACAAGACACTTGCTTGTTTTGTTGCTGGATTAATTTCCTCCTTGCTCATGATGAGCTTCACAAAGTCAAATAAACCACTCAGGTTACATATAGAAATTATTTAGGACCACATAATTAGAGATGAAGCTATAAAGACAGGAAGACAACTAATTATCACAGTAGTCTCAGCCTAAACTAACGTGAAACCCAGACTGCACAGGTTTGAGAAATTAGAGTGGGTAAGGAAGGTTACACTGAATGCTCAGAATGGAACTTACATCCCAGCTGTTTGCATTTATGTTAATATATCTAAGCTGATGTCATGAATGAGTGCATGTGCACTGTCTTCTGGACACAGGATCTGACCTGTAATTGATGAAAAGTAGCATACCTGTGTTGCCTCCAATAAATGCATATTACATAAGGTCAGCATCAGCTTTTCTCTGAGTGATTAGCACAAGGACTTGGTACATCGAAATATGGAATGAACTAAACAATGAAAAAGAGTAGGCTAGGACTGACCCAAACAAAACCAACAATTAATTAAATGACTAAAAAAAAAGTTTATTAAAACGCAGCAGGTGAACTTTCTGGCTAAAGCATCTGTGGTTCTGGATTATGATATGAAAATGAAGTGTTTATAACTTCAGCATCCTAAATTTACTACAGTTTTAATTAGGCTCTCTTAGGATTAAATCAGGATTTTAAAGCTTTGAAGACCTGGGACACTGAAACTTTTCTTTGTTTTCTTAGAATATCTGGGAAGTAAATTTATTGATGCCTAATCTATATTTCAGCCTGACAATGTACAGTCTAGACATGGCTGTTTTATGTGTTCTTTCCTGTTTCTAGAAATAGTCATGATGAAATACAAATCACTAAACTCTGACTTAGTTTTTTGCTGCTTTGAAAATGCACCAGTGTTTGATGTGTTCAGCAGCCTCTTTATTATTTCAGACAGTTTATCAAGCACTCCTTCACCGCTGATACAATTTAGAACCAACAGCCAATACAAGAGAAACCTTTAAAATGAGGAGAACTCTCTCATGTTCACTGATCATGGCCAAACTGTTGTCATGGGACTGATTATGTCCTTCTCTACTTTAGATAACACATCAAATTCTTTTTATTTCAGGCTATAAGCAATTAGCTGATAAAAAGTCTCAATAGTCTGTTGTCAAAGAAAACCAGGATTAGTAAGGACACTGACATACTCAGGACATTTTGTCTCCTGAAGCAGTGTTCTTCCAGGTTTGTGAAATCTAGAACTTCTTCAAGATATAAAATTTTGTTCCAAAACAAAATATGTTCAGGGCTACCTGTAGTTAGGGCTAAATGATGTGGGGAAAGAGGGCACCAAACAAAGAAGAAATACATTGAGACAGCTGTTGGCTGCTACCCGGCACAGGGCAGGATGAGGGCTTGGAGGGGGAAGAGGAAGAGGGAAAGAGATTAGGCAGGATCACAAGAAATTGAGGTCAGATATCTGCTCACTGGTAGCACAAAAATTTTTGCAAGGCTTGATTCTAAAAACCCACACCATGATTTTAGAGCTTATATTCTCATGTCTTTTTTCTTTTTAATCAGGAATGTGTATTTCACATAACAGATTGCATTTCAAAATAACTCTCAAGGGAATACAGAACTGATGAGAATTCATTATTTAGCAGACTGACAAGCAGCAAGTTATTTTTAAATGACTAGCATAACGACAGGTGCCTGAAACTCCTATAAACCAATATATATGAGTGATTTAAAATGCGATCAGATTAAATGTTAATCATCCACTGTGCTATTGAAACATTTCATAGTTACTGGTTTTATTCACTAATAAATAGGTATTGAAAAGAAACATTTCATATTATTCTATGAGAAACATATATATAGATGCCCATGCCTTTTCTCTCCTTATGATTTAGATTTTGAAATAAAGGATCTCCTGCAAAAAGGCTACCATAAATGAAAGAATAAACCAAAAGAAGAGTGCTTCTCTAATAAGATATGAAGACACTAGTGAAGTTGACAGACTCAACCTTCATTTTTTGGTTCTTTTCCTTAATTATCTTGCTAAATGGCAGAGTGGAATTGTTTTATTTAGAGATTTTCATAACTGTCAAACCATTACTCTGTTCTAGTCTAAGGAAAATTCCTCTATGCTTTACAGGGATATACTAGTCAAAGAAGATCTATAGCTGCAAAACTTTGCTAGTAAAACTTTATGGATTATGTTAGTATGAATGCAAAAGCAGTGTGCATGCATAAATATGAATGCATTCATACATATACGTCTGTGTGTATAAAAAAAGCTACATGCAGACTTTTTGAAAGATGTCAATAAAATATTCTTATGCTAATCTTCAAAAAAACTATGCCATAGAAATTTGTCACATAGATTTAGCTTCAGTTCCACATTTCTTTGTATCTGTTATAAAGAACTGTTTTCATAGATCAATTATAACAAAGAAGTTGAAGTTTTAGATGCTGAAGATTTCTCAGCAGCAGATGTTCTATGGACAATGTTTCAGAACTGTGTGGTCACACTAATTGGAAGTAAAGGAAACTTCAAAAACTTCAGTGTCTGACTAGTAAAGAGCTGGCATTTAACAAACCTGGCTCAGTTTTCAGAGTTTTCAGTCTGAAAGGCGTGAGGAACAGGGTAATTTACATCTCTCAGTCCTACTAGTCCTGTAATTTGCCACTCACTGTATTTCTTTTACACTGTTTCTGACATTCCTTCTGTCCAAGAGAACTGTAAACACAATTTTAAAGATTAGCTGCTAAAGCAATTTCCTGCTGCAAAAGGTGGATCCTAAAATAATTTTCACAGCAGTGGGATCCTGATTGTTCTCTATGAATTATTCACTGTTCAAACAGCATGTGGGCAGATACCCTGTTTACCCTTTGGTCTCAGTCTCTCCAGTTATTATCATTAATCACTGTTTCTGCTTCTTGCATAACATGCTTTCATATTGTTATTTCTGATAGTATACTCTTTCATCATTTTTAAAGAGGAAAACAGTGAAAATAGCTATTTAAAATTTCAGGCTTTTGAGGTTTTTTTTAATTCTTCCATACTGTATTTTATGAGAGTTTCTGCCTCTTCACAATGCTCTTTTTCTTCTATGTATGTATAGACATTTTTTTCTTACTTCTTTTGCTTTCATTAACAGGCATACACTAATCCTTCTTTATTGCATGTGTTACTTTACATGTATGCACATCTTGGTAACAATCTCTTACCTATTTCTCTCAATCTCCCTTCTCTTCTATTTGCTGTACAATTTCATTCTGCAGACCAATTATTTTGCTTAAATTTCATCAAGCCCTAGGTTGGAATTTTTAAAAAAATCCTTGTATTTCAGCGATGAGGAAATGTTTGGCTTTGTCTTTGATTTACCAAGCCCTAGGTTGGAATTTTTAAAAAAATTCTTGTATTTCAGTGACGAGGAAATGTTTGGCTTTGTCTTTGATTTACAAATCTTCTGGTAAATCAGTCAGGGCCCTCAGCACTTGAGTGCATCCCATGAAGGCTCATGGACTTAAATACAACAAGTTTGTTTCCATTTTCTTTGCACTGGTTCTTCTGCAACAGTATGTCTTCCTCGTTCCAGATTTTCTGCCTAGTCTCTGCATCCATGGAATCCTTCTGAAGGCTGGTTTTACTAGTAAAGACAGATGTAATGAAGGCCTTCAGTATATCACATTTTTCAATGTCCTCTGTCAGCAGGGTTCTGGCACCTTTCACTCACAGAACCACATTTGCCCTAATCTTCTTTTTGCCTCTGATATACTCACATGCTGATATTGCAGCACTCCAAGCTGGTGTGCAAACCATCCCACCATGTCTCTGTGATCCCAAGATCAGAGCCCCAGAAATGCCCACAGATCTCCAATTCTTCTTGTTTATTCCCCACACTGTGTGCACTTGTGTGGAAGGATGGTTGGGAGTGAAATTAGTGGAAACTGAGAAGTTATATTCATATCCTATGAGAGTTATAACAGCATAGAAATAGAGCAAAGTGCAGCTGCTACTCCTTGGATGAAGTGGTGTTGGCATGTGCAAAACCTGCTTCATCATGATTCCTAACATACACAATTTGCAACCTAAAGCACCTGATAAGATGGATGGAGTGGAGAGCAGAGGAGTGTGGAAACATTGTGGCCAGGCTCTGATGAAATCTCTGAATGTAGGGGAACTCCATGATAGTTTGCAGCCAATAAAATGCATAGTACCAGTCATCCAAGGGGCATAGCAGATGTCCTGCTGCTGAGCCAACAACCGTGCTAAAATTGCTCTTCTCAGATGAATTTGGCTCATTATGGCCTTATTGCAATATTTAATCACATGTCCATCCTGAAGTTACCTGCCTCAAATATATGATCACCCCTCACTGGGCACATACTTTATATTTTATTGACAAAGAGTGAAGCGGGACACATCAATCATTTACAAAGGCATGACAAGAATCACTCAAGCTCCACCTAAACATAAAGAAATTATTTAAAAGTAAGCTCAGACTGGTGAAAAGTTAGGGAAGGCTCCATCATAAATGCTGGGGTCAGTCAATGGGCTGAATCTTCTTGCCCCCAGAGACATGCTTGTTGGGTAAGAACCTTACTCTGTGTGTGAATATTTTTATTGGGGATTAGACCTTGTCTGTGTGATTCTTTGAATAAGTTTTTGCAGTCAGATACTATCACTGGCCATCCTTGAAGCTTAACCTATCATACTTTTACATTAATAAAGAATGTTATTCCATAAACTGTTAGTGTGAGTATTTCAGGGGCTTTGGAAGTTGCCATCAGTGGGGAATGTACTCAAATAAAGTGAAAGACCCATTAAGGGGTCATAAAGTGAGAATACCTGCTGAGGGATCTCCCTTATTCTGTTGATGTATTTCCCTGAATAAGTCAGTGGAACTGCCCTCTGGTACAGTGACGGTTCAGTGAAGAGTTCTCACAAAGGGATACAGACAGACTGGTTGGGCATAAGGGTTTCAGCTTTCCTAAGGTGCTGACAGACAAATCAAACACTAAGGGTCAAAGAAATCTCCCCACACTTAGGGTGATTTCTCCTTTTCCTGTGACAACTTGTGTGCAGACACTTCAGAGAGGACCCCCAGCATGCTCGTTTCCCTGAAATTGTCTGGATGCTTTTTTCATAATGTGCTTACTGATACTCTCTTTCTTACACATCAGTGCTTGAGGTGACTCTGCTTAAGCCCTATTTTGTTGATTTTGTGTTTTTTTTGTTCAAATCACTCTTTTCATGAACCAGTCTACTACTTCCTCATCGGTCTGCTGGTAACAGTCTCCCTCCCCTGTCATTCCTGTATCTGTGAAGGACTTAACATGACATTACAAATGCTAGGACAGCCTTGGTCCTAATTCTCTCTAAGAAGATGTTTAGATGCAAGATATACAAATACTGGAACCTGTGAGTTATACACACACATAACCAGGCTTCTTAGAAGCTTTAGATTCCCCTTTATCTCAATAACCTTTCTCTGGCTGGTCATGCCAGATGCTTTACTGGTATTTTTCCAGAGTCTGATCTGGCATTCACTTGAAATTAGTACAAGTTTTATTATGAAATCCAGTAAACACAAGATTGATAACCAAACACCTTACTTATTCTTGTTTCTGTGCAAGCATTTGCATAGAAATTGATAACAATAGACAATACATTCTGAGACTTAAATAATGAAACTACTCATTTTGTTTAATACACAACTTTTATGTCTACAAGGAAAACACTTTAGTCTACTTTATTATTTACATATATTCACATTTCAGCTTCATTTGTCATGCTCATACACTTTTTTTTAAATTCTGTGTTTATTTTCAATTTGCTACCAAAAAAAAGACATTATTAGAAAGTAATTGTGAGGCAGATTTCTCATAATCACAGAGCGATAGGTCGTTGTCAGTTTTCGAAATTCAATAAAGTCTTAATCTGCTACATTTCACATTTCATTTTAACTACAGGAAATTTGAAACAGAAAAATCAATTTATTGAGGAGATGAAAGCAAATATTTTTAATGATACTCCATTTACAGTTAGTTCTTTGTTTAATTTTGAGTTCAAGTTTATTGGAAACATAATTTCATAGAAGATCTTGACTCAGTTTTCTCTGTGGAGCTTGTTTTAAATAGAGGTCACACTTAGAATCATAGTTGGAAAGGACCTTAAAGACCATCTAGTTCCAAACCTCTGGCTTGTGCATGGACACCTGCCACTAGAGCAGCTTACTCAAAGCCCCATGCAATATGACCTTGATCACTTCCAGAGCTGGGACATCCACATCTTCTCTGGCCAGCTGTCATGGGATTAATTTGGTCTTTCCCGGCCAATGCACCAGTTAATGTTGGGGGTTTATTTTTATTGTGAGATAGGATTAAAAAGGAAAGAGAAACAAAGCAAATTTAAACTTGAAAATACACAAGAAAAAAACTTTATTAACAAAGCTAAAAGAGGAAAATGATAATAATGAGAAAATCAGAACCAAATTCCAGA